>CAIGQV010000641.1:9049556-9078823 GCA_903798115.1 Danio jaintianensis
TTTTATTTTATTTGCTGGTCCATTAATACATCTTTGATTTTGAGTGTCATTTTAATTTAATTTAATTGAATTTGAATTAAATTAATTTTAATTTCATTTTTATTTCATTTAATTTGCTGGTCCATTAATACATCTTTGATGTTGAGTGTCAATTTAATTAAATTAAATTAAATTTTATTTTATTTGCTGGTCCATTAATACATCTTTGATTTTGAGTTTCAATTTAATTTAATGTGATTTATTTTATTTTATTTCAAGTAATTTAATGCTGTTCTTATGTTATTATGCAAAAAAACTGCACACTTATTTTGTTTTTATAAATTTTATTTTGTTTTCCTGGTGCCCTAATTCTTCTGATATCAAGTGTAATGATACTTTTTATTTAATTTTGCTAAACACTTCATTGTTAACACTATCATTGTTAACGCAGTAAAAGCTCCGATAAGCTTCAAATGAAATTAAAGAGTGAACTGAAATGATGTCTTTCCGAACAAAATCTAGCCAAAAAGAAATTTGTTTTCGCAGTTCAAAACAGCTCACCAAAGCAAACTTTTTGGGGGAGTTTGTTTTGGCTCCTAAACACCTTTGAGCCTCCGTTGGTCTGTGCTGATTACACAATCGGTGGCGCACATTATGAAGTATGAAATATCTACATCCTTATCTGTGCTCTGCATTTGCTGAATAAAAAGTGCAAACTCATTCTTTTAATTTTCAAAGTGGATGCAGATACCATCTACGTCACTTGTTTCTGTTTTTTTTTCTGTGCCATTGAATAGATTAATACAACACAGGCTCATTGAGAAAAGTTGCTCATTGGTCAGTTGGCATTTCTGTGTGGAGTTTTTGCATGTTCTCCCCGTGTTCGCGTGGGTTTCCTCCGGGTGCTCCGGTTTCCCCCACAGTCCAAAGACATGCGCTGTATGTGTGTTTCCCAGTACTGGGTTGTGGCTGGAAGGGCATCCACTGTGTAAAACATATGCTGTAATAGTTAGCGGTTCATTCTGCTGTGGCACGACCCCTGATAACTAAGGGACCAAGCTGAAGGAGAATGAATGAATGAATGAATGAATTTAAAAAAGTTTTTGCATTAAGTACGCAGTTAGCTTGGAGATATAAAGGCTGCATTTACACTGCAGATCTTAATACAGCTGATAATAAAAGAGCGCCCTTTTCTCCGTTCCTGTATTTAATCTGTTTGCAGGGTTTCATTTTTTTTTAATTCTTTTTGACAAGTTGTTTTAATATAGTTTATGACAGAAAAGTTCTCATTTGGCCATCTTTTAATCTAGGCCTTTTTAAACCAGTAGGCATCTTAATGTAATGTCCATGGCGTGATTTATGCACGTGATGTATGCAATAGTTTTATATATTGGTTACGTGGGCGATATTGCGCTCTCTCGTTAACATGCTCAAATACTTGTGCTACATGACAATATAAAAGCTTTTTTAGTCCTCATGTATGAGATTTAAGGTTTGCAACTCTGCCGAAGTCTGTTCTGAAATGAAGTCATCAGAGTTGACGTCATTCGCTACGGTTTTTAATGACACGCGACTCGCATTGACAGGTGAAAATCCGATCTACCTGCTTACACTGCAGACATGAGGGCACAAATCCGATTCATCCGATCAGATAAATCATCCACATATGAACAAGGCCTGAATCTGATTTGAGTAAATCGGATTCCATGTGATTTTTTTTTTTCCTGCTTACACGTACAAGGGCCATATCCGATCTGTGCCACGTGGGAGAAAAAATTCGGAATTGAGTCACTTGAACCATGCAGTGTAAATGCAGCCAAAATGTACCCTAAGTCGTTTACTTAATCGAGTTAAGTTACTTAATCAACTAGATTAAAAGCAAACATTTTCGAGTGTGTCCTCCAAAATTATCCACAACTTATTTTTATTTCATTATATTTTTATATTATTATATTTATTTTACTTCATTTTATTTATAGTTAAATTTATTTATTTAGCAATTCCGCTCGCTGACTTCTTCTTTACTATCGTTTTGTCATGACAGTTACTCTAAGTCGCCCCCTCTTGTTACAAATAATAGTACAACTGCACGTCAAGTATAAAAACCTTTTATAACACCAGTTATTGGCTGTGTGTGCGCACTCAGTGGAGGTTTGCACTGCGGACCCAGGTGAAAGTATAAATCAGCCTTAAGACATGCTTACAAACCTTCCTCCTCTAAGCAGCTAGGTATCAGAATGGTTGAAAACATTATACCGTCGCTCAGCTTTTATGAACTTCTTTTTGCCCTCAAATGAAAAGTGACAAAGAATTTTGTTTGAAGTATATCAGGGCCTTAAAAGTTCAGCTTTGAGCCTTGCTGGTTGGCAGATGGGCTGTTTAAAGCCATTAACTTCTGTGAGCCTCACATCATTAAAAAAAAAGAAGAAAAAAAAGAAGCAAAAGCACTCTGCCATGTCTGTGTTCAGGATCACGCTGAGCTCTTAAATCACGCTCAACTGTTCCAGAAACACCTTTGTGCCAATAATTCCTTCCTCAAAGAGATCTGAATTAACTTCAGTTATGAAATTATGCTGCTGTAATTTAATATTTGATTTGCGAGAGAGTTTCTCGCTATCATATAATTAACTTCCTCAAATCCGCTGTACAACTTCTCTTCCTGCTCATCAGTATTCAGAAGCTCGTATACTGTGTTTTATTGTTTTGTTCTCAAATTTAGATTCGTGTGAAGAAAAGAAACCACTAATCACTTTGAATAAAAGCGACATCCTCTCCCGTTTATCTGGAAAAGAAACGGCCCATCAGTTCTATTCAGCAGAGACAGGAAGTAGTTGAGGATGCTGTAAAGCTTCTTCCTGAAGACACAGCTGTGGCTTAATTATTAATCTTCATATGCGTATGCTACATACTGAGGATAATCTCAACTAGACTAACACAGCATCATCTGCACATCCAAGATGGACGATATGTGTTTTAAAGGCTCATGTATAATCTTTTCAAAAGCTTTATCTCTTGATTAAAAAAAAGATAAAGCTTAAAATGGGCTTTATGCAAGCCAAGTGGTTTTCAGGCACAGATAAACTTCCGGTGAAAGGTTGATGTGACTTTTTTTCAATTTCTAAAGTTTTTTTTTTTTTTTTTTACAGCATTGATAATGTCATTTTCTTAAAATATAATCAAAAAATTTACTAAAGACTTTATTTATTTGATCAAGCATAAAATGAGATGAAAGGCCATTTAAAAGCAAGACAGCAGGTGAAAAAAATCCACTGAAAATAAAATAAATTTAAGTAAATTTAATTTAAATTAAAGACATGGTGCAGCATGATTTAATGTATTGCAGTTTAATGCAATTTAATGCTGTGGTTTTTGTCTAGTATGAGACCCACTTTATATCGTATCTCAATCAGGCAGTAAAAATCATTGATTCAATCAAAAAAATTGATTGAACTGGACTGACACACTTTCAATTTACAAGAACTTCTATGTTAAGCTGCTTTGACACAATCTACATTGTAAAAGTGCTATATAAATAAAGATGAATTGAATTGAATTTTAAATGGTTCTGGGCAAAAATTTATCATGATTAATCGCATCCAAAATAAAAGTTTTGACAATTTAAGTGTCTACTGTGTATATTTATTATGTGTGTGTATATAAATACACACGTGAATGCATGTATTTAAGAAAATGTTTATTTATATTTAGATGAAAAATATATATGTGATACAAATTATATAGAAATTTTAATATCTATGTAACAAAATTGTTTTGTTTGTATCACATGTGCATAATATATCTGTGTGTAGTATATATATTTATTATGTCAGAACAAACTTTTCTTTTCGGATGTGATTAATCGTGATTAATCTTTGCCCAGCACTAATTGTAAACAAACCAGATCTTAAACGGGGTGAGTTTATAATGGCACGACAGTTCACCGGACGCACCTGAGCTGGTTTATTCCAAATTAAAAGTCCCCGTGCATACAGCCCATTGCTGCTGTATATCTGTTAATGTGTATATGATCATAAATTATGTTTTTAAACTAAAAACAAAATGTTATTAAACTAAAATTGCTTGTGTAATGGACAACAGATATAATAATTATATAAATCTAAAATAAATAAAAATTGGATTAAAATCAGAGCTTTTATTTTACACAAGAACCTGGGGGAGTATAGCAGCATAAGATACCATGGCAGCAAAGAGTGATTACAGTCAAGCTGGCTTCATGGTACCTGAAACTCAGGATTGAGACAAACTAAACTCGCTAGCCAGCTAATCCAGCATCATGGTACAGGCCTGCTGGTGTCTTGATTAGTTTAGGCTTGTCGTGAATAGATAAATGACACACAGATGATTCATTCAGTCAGATTTAAAGACAAAACACCAGTGATGCTCAGATATGCACAAATCTACCTCCAGCTTGAGTTCTAACCATTTTCATAGGTGACACAAATCAATATAGAATAAAATAAACAATATTTTGTCTAAACAGTAAATTAAAAAAGGATTCATTAGATTTACAATTTGTTTTTTAAGGTAAGTGGTTGCTAAAAATGTCTATGGGCTGAATTTAAACAAATTAAGTTGAACATTACTAAGTTTCATTTGTTTATTTAAATTCAGCCCATATAAATAGTTTGCATCCACTTACCTTAAAACAATTTAGTAAACCCAATTAATAATTTTTTGCAGTAGTATTAAATCAATAGCTCATTTGTGTTCACACTCATGCTGATATTTTAGCTTTCATAACTTGAATTAAAGTCTAACTGTCCAAAAAACAAACAAAAAGTGCTCTGGCGTAGCTCAAATAACGTGTCGGGCAAGAGATTCATCGGAACGAGCAACACAAATCAGTCCAAGGCACTCGAAAGATGTGGAAAAAAAATATTAAAAAGCCTTTATTCACATGGCTAATTTAAAAAAAAACCTACGCGTTTCGGCAGAGAGCTGCCTTTCTCAGGGTAACAGTGATCAGGTGCCTCTGGAGTTTCTTTTAAATGCCACAGTCTCATGACTCATTAAATATCGAAACCATACCAAAACAATATATTAAACAAGGTAAACTCAACAATCATCACCAATTCAGCAATAAAGTCTAACTGTATTATTTTGACAGACTTCATAAATCAGTGAACGCTTTTCAACTCATAACACATTTTTGATAGTTTGTTTGTTACAAAGTGAATGACATGCTTGATAATGTCTGCTTGCACCTAGTTAAAACATTAACTATAATTACTAAAATTACTATAATACCATTTAGCCTTTATCAATTTAACCTGATGAAGCCATCCCAAAAAAACACACTATCACTTTCTCGCTACATACTTGCTATCACTTCCTCCCTAGAATTGGCCTCTAGAGGCTCTAAGAAATGATGAGCTTCAGCACGAACCTGTTTTCCTCCAGCATTGGCCATTATTAGGCTGTAAGAGGCGCACAGACACATGGTGGCTCTCGTGTGGCCAGTAATCATTAGATAACATGTGGAAGCAGGAGGCTGTGCTCTGTTATGATCAGTCGTGTGGTTCTTCTTCATCAGCAGTGTGTTGTGGTGTGCTTCTGTAATTGGTGTTCCTGTGGGAAGCTTTGTTTAGGTGATGTGTGTCTCACCTTTACTCAGTCAGCGTTTTTTCACTGTCAGGAGCTCCTATAGCTCTTCTTTACTTTTTTTTTCACCAGTTCTTTCTTTCTTTTTTTCTTCCTTTCCTTTCCTTTCCTTTTCTTTCCTTTTCTTTCTTTCCTTCCTTCATTTCCTCCTTCCTTTCTTCCTTCCTTTCCTTCTTTCCATCCTACCCTTCCTTTCTTCCTTCTTTCCTTTTCTTCTTTCCTTTCCTCCTTCCATTCTTCCTTCCTCCTTTCTTTACTTCCTTTTCTTCCTTCCTTTCCTTACTTCCTTTTCTTCCCTACTTCCTTTTGTTCTTTCCTCCTTCCTTTCTTTCCTTACTTTTCTTCTTCCCTTCCTTCCTTCCTTCCTTCCTTTTGTTCTTTCTTGCTTCCTTTCTTTCATTCCTTCCTTCCCAAAAACAAAAATTTGTCAGAATTTTTAATTGGTCAGATGAATTGTACAAAACTATATTTGATATTTTTTTTGTGCAAGTGTGTGTGTGTGTGTGTGTGTGTGTGTGTGTGTGTGTTATACAAAAGAGCTAAAATATAATTTAGAATAATTCATAATTTTATGGAATTATCCTAAATATTTTAACAATGTAACTCGTTCTTGTTGTTTACTGTGTGAATTTCATTATCAATGTCTTTTGTAAACTGAAAATAATGAAATCTGCAATTAAAGTAAAAGTCTTTTTGTTTTGATTCAGGTACAAATCTATGAGCTTGAAGAGCATAAAATTGAGACATGGAGAGGTAAGAAATCTTTTTTTGTTTTTGTTTTTCGTAATTGCAATGTTTACAGGGCTCGCAAAATCTGGTAGCCCGAAGTCCCGGGGCTATTGTTTTTTTCAGTCAGGCTACCAAAATTTATCTACACCATATATCTAGATAGCCCACCAGGCAAGGTCTAGATAGATTTTGGTAGCCCGACTGAAAAAAACAATAACCCAAGGACTTCGGGCTACCAGATTTTGCAAGCCCTGTTCTAGATATAATTTTTTAATTTATTTATTTTTTCTCCACAGAGCTCTATCTACAAGAAACATTTAAGCCTTTAGTGAACATATCTCCAGATGCAAGGTAACAACAGATCTGCATTAACATTCCAGTTATTATATTGCCTTACTAAGTACCCTCGTGTAGAATATTCTTATGGTAAAGGGTATTTAAAGTAAACCCTGTTTTTTAAGGCACATTTACATCATTCAAAACAATCCACATTTATTCCAGTTTATTTTGGACCATGGGTGCTGCCATTGTTTTCGATTATGTAATTTGGGAGCACCGCTTTTGCGAATGTTAATCGTTGGCATGTTCATTGGCTACTTTCTTTTCTAAGCCTTTTCTCAATGTAAATTTCACTCAGTGTCCGGAAGGATTTAATGTTATAGCTTCTCCTTGTGGGGGGAAACAATTAACGGTACAAGATCAAGATCCCTTTGACTGAAAATTACAACCAAAAGTGGCATATGTGATCTAGTAGGAGCATTTTGTATCACTAGTTTTGGTGTGTTTATAATGGGAATTGACAGAGCGCCAGAGGTGGAGCTCCCAAATTACGTCATCAAAAACAATGGCAGTGCCCATGGTCCAAAATTGATTTGGATTCTTTTGAATAATGTAAATATGTTGTTGTTGTTTTCTACATATTTCACAAAGAGGGATCATTTACATTATATTAAGCCATACATGTCTTGATACCCAGGGTTCCCTTTAAGCATTTCTTCATTAATGAACTGCTAGACTACCACTCTCCTCTCATTCAGTACCCTTTTCTGCATACACTGTGCTGTTTGCTTATGTTTTGAGTGTATTCAATAATTCAGTGCACATCTCAGAATTTCATCAGGATCCTCTGAAGTTGCCCTTGTGTTCCTCAGGTCACTGCGGTGAAATTGACTTTCTCTGTCTGTAAAATCTTGTATGTTTCAGCATATTTGATGCTGTGTATTCACTGATCAAAAACAAGATCCACCGGCTGCCCGTCATCGACCCCGTCAGTGGAAATGCACTTTACATTTTGACGCACAAAAGGATCCTGAAATTCCTTCAGCTGTTTGTAAGTGCATTGTTTTTTTTGAGGTTTAACTGATGCTGTAATAAAGCGTCCAGTCATTTCCTCTAGAGTGACAGAGAAAGAGGAAGGAACTGAATGAATGCAGAGGAAGGGAGGAGCAAAGCAGATGAAAAGAACAGACTGTAGAATAATGTCATCTGTTTGATCCCAAATCAATGGCCTTTTATGCACTTCAAATGTTTAAAGAACTTTCATTTCTCAGGAAAGTGTCACAAAGAAGTTTGTTGATGTTTCCAATTCAGTTTTGATCCAATATGACTAGAAATTTATTATACTTCAAATAAATAAAAAAATAAAATAAAAAAATGGTGTGATAGTTTCAAACACAATCAGGCCAAAATAATAGTCTGGTGCATCTTCCAGTGTATATATAGTAGTACAATTTTCTGAAATAATTATCTCAAATAATTTGATTAGCCTACTCATTTTAAGCTAGCGTGAGTTAAAAATATTCAAAACCAGAAGCTTGTAGTGCTGTGCAATATGATGACATCTATCAGATTAATAAAAAGTGTAAAAGAAAGAAAGTATATAGTTAATTATTTTCTGTTGTTTCATTTGTGGTGCCATAAAAAATAGACTGTAAAAAAAATATGACCACAAATGTTTTTTATGTTACTTTATCAGGTTTCAACAAAAACAATTGTTTATACAAAGAGTAACGTAATATTTTTGCCTAGAGATGCCTAGAAAAGTTCATTTGATTCAGCTAAAACATTTAAGGCAGCAATAATTATTTTAATTAGTCTACATTGTTTACAGTAATACATTTTTTTTATCATTTAGATGGCTGCAATCTTAGACGCCACTGTGGGACCACAATATTTTATGTTGTGGCTGTAATTATTAGTTTTTGAAAAGTGTTTTTTTTTTAGTTCATTAATATAAATTTTATACATATTCTTAATCAAACATTTGCTAAGAAGTTTTAAATAAAGTGAGAAAATTTAAGTATACCCTTAAAATAAATAAAAATTCTTTCTATATGGTCAATATATATAAACTCTTTATTTTGTAATACTTTCTGTAAATTCAATTAATAAAGTCAGACAGGCTTATTGGTAGCCCGACTCAAAGCGGAGGGCTGTTGTATAAGGCTAAAGAGCTTTATTCTGTGAAAAAAATCATCCAGGATGTATTTTATCCCACTTATTTTACAACTAATTGCCAAAAAACATAAAAATTAGACACAAAACATTGTTCTGAACCATAATAGTTTATTAATTATTTTCTTAAACTCAAAGCTGATGGAGTATACACTAACATGCGCATTATTCAGTCACAAGATGGCGTCAAACAGTCAAAAAAACCGCAAAGCTGACTGGTTTGATGGATCTCATTATCGGGATATGACATATGAGATTTTGTATTGACCTTACTCTTTATGTACAAACAGGTGCAGCCATTGAAATCTTTTTGGCTCGAGACTTCCGGTATCATTTTCTTCCATTGATTTTTAGACGTTAAAAACAGCTCGTTAAGCTTCTTGATGTTGCAAACTGATATTTTCCTTTTGTATCATTCTACTTTTTATGTAGGGTCATGAACACACTTGTTTGTATGATTGTTGTTTTTTTGCCGTTTATTATTATTCCTAGTCATTTCTCCCATAGGCAACTGAAACGGAAGTTCTTAAACAATCACAAAAACGAGTGCACTTCGGCATCGCAAGTATAAAGTCAATAATGTGAGAGTTTTTGTGTCTCAGGTTTGTGAGATGCCAAAGCCCGCCTTTATGAAGCAGACACTGGAGGTGCTGAGCATCGGGACCTACAACAACATAGCCTTCATTCACCCCGACACGCCAATCATCAAAGCACTCAGCATCTTTGTGGAGAGGAGAGTGTCTGCACTGCCTGTGGTGGATGAGTCAGGTATGAGTCAAGAGGAAGAAAAAACACATTTAGTGCAGTCCAGTGCTCTTACACGCTCACAATTGACTTTTTCCCACTTTGTATTTTTTCTCTTTCAGGAAAAGTTGTAGATATTTATTCCAAATTTGATGTCATTGTAAGTATATTCCGTATTTATTTTATTGCTGAGTGTGCAAATTGTTTGACTTGGGCGTTCATTATCTTTGTGCGTTTGTAGAATCTTGCTGCTGAAAAGACGTACAACAACCTGGACATTAGCGTGACGCAGGCGCTGATGCACAGGTCACAGTACTTTGAAGGGGTCATGAAGTGCAACAGATTGGAGACACTGGAAACAATAGTCGATCGAATAGTCAAGGCTGAGGTGAGTCTGCTTGGTTTTAGATTCTAGAACTGCTTTAGTTTACTGTAAAAAAGATATGCTAGAGCTGCTCTTGGCGGTATATTTTTGAGATTCGATAATGTGTTCTACACTACCTGACAAAAGTCTTGTCGTCGATCCCAGTTGTAAGAGCAACAAGTAATAACTTTACTTCTAGTTGATCATTTGGAAAAGTGGCAGAAGGTAGATTTTTCCGATGAATTATCTGTTAAACTGCATCCTAATCATCACAAATACTGCAGAAGACCTATTGGAACCCGCATGGACCCAAGATTCTCACAGAAATCAGTCAAGTTTGGTGAAGGAAAAATCATGGTTTGGGGTTACATTCAGTATGGGGGCGTGTGAGAGATCTGCAGAGTGGATGGCAACATCAACTGCCTGAGGTATCAAGACATTTGTGCTGCCCATTACATAACAAACCACAGAAGAGGGCAAATTCTTCAGCAGGATAGAACTCCTTCTCATACTTCATCCTCCACGTCAAAGTTCCTGAAAGCAAAGAAGGTCAAGGTGCTCCAGGATTGGCCAGTCCAGTCACCAGACATGAAGATTATTGTGCATGTCTGGGGTAAGATGAAGGAGGAGGCATTGAAGATGAATCCAAAGAATCTTGATGAACTCCGGGAGTCCTGCAAGAACGCTTTCTTTGCCATTCCAGATGACTTTATTAATATGTTATTTGAGTCATTGCAGAGATGTATGGATGCAGTCCTTCAAGCTCATGGGAGTCATACACAATATTAATTCTTTTTCCACTGCACCATGATTTTATATTTTATACTGTACATTATTTCTGTTCTGTTGTGACGAGACTTTTGTCTAAGCAAAGTGAGACCTTACTGTCCTAATTAAATCATTAAAAATCAAGGCATGATCATATTTTATTTTGGTAAAAAAAGCGTAATCTAGAGGCCTTTGCCTTTCATATAAGCCACTTCTGATACCAAATGATCAACTAGAAGTCAAGTTAGTATTTGTTGTTCCTAAAACTTGGATAGGCAACATGACTTTTTTCAGGTAGTGTAGAGGAGAATAGATATACATTTTAGTTTTGGTGACCTTCAGCAGTTGCTCTAGCTATTAATAGAGGGATTTTTTACAGGCACTCCTACAACAGAATAGATATTCTATTGTTGCCTTAGATCACTATTGAGCAGATATTAAAAACAGATGGGTAAGAAATGTTCTAGGGATGCTCTTGGTGTTCTAAAGGGATAGTTTGTCCATCAATTACACATCCTCCACTTGTTCCAAACCTGACTTTTTTCTTCTTCTATTGAACATAAAAGAATATATTTTAAAGTATGTTGGAAACCGGTACACATTGATTTCCATAGTATTTGTTTTTCCTACTATGGATGTCAACGGTTTCTGGTTTTTAGCTTTTTTCAGCATGTCCTCTTTTGTGTTCAATAAAAATAAAGAAACTCCTAAATGTTTGGAACCAGTCAAGGCTGAGTGAATAGTAAGTGATTTTCATTTTTGGGTGAACTATCCCTTTAATTGTGATATTCTAGAATTGGACATCTATATATTCTATAGCTGCTCTAGTTCACTCTAGATATTTTACAACTGCTCTTTGTTGTTGATAATGATGATAATGTTTTAATTACTCGTCATATTATGTTATTTAGTGGGTGTGTTATTGCCAAGTACGATGAGATCCTGGATTAACATCTATGTAGATCCTGGAACATCATTTTTATTCAAAATAAATAAATTATTAAATTAATAATTTTAAATTATTCCCAAAATCAGAGGGGAATAATAGTTGAATTACAATCATGTAGAAGTACATAACCCTAACTTTAAGCCTAATATAGCATAAACTGTAAACGTATCCCTTAATTCTGATTGGCTGATTGGAATGTTGTTCCAGGATCATTTCAACATAGGTGTTGATCCAGGAACATGTCCTACAAGTCACACTAACCTGTTATTATGCAGCTCTGTTTTACTTATTTTCAACAGTTGTGTTAGATCTTTATAGAGGAAATATTTTACAGTCGCTCTTTGCAATATATTCTAGAGCAGACCTTGTTAATAAATATTATGCAGCTGTTATGTTTTTTGGGTAAAAGATGCTCTGGAGCAACTCTCTGTCTTTATAAAGGCAGCATAAGGGCCTATTCACATCGGATGCATCTTTGCTTCTAAAAATGTGAAACAATGGTTTGTAAAAAAAAACAAAAAAAACTGCAGTGTACAGCACGAGGGTATTAAGACACAGCCACCAAGCATCTGTAAACAGAAACGTTCAATGCTTGCTCTGCATTTGAGTTCTTCTTGGTCCACTGCTTTGGAATTGACATTGATGAGTGGTGCTACGTTTAAAAGTTCTTTTAACTTGACATGCGTCCAAAGAAACGTGGTGCACATGTGCACGATGCTTCAAAAGACAGGAGCGCAATGGTCACACACGTCCATCAATTGCATGTTTGCATAGAAAAACAATGGAAAAGTAGCGCATTGGAAAGGAAAAATGCGTTCAGTATGAATGGCCCCTTATTGTACTGTTGCTCGTTTCTAGCTCTTCTACGTCTGCTCTACTTCACTGTAGAGGAGATACTTTAGATCAGGGGTGCTCAACCCTGTTCCTGGAGATCTACCTTCCATGCAGAGTTCAGCTCCAACCCTGATAAAATACACCTGAACAGCACTTGATAATTACAGGCAGGTGTGTTTGATATGGGTTACAACTAAAATCTGCAGGAAAGGAGATCTCCAGGAACAGGGTTGGTCACCCCTGTTCTAGGTCATCTGGGTAAAAGATGCTGCTCTAGAGTAGCTCTGTCTTTATAGAGCCAGTATTGTAGTGTAGTTCTTTTACCTAGATATTGTACAGCTGCTCTAATTCATTGAGTAAATGAGGTTGATTTGCTCTTGGATCTCAGTATTTTAAAGCTGCTTCTTGCTAAGCATATTTTGGAGCTGCTCTAGGTCAGTACAAAAGAAATATTCTAGAGATTTTCAGGGTACTTGATACTCTAGGTCTGCTGTGGATGCTAATAGTTTTTCTTGGTCAGGTGCACAGGCTGGTGGTGGTGGATAAGAACGGCAGCATCGTGGGCATCGTCTCACTGTCAGACATCCTCCAGGCACTCGTTCTCAACCCCGCAGGTATAAATGCTCAGCATTCCTAAAGCTCATTTTCAGCAGGACCCTTCTCCTCCCAACCTCTCTCGCCCACAACACAGGTACAACACCTGCCTGACACACTACTGCTGCTGCTGCTGCTGGGGTCAAGGAGACTGTGCATGACTGCAGCCTGGCTTATGAGATGTGTGAGGATGGCATGTGCTAACTTATACTTTCTGTTTCCAACACAGAGACAGACGTGATTGGCTTTGAACGGCGGCCTGCAGACTGTGTGCGTGTGTATTTTTGTGTATTTGTTTTGTGTCTTTGTGTGCATGTGTGTGTGTGTGTGTTTTTGCGTGTGTGTGTGTGCGTGCACGCCCACATTTCACCGCATATGATTTTGATTAATGAGACACTTGCAGTAGATCAGAGCCCCTCCCACTGCAGGGCTGCCATCTGCTGATGGACGGTGTCCTGCAGTAACTCAACCAGGCACTCTGTGTCCTCTCAACACACACGCACACATAAGGGCTTTTCACACTGCACTTAACCTCAGGTTATTGATGTTCTAAAGACTGCTTTTAACCCTGGTTAAAAAAAATGTGTCATAGTTGTAATTTTGAAGTTGGGTTGGCAGTAAATATTACATCTAGATATAAGTTGAGTGACTCATAATCAGGTGCTGCTTACTACTGTACACAAATGCATGCGTTGAATAAATGTTGTTTCAGTGTTTGAGGGGAAAATGTCAATTGAAAAACATAAATTTAAAGCATTGATTGGGGTTAAGATGTTAAGTATGTGTTAAGTATTTCAGGTATGAGAAGCCCTATAATGTCTTTCCAATAAGTTTATACAGTTCTGCTTATAAGCTTAAATACCACTTACAAGTTATATTCAAGGTACACGTTTTATTATTCTGTGTATTCCCTGAGAGCTTAATCCATAACACAAAGATAAGGTTATTTCAAAGATGAAAAGTTTCAATATTTACTCACTTGTACCAAACTTGTTTGTGTTTCTTTCTTCTGTTAAACACAAAAAATGTATGTATTTTGAAGAATGTTGAAAACTGGTCGCCATTGGCTTCCATACTATTTTGTCATACTATGGATGTCAGTGGTTACAATTTTCCAACATTCTTCAAATAATCCTCATTTGTGTTCAACAGAAAAGGTTTGTAACCATTTGATGATGAGAAAATGTTGATTTTTATTTTTGGGTGAATCACCTCATTAACTAGTTGAACTAAAGGAATTACACACTTCTCTCTGCTTTGCCAAAGAAATCTCCAAATTTTCTTCTGAGAGGTCACTGTGTGCCTGCCTCGTTGGCTGTGAATTTCTAACACAGAATATTAATTGCTGCTCTGAAGAACGTTATGAATCCTAAGTAGCAGATGTTATGCTGGTAATATTGCAAATAGTATGCAAGGATCAAAAGACATTGTGCCTTGTGGTACAACCCTGATCATAGAGAAGGCCCTTCCTGCAGAGCACTGTCAGACTTTAATGGGGGCTACCAGCTAAAATGTTATCAAAATGAACAAAACGCCTTCCTCAAATTAAAGATGAGCACCAAAAAAAGGCCTAGCATATTTAAATGTAACAAAAAGTGATTGCAATTGCAACATTACATATAGATATGGTTTGTTTTTAAAAATAATTTTGAAGAATTTAGAAGTTTTAACTTAAAAATGAGCATTCACAGCATGAAATAATACATGATCACTGAGGAATTTACAGCAGTAATTTCATAGTTACATTATGGGGAAGCCCAAGACTTATATTGCAATTTAAAGGGGCTTTGTTGAACTTTTGTTGACGTTGATAACGTTATTGGTAACAGTCTGTAGTATTCTGAAAAATGTAATTAATTAATTAATTAAATGTACGTATTTGACACAAAAGACCACACAGATACATCTGTTAAAGGGATAGTTCACCCAAAAATTAAAATTGTCATTTACCCATACTCCACTACTTTCTTTTGTTGAATACGAAGGCAGATATACTGACAAATGTTGAGTTAAAAAATACTTCCAATTGACTTCCATTGTAATTTTTTTGTTGTTCATACAATGGTTGTCAATGGCTTCTCTTTTCCCCCAACATTCTTCATTATATCTTAACAACAGAAGAAATTCATAAAAGTTTAGAACCACTCGAGTTTGAGTAAATGGTGAGAAATGTTTAATTTTTGGGTGAAGTTTCCCTAAAAATACCCCTGAAATCAATTCCAGTGGGCAGATATTGCAAAAATCTATGGAAAATTGATAGAGAACTTGCAAATAATTCTAACTCAGCTGCAGAGTCAAGTTTCAACTCATATAAAACACTCTGAATCTTCAAATATCGGACTTTGATGGGTATTTTTCGACATTAGGTCCAATTTCAAACAAATAGTCATGAAGGCCAATTGCTAAACAGCACTGCACACTAGTGGTCATGCGTAGTACTGCAGCCTCTCTTTTACAGCACATATTGTCTGTTCTCTTACCCTTTTCAGGTATGTTAGGTAAGGACAGTAAAGCGGAGGCTGAGTGAAAAGTGCTGAAAATCCACGTGACGGTGCTGTCAGAGATGACGATGACGACGATGATGATCACAAGTTTGGCCCACATCTCAGAATGAAACCAGAAAACTTGACCAGGATGTGTGCTGTTGGAGGGAGAACAAAAAAATAAGGGTTAATGGGTAAACGGACGGGTCAATTGGGTTGTTTTATTATAAACGGGCGATTTAAGTGGATCATCTCTTATTCAGAAGGAAACTGTGAACTCTATTATATCACACTACGCTTCTGCACGCACACTACGATAACTATACTTTTAGCTAGACCTAAAATTACGCCATCTGGTGTCTGAGCAGTGGTTGCACTCAGACTACGGACCGTACCATAATCGCCTCTTTCGGGGGGGGTGTCTGTGCGTCTGCAGGGCATTCAGTAATAATCTCAGTATTCAGTGCATGTTATGACTGTTTGTTCCTCGTGTATATACGGTTTTCAGCTTGTGGCGTATGAGCCCGGATCACATATTTGTACTTTTGACTACTCCTCCTGAATTTAGGATCTGGTTTTCTCTCTCTCTTTCTCCTCCGCGATCCCTTTGTAAACGCAGACAGAAATGGTTTCCTCCTCTCTATCTGTTTATGGTGCCTTCTGCCCAGCAGTTATCGCCCACTACTGGTTGCCAATAGAACAAGATTAACTGAATGTTGAAGTATATCAAAGCGAATGTTGCAGTTGTTTTCAAACGAAGAAAAAACAACAACCAAAAGCCCCCTTTTGCCGTTTTAGTGTGTGTGTGTGTCACGAGTTTTATTTATTGCAGAGCTCTACACTTCTTCACTTTGGGTGTTCATCTTGATGTTTTTTTTTTTTTTAATGATGCTGTAAATGATAATTGAAATGTTTATTTATTTATATTTAACACTTTTGTAATTTTGGAAGCGATAACCAAGTGTGAGATGGAAAGAATTGTTAAGCCCCTATGCAGTAAAACCATGTGCTGATCAATGACTTGATGTTCAATGCAATTCAACCTTAAAAATCCCACATTTGTTTTTAGTTCTCGTTCTGTCCATGAGGTGACTGACCTCTTGTTTGTATCGATTGTACTGTACACACACACATGCGCAGAGGTTATGTCTGAGGACTCTACAAGTGCCAGAGAAAGGTCTATTTTTCTGTGTATTCAATGTTGTTTGTAAAACATTTCATTTTAAGTTAGTTTTTTTTTTTTGTTGTTGCAGAAATGTCACTGCTGTTGTCATGAGAGAGTAATGTCCAGAGATACTGTAATGGCACATCACTGGCATGAGGATGCTAATGGATAATCATGCTTTAGATTTTTATTTTATTTTACGGTTAAATAAAAAAGAATAAACAGTGTCTGAAACGAAGATTGTTGGCAGATTTGATAATCGTGCTGCGTTTGATATTAATGCTTCAGTGCTTTATGATGGTGATAAACAGTATGCCACACGTGTCTAAATTCACAGTAAATTTAATGAGATTTTGAAGTTTGCATTCTATGTACATTTTACTGTCCCATCAGGCCACTGGAGAGAGTTTATGTCAGTGAGTATTGGTCAGATATCAGTATTATACACAGCATCCGGAATCGCAAACTTCCCTACCATACAGAATAAGAGCGGAGTAGTACGTCCAAGCTCATAGTGTTCCAAAAACAGTTGACTGCACATGGATGACCTACTACTATTGCATACTGGATGGACTTTACTGTCTACTGATGCCATTTTAAAGCATTTATAAATGGTAGTGAAACAAAAAAGCAACTGCCTGTACCATGAAGCTGGATTAGCTGCTAGCAGTTATGTTTCAGTTTAGTTAACACCAATCTTGGGTTTTGAAGATGAACATGAAGACAGATGGACTTGCCATGGTATTATGGAGCAGTTGAGCTGAGCTGAGCTACCTTCATGGTGACTAAAACCAAGAATTGATGCAAACTAAACTGAAACATTACTCGCCAGCTAATCTGGCTTCATGGTACTGGCCCCTGATGCTGGTAGGTCACATGATGAAAACCTGGCAGATGTTTAGATGATTATATATATATATAGTTTCAACAGTTGTAATTTCAAATCCAAAGTACCAGGTATTAGATTTTGTATAGCAATGCCATATTTACAAATTCATATTACTTCACGTGGTCCTGAAAGTCAAATTCAATTATAATACCTGAGATTTAGGACACAGTGGTATAGTATGTCCCAGTTTCATTCAAATTCATATTATAAACCTTTTTTAAATCATATTTGAAAGAGATACAGTAGTTCACCCAGTAGTTTTTCTTTCTTTTGTTGGTTTCTTGTATTTTTTTCTACTATGGAAGTCAATGGCGACAGGTTTCCAACATTCTTCAGAATATCATATTTTGTCAACAACAAGAAAGAAACTCAAGCATGTTTGGAACCACTTGAGGGAGAGTAAATGATAACTGAATGTTCATTTTTGGGTGACCTCCCTTTAACACAGTTAAGAAGACTGATTTTGAACAATTGCTGGAGAAATTCCACAAGTTGAAAACATTCGAGTTTACAATATTTGTTAAAATAATAATAGGAAACATTTTGACCAATTTTAACATTTTCACCTCTTAACTGTAAAATTGCCTGTTAACCCTTTGATGCACAAGCTATAAAAACCCCTTCTAATGCAAAACATGGGTCTATAAGTGACCCATAGTCATTTACTATGTTATTTCCTTCTTCCCTGTGCATTTTTTGGTTTTATCTTTTGAAAGCAATTCATTTTAGCGTTATATATTCACTAATCCATAAATTTCATTATCATATTTAGTTTTTTTATTCCACATCTTCCCATTGCCTCTGTAATGTGGTATTGAAGATGGGGCATGTCCTCCAAGCGCCTCTTCATGTGTGGGATAACAAGATCTTTGATCAGCTCTTTGCTAAATTGCCATCGGGTATTGGTCACAACACCCATGTAATTAGGGTGTTGTGCAGTAAAGTTGGTGTAGGGTGACGACATCCAGCATATTGTACCACAGCACCATGGGCCTTGTGGGTTCTTGCTCTACCCTGAGTAGGGTGATGTAATACCCCTTTTTACTCAGTCTACCCAGTCCTGCAACTCCAGATTGACCCTGTGGCACAGTCACAGATCATCAGCATCAGATATTTTAGACTCTGAATCAGAACTAAGAATTCCCGCATCTTTCTCATCCTGCAGCACTTCTGCAGCCATTTCAGCCGTAAATCTATCTATCTATAAAATAGATATGTATATACGTAAAATCATGTTTTAGTCAAGCATCAAATAGAAGAAATCAGCTGTGTTGAGTTGTGAAACGTGTGCCAGCAGTAAATGCGTTCCTTTTTGCAAAAATTAGGAAACCGCAATAGTTCCTATATGGGTCATTTTGACTCATTCATTCATTGATTTTCTTTTCGGCTTAGTCCCTTTATTAATCTGGGGTCGCCACAGCGGAATGAACCGCCAACTTATCCAGCATATGTTTTACGCAGCGGATGCCCTTCCAGCTGTAACCCATCACGGGGAAACATCCATACACACTCATTCACACACATACACTACGGACAATTTAGCCTACCCAATTCACCTATAGCGCATGTCTTTGGACTTGTGGGGGAAACCGGAGCACCCGGAGGAAACCCACGCGAACACGGGGAGAACATGCAAACTCCACACAGAAACGCCAACTGACCCAGCCGAGCCTCGAACCAGCGACCTTCTTGCTGTGAGGCGACAACGCTACCCACTGCGCCACCGTACAAATACAAAAACTCTACTAAACAAAAGGATTTGTATAACTTTAAAAGAAGATATGAAAGCTGTAATTGTAAACAACAAAATTGAAAGATTCTGCAAAAAAAATGCTCGAATGATTGAAATAACATAGGAAATGAATACGGGTCATTTTAGACTCACGGTGTGCATTAAAAGCCTAGTGACACAATTATTATTATTTTTTATTTTTATTAAATCTCCATGAATGTGATTTTGCCTTAAACTGAAGCGCTAAAGTATCAGCTCCTTATAAAATCATTTTGTTTTCATTTAATACTGAAATAAGTTACTATTGCATTAATAAAAACTGAAACGCTGCAGTGGCGGGTGAGTAAAACCTTGAGGGATTCCATAGATATCTATGGAGGGATTCAACCAACAGCTGCTGACAGTTGAAGATGCGTCAGGTCACGTGACCTACCAGTCGCGCCAAAAGCCTGACAGGAAAATACTTGTGTTGAGATGCCTTTAAAAAAGCGTTGTTTTCGAAAACTAAAGCGTAAAAAGACAACTTCACATAACGTTAATACAGATATTGTCTCGAACATGCTTCATGTGTAGCTCCTGATGTCATTTCAATCGGTAAGTTGCACACCTTTAGTTTTTACCGACATAGGATTTGAAAGTCCATATGAAAAAAAACTAACGTAAATAATTTAGTAGGGTAATTTATAGTAAACAGCCTATTGTCTTTTTGAACAATATTAGGCCTAGTAAAAGTGTATTATAAGCTACTTTTTATATTACAGTATTTACAACTGTTTGCTACTTATTTCATGCTACGATATAGCTTACTGTCATAGATATATACACTAGATATCGCATACGGACCCTCAGCATGCGTCAATAGCGCCGCCATATTTGTACAGTGCTCCTAGGACAAACATCATTCAACAGCACTAGTCAAGACAGTGTGCCAATGTGAAGATGCTGGACTTTAGCGCTGCTTACGGGTGTAGTAACGAGCAAACAAAGCACAAAGGCAGAACATTTCATAGGTAAGATTTCGTTTTTTACATGTTACAAACTTTTGTGCTCAACAAGTAACGTTATTGATGATAATACAGTCTCTTACTGCACTGATCATAAGGCAAAGTAGCATCAACTTGCACTGAATTCTAGGCTTATTCTAGTTTGTTGAATAAAATAAGCAAACAATGTAAATGAAATATGACAACGAGACGCTGCGGTGCCAGAAACTTGTATTATTGTCGGATAAGTGAACGAGTCGTTCATAACGGGGATTCATTCACAAACGAATCGCTCCCTCCGTTAGAATGAGAAGTGAAAGCAGGAGAGGGGGGGGTGTTTCAGGACACGGATTAGATCAAATTTAACACAGAGGTAGGATAATACATTTCCATGCACACAAACACACACTCTTTATCGGCAATGCCCGTGCGGTCACTTATCCATCGATGTAGAAAACTGATGTAAAATTATAATTTTAGTAATTAAATATATATTTTTCTTTGCGTACTGACCACAGGGGAAAATTCCCGATCATAGATATATGTATATATGTGTATATCTCTGGCTCTGGATGGCCACAGTCCTCCATTGCACCTTGGACCCGCATTCATTTCAAAGGAGCGCTACCCTGTACTAAAATGGCGGCTCTATTGACGCATTCCTCCCAATAGACAACAACAGGCCAGGCGACATCTATTATATCTATGGCTTACTGTAACGTTAGTCTTATCTCACGAATTGATGAACTAATATAGGTTATTAGCAGTTTTTACGACTTTTTTTTGCTGAGAATCGTAGGGGAGAGCGGGGACGAAGGTAACGTGGGACGAAAGTAACAAAGCGATTTTCCCGAAGTCCTGACAACATTTGATTTCCAGAAGCACATTCAGCATGCAACCCTAGATGGAGCTGCCAAATATCGTGTGATTTTGGGACCGTGTCCTGCGGTTAGGTCCAAATTTCTGTTTTAAGTGCAAAAAGTAAATTATTGTAGTAGTTCTTTTATCCTTATTACAAGTTGTGTTTCTCTTTTCATGTGTCACACTATGATCAATCTACAGGTTATAATGCAATTACACATCCTTGAGTTTGAAATGTCTGAGTTTTTCAGTTTAAAAGTAAATCAAGTTTAAATGGCAAGAGTTCCTGTGGGGACAAAAGTAACAGTTATGTATCTGCCACTGCTAATAGCCATACCTTATTTTCACTTCCACAATAGAGTTTTCAGCGTTTTGACTCACATGTTTTATAAGATTAATGCATATTGCCAATGATAATAAAAAAATATTCAAAAATGATAGAAAATTGAAACATTTTGCATTGTTGGGTTGCTTTTGAAACATTTGATGGAAGTGACATTTAAAATGCCGTTTAATATTTTTTGCAAAAATAAAGGACAAAATATGTTTTCAGTTAACATTAACAAGGTCATAGTCAGAAATGTTTAAAATAAAGAAGATTAAGCCAGTAAATCTAGCAAACATTGTGTCACTTTTGACCCAGCCGCGTTTCGTCCCTGCCTATGGGCTCAAAAGTAACAATGTGCAACTTTTGTTTAAAGTGAAGTTATATTGCAGTTGTTCTACATTGATACAAAATAACAGCTGATTTTGATAGACCACTCTTGTGATTTAGTTACCAGAGCAACAATATATTTCTGCTAAAAACATTATCTTTTACAATTAGGGTTTTATGAAAAATGTTACTTTCGTCCCCGCTCTCCCCTTACTTATGCCCCCTACATTTATAGAGGAGAGAGTTAGGCCTGCAGGGTTTATTGCTCTAGTTGTAGTCTATTACTCGAGCAACTATATTAATTATAATGGTTCAAAAATACATTATTTTCTATAAATTACTATAGTTTTTTTTTTTTACGTGTTTGTGTTTAAAAAATATTTGGTAACTCTACAATAAGGTTGTATTAGTTAACGTTAGTTAATACATGAATTAACAACGAACATCACATCTGTTAAGCTTTACTTAATGTCTCTTGATGTTAACTAAAGGGTGAACAGCACTACATAGTCCTTGTTAATGTAACGTACTCATATTCTAGTGCATTAATTAGTTAATGTTTACTTACACCAACGGCTATTTGTATATGAGATGACCTAACAATGAAAAACACATCTATTCAGCAATAGTTGTTAACGTAACTTACATTGCATTAGTTAACAAGAACAAATTACTAATGAACAAGGGTAGGTACACGATTGAACCAACATGTTGATAATCTAGTCTTAGAAACTCGGTTAAATAATATCACATATGACATGACAATTATATTCATTATGTTTTCCGGACCGGACGAAATGACGTAACGCATTTACAGATGTGAATAGAAACACCATTCATAAGTAGAACTGTTAGCCACAATGGACCTGTTGTAATCTTAAACTGCCCCAAAACAGTTGATGGTGCGCGCGCTCGATCTGCCTGTGCGCTTCTGGCGAACTGTTTCCTGCCTGGCGCTTATTGGTTCATTCAACCGAGAGCTCTCAAACACCTGACACACACCAGCACACGCTTTAACAGACCCATGAAACCATAAAGACAGAGCACGTAGGCAACTTCTTGTCGACAAGCTCAGATCTTCATATCTCAAGGTAAATTCATATACATTTGCTTATGTGTACCAAATACGCCAATATAGAAGCATTTTTTTTGTTTTGCAGATGCGCTCATGAGATTAAACACTTTGTGTATTATTTCTCCCTTTTATTATTTCCTTAACTTAAATCACGTAATTATAGCTTATTTACACTGTTTAAATAATGTCGGTTTTGAATAATTAGCAAAAACAACAACAATGCTATTTACAATATTTTGAACTTGAAATAACCTTTTTTTCTGGGTGCATGAATAGCTTAAATACTTTCCGATATCCACATTTTTTTTTTCTTTTACAAAATGTTAAATAAACTGCTACGATATAACCTATTATCCCTGCACAAGCTAGATCCTTACCATAATATTTGTGGTTTGCAGTATGTTAAGAGAATGCGCGCGTGATGACTTTATATTTCGATTTGTATTGTTTCACTTTGCTGGATATTGATGTCACGCCCCCCGTGAAGTAATTTTGGCTGCCAAATATTATTCCACACTACGTGACAGGCAGCACATAACCCGAATCTCCTCCTCTAGACTTGGTGTTTGCTCGTTTATATTTAAAATAAGCATATGGGGCAGGTGCATGGCGAATAAAATGTGATCTCTGGACAAATGTAAGTACGCATTTATTAACCTTGCATGCGCGCTCTCCCCAAAAACTCTATTCATGGTCATAATTTATTCATCTGTGTCCTCAGTGAACTGAATACCTTGACTGAATGTCTGGACATCATCACAAGTGAAGGTTGTCCAATCAGTCACATTCAGTATGTGGTCTTTCACAGTGCTCTTTATGTTGGCATCCCTTAGTAACGTGCCCCATGGTAACTATAGTAACGCCAAAAATACTGTGATATACTTTTTAATATGGGTCACACTTTTTTTTTTAGACAAATTGGAAAATTTAGGCGTGGTAATTATTTTCTTTAAATTGGTACCTATTTGACAAGCATCCATTGATAAAAGGTATTTCTAGTTTTCACTGTAATATTAGGTAGCACAACCATTTTCAGCTGTGATAATAAAAATACAATTTTCATGCCCAGCTTATAATATTGATTTATAAAGTATCATTGAAGACTAAAGTATGACTGCTTTGTCGCCACAGGAATTAATTAAATTGTATGATATTTTAAAGTAGAAAACATTTATTTTACATTGTAGTAATATTTGTATTAACAATATTATTCTTTCGTAATCAAATACAGTTGAAATCAGAATTATTAAACCCCCTTAGAATTATTATTATTTTTTTTTATATTTCCCAAATGATGTTTAACAGAGCAAGAAAAATTTCACAGTATGTCTGATAATATTTTTTCTTCTGAAGAAAGTCTGATTTGTTTTATTTTGGCTAGAATAAAAACAGTTTTTAATTTTTAAAACCCATTTAAGGTCAAAATTATTAGCCCCTTTAAGCTATATATTTTTTTCGATAGTCTACAGAACAAACCATTTTTATACAATAACTTGCCTAATTACCCTATCCTGCCTAGTTAACCTAATTAACCTAGTTAAGCCTTTAAATGTCACTTTAAGCTGTATAGAAGTGTCTTGAAAAATATCTAGTAAAATATTATTTACTGTCATCATGGCAAAGATAAAATAAATCAGTTATTAGAAATGAGTTATTAAAACTATTATGTTTAGAAATGTGTTGAAAAAAATCTTCTCTCCGTTAAACAGAACTTGGGGGAAAAAAATAAACAGGGGGGCTAATAATTCAGGGGGTTTAATAATTCTGACTTTAACTGTATATGCAGCTGTAAATGTGTATATTTATTATTAGCCCCAAACCTTTGAAAAGTAGCATAAATGTGAGTACAATCTGTTATTCTCTCTCTCTCTCTCTCTCTCTCTCTCTCTCTCTCTCTCTCTCTCTCCACTGTCATGTAAACATACCCTTAGATGATATTTTAAAAACATTACTGCTTGCCCCCCCACACACAGTCTCCTACTTTCCTGTATTCAGTCAATTTTGAAAAAGGATTGCAATCTGATATAAAATCTGTACCACAGTTGCACCATTTGTTTTTGTAAGGGACTTGATGGAAACTATGTTAACTTGGTAAAAGTGCAGAAAGTCAGCTCCCTGAAGGTTTTGAGAAACAGCCATTGTCTCCTTGATTACTATGTGACTCTCCTGAGAGCTCGCACAAGTTTGGGCTATTTGGTGTTGCCATTGTTTTCAGATGCTGTCTTCTCGTGCACTGGTGCGGGGACTACAGTCTGGATTCTGGAGGAGGCTGTCAACTTCATCTGGAGCCTTGGCTGCACACACTCATGGTGAAAATACACTCTCAAGAGATTAGAGTCTATCACGTCTGTCTGTCTGTATGTCTGTCTGTCCACCCTCCTAAAAATATCCAAAACTGGATTTTTGCACCAATGCTAAAAAAGAGCCATTTTGGTTCCCTAAAGCCTTTCTATAAAGAGTTGTGAACTGAGTAATCAAATTCATATTTTGATATATAAGAGGTCATTTTACACACAAAATTAAATAAAATAAAAACAGTTTATATTGAAACCAAACTGCCAGGTTGTAGAATGAGTCACCATATTAAGTAGTAGTGTGTCTAAACCCCACCTCCGCAGAAGAACTCTGCCCAAACTGCCCACCCATTCACACATTCAGTAAGTAAATGAAGTAAACAAGGGTCTACATAGAAACCACATGATAATGATGCCTAAGGCAACATCAGTGACAAACACAGATGTGTCAGTACTTTAGGATCTATTGGGGCATTTATGAATCTACAATCTGCGACCAAACAATACTGTTTTACTTAAAGAATCTAAAGAAATCTAAAGAACCATACGATATTTTTTTCTGATATATGGTTCTATTAATGTTAAAGTGTCTGTCTGTTTGCCTGTCTATCTTTAATACTATATAGTATATATCTACTATATCTACTATACTACTGTGCGTACTTAAAACCCCTCCACCATTCTCTGACTGTTGTTGTTCTTGTGCATTTGTCCTCAGATGTTGATGTAATTGACTGTAGTGTTCCTCAGTACAACAACCGTCTGGACACTCCACTGCCAGATGTTCCCTTTGTCAGAAACCTCAGTGCCGAACAGAAGAAACTCAAAGAAAAGGAGAAGGGGCCATGGACCCAACTCAGCAAGGAGGAGAAACTAGCCAGTAAATCTGCATGGCTAAGGCTAACTTTTAGCTTTTTTTTTTTTTTTTAATCCAGTGCTCAGTAAGGAAATGATCATGGTTATTTTTAAAGGGTTAGACTTTGACCCTGGGTGTGGCTGTTAATCAATCGCAGGAAGCCCCAAAGACCATTTGCCTTAACAATAGATAGATATAAACATACTCATATGTCGTATTTTTTACTGTAAGTATAAGAAGTAGAAGAAAAGAAACTATTGCAGGTAATAATTCTTTTATATTTTCCCCCAATTTCTGTTTAAGGGAAAGAAGATTTTTTTCAACACTGAACAATAATTCTGAACAATAATTTTAATAACTAATTTCTAATAACTGATTTCTTTTATCTTTGCCATGATGACAGTACATAATATTTAACTGGATATTTTTCAAGATACTAGTATTCAGCTTAAAGTGCCATTTAAAGGCTTAACTAGGTTTATTAGACAAGTTAGGGTAATTAGGCAAATCATTGTATAACCATGGTTTGTTCTGCAGACAATCGAAAAAATATTGCTTAAGGGGGCTAATAATATTCACTTTAAAATGTTTTTAAAAAAAAATCAAAACTGCTTTTATTCTAGCCGAAATAAAACAAATAAGACTTTCTCCAGAAGAAAAGATATTATAGGGAATACTGTGAAAAATTCCTTGCTCTGTTAAACATCATTTGGGAAATATCTGAAAAAAATAAAATAAAAATCACAGGAGGGCTAATAATTATGACTTTAACTATAAATGTACAAAGTAAATGCTTAAAACAGCCAGTGTTGCTCCTTGTTGGAGCAGTCTTTTAAACTGCATTGCTCACTTTATTTACCACCAGAAATGATAATGGAATGGGTTTGAATGCTGACTGAACTCTTGGCAGGATCAGATTAATTTTCTTGGGTAGCCATTAGATGCATTTGTTTTTTAAAGTTTTCAGGATTCAGCAGAACTTTCCACAAGCCACTCCCTCATAATCAATAGAGTCTGCCTAATGGTTATATATACATATTCTTGATATATCTCCAATATTTAATGTTAAATGTCATGTTTAATATCACATTTGATATTTTGTATAATTCAGGGTGTCAACGGATCCTTAAAAAGTTAAATTCCATAATATGAAAATAAGGCATTAATTAGTCTTAAATCAGTTTCAAAGGTCTTAAAAATGCAGTCGAACCGACCCGTAAAGAAGATTTTGTTTCCGTTTTGAAACAGAAGTAATTATTAGTCAGTTTAATGGTTTTCTGTTTTTTTTTTACTCTTTCTATATGATAAAGAATGTTAGGGATGGTAAGTAATTAGTTGTGTTGTGTGCTTTTTTGTAAATTCTGTACTATAAAATTATTATACTTTACAGTTGGTCTTAAACTGTTGGTCTCAGTTGGTATTAAAAAGGTCTTCAAAAAAGTCTTAAATATAACTATTAGAAACCTGCAGATACCCTGTTATTGTACATTTTATATATTCAATTGCATCATATGCATATATATTTCACTTTTATATTTCTTTTTGATGTATAACAGATTCTTTTACCTAGATAAGCTCCTTTTCAGCTAATTATTAATATTGTAAATGGGTCATGGGTCTTGGGAATTTGAATGAAATTGGCAAATGTTAATGACTTCACACACTCATTTGGCTTCTTGGTATTGAGGGGTCTTTACCACCAGATGGCAGTGTTGTCCAGCAGTTTGAGTCGCCTTGCCTTCCAAGTGTGCGTGCAGTCAAAGCAAGCTGCTAAATCTAACAATTAAGATTCAGATCATCTGTGGTGTCTCTTTCTTTGCAGTATACAGACTCACACATGAGCTCTCATACCCAGAGATGAGGAAAGGCTCCAAAGAGTGGATGACTGTCCTTGCGGGTGTCTTCTTCTTCCTTGGCTTCACAGGGCTGCTTGTTTGGTGGCAGCGTATGTATGGTGGGTATATATAAACTGATATTAATATTATACATTTATCTCAATACATGTATATGAATTGATTTATTACAAGGCTCTGTGAAATGGTTGATTCTGATTGGTCAGTTATATCAAATATTCTCTTAAAATGACCAATTAGAGTTGTCCAATCCCGAACTTGTGGTCTTACAGTGGCAAATCTGTGTGTGTGTGTGGTAAGTCCATGAGACCTTAGGATGTCCCATTCATCATTTTAGCTTTCAAAGGAGGCGCTCATGTGCAGCCACTGTGGCTGCTATTTATTTTCGATTTGTATTACTGAGATACCCTCTGGTACTTTCTTGCACCTCATTTATCTTAACTTTTAATTTATCTTTACTTTTTTCAGTGTAAAATAAAACCAGAGATCCTCAAGTGTTGATATTGGGCATATGGTAATCAAAATGAAGCCAAAATATCCAAGGTATAGCTGTCATCTTTTTTGGATGACGTTATTTGAAGCCTGAAGCCGTGGTCCCACTACACTTTTCACCCCATAGACTTATATTCATATGCCTGCGAATACGGCAGACCGGAAACGCAAGCTCGTGCGACAAGTTTCGCATGTCACTTCGTTGCAAAGTTCAAGCTCGGTGAACTCTGACTTGCGATATCGCATCATGAGATTGCATGAGACCAATAGAATATCAAAACATGACCTCTCTGGACAGATTAATTTAAAATATGGAGCAATCGCTCGCTTTTTTTTAACGTCGAATCATCTTGTATAACCCCGTCCCTTTTCGCAGCGCCATATGACAGAATTTCACAAACTTAAACTCTAGTGTGACCGCTGCTTGAGTCTGTGCAGTAGGGATTGGAGGTTGAGCCACATTACCAAACTCTTGCAGACCCAATCACAAGCACACAATCATGAACCCCATTGTGTAGTGTGAAATAACTAACTAAAACCAAATGTTTTTTTTTTTAAAAACACCCTTTAATATGTCTATATATGATTTTAACTACCTAAAATGGTGGAATACGTCAATTTATCTAAAGTGTTAGTACAGTTCATTTACATAGAGAAGACAAGTTTAGGTCTTACACTGCAGCTGGCCACTAGGGGGCAGTATGAATGTGAAGTATGAACCTTTTTGAATCAAATTTTGACTTATCAGCCATGTCTGAAAGATTGTTTTGTTGAGTTAACGGACATGACCCCCACCCCGTAATTGTGCGATTTATTTTTGTGAAATTGAAACTATATATATATACCCACGGGGGCAGTCGTGGCCTGGTGGTTAGAGTGTTGGACTCGTGAT
>CAIGQV010000641.1:9083823-9112771 GCA_903798115.1 Danio jaintianensis
CTGATTAAAAAATATTAAATAATTGTTCAAAATATAGACAAATATAATTGTAATATATATGCAATTGTTGTATTGATAATATAAAACTTTATATTAAACTTTAACCTATTTCTTAAACTCACGAGAGTTTCTTAACAATAACCTATTTCTTATTTAAATATACTAATTATTTTAAAAAGAATAATCACTTCACAGGAGGGCTGATAATTCATTATATAATAATTAATTATAACTTCAAAATGTTATATACATAAATATATGTTTCTGTTCAAATGTACACTCACCGGCCACTTTATTAATTAGGTACACCTGTCCAACTGCTCGGCAGCAACTTAATGCATTTAGGCATGTAGACATGGTCAAGACGATCTACTGCAGTTAAAACTGAGCATCAGAATGGGGAAGAAAGATGATTTAAGTGACTTTAAACGTGGCATGGTTGTTGGTGCCAGACGGGCTGGTCTGAGTATTTCATAAACTGCTGATCAGCTGGGATTTTTTTATGCACAACCATCTCTAGGGTTTACAGAGAATGGTCCGAAAAAGAGAAAATATCCAGTGAGCGGCAGTTTTGTGTTTGCAAATGCCTTGTTTGAGAATGGCCAGACTGGTTCGAGCTGAGAGAAAGGCAACAGTTACTCAAATAACCATTCGTTACAACCGAAGTATGCAGAAAAGCATCTCTGAACTGAGGCTACAATTCGCATAGGCTCATCAAAATTGGACAATAGAAGATTGGAAAAACATTGCCTGGTCTGATGAGTCTCGATTTCTGCTGCAACATTCGGATGGTAGGGTCAGAATTTGGCATCAACACCATGAAAGCATGGATCCATCCTGCCTTGTATCAACGGTTCAGGCTGGTGGTGGTGGTGTAATGGTGTGGGGGATATTTTCTTGGCACACTTTGGGCCCATTAGTACCAATTGAGCATCGTGTCAACGCCAACTGAGTATTGTTGCTGACCATGTCCATCCCTTTATGACCACAGTGTACCCATCTTCTGATGGCTACTTCCAGCAGGATAATGCACCAAGTCATCAGTGGCGTAGCGAACGCACCCTGATAAATCAACCCATACCTAGCCCCCCCTCCCGGTCTTCAGTTTGTGCGATCATCGCGATCATCTCAGCCTTAACACCACCTCCAAATAACTCACCTCCGGTGGCGCATCCCCCCTCAAACCCTCAAACCCCCAACCCCTCCCCCCCGGCTTAACTTTGTGCGATCTTAAGCAACCATAACCATTAAGGCAGTTCTGAAGGCAAAAGTGGGTCCAACCCGGTACTAGTAAGGTGTACCCAATAAAGTGGCCGGTGAGTGTATGCTATTATGCTTATACTATAAAATAGGAAATTATAATCATTTGTAATAGAAGCCTTTTCACATGTAGACTTTGAAATAACAAAGGAACCTGCAGTGCAACCTTTCCTTGACCGAGTACATTTGCATGTTTATTAACCCCAGTTTGACATGAACCAGTCTTGTGATATTACACTGTGATATTGTGCATAATGTAGAGACAATTGTGTTCTCTAATTTGTTAATTTTTCTTTGCCTAGCATAAATAGTTTTACAGTTGCACTTAGGGGAAAAAGAAGATGGGGATTTTGCCAAATTAGCTGACTTTCACACCTGATCCAATGCTCTTTTTTCTAATTTAATAATTACAGTTTGATATATAGATAAATAATAAGGGCATTCTCTAGCCTTTCATCATCCCACTAATTTTTATGTCTCTTTCCACAGTGTACGGCGACGTTCCACACACACTCTCTCAGGAGTGGATTGACAAACAGACGCAGAGGATGTTAGATATGAGAGTGAACCCCATCAGTGGATTCGCTAATAAGTGGGACTACGAAAAGAAGCAGTGGAAATAAATGCATTGCGATGTAACGACAGAGAATGTATCAGGTTTGCGCTAATTGAGGCATTCCAAACTCAATGCTGTTCAACTGGCAGCCTTAAAATATAAACTCGTGTGAAAATTCCAATAAATGCACTGAATTTAACCCTGAGCCGCTTCAGTGTGTGTTCTGGCTCTGTACTGTTTGTGCTGAGAACAAAGCATGTGGTACATCTAACCTGATACCTGACTACTGGAGAGTTTTAATATGTGTTCACAGGATTGGCTGGGGCGGAGAGGGTGTGACAGTGTTATTGGCTGAGGTGTGTGAATATATCCAATCACATTTCAAGTGCCAAAGGAACTTTTTTATAAGTGTGCGTCTGTGTAGGAAGGTGCGTATAGGTGCTAATTTATTATTTCTTCATTGCAGTTCACAAAATATTTTTGGATGATGTTAATATTTAGAAGTAATTGGAGAGATAGCCTATTCAATAAAGTTTTATATTGTTTTGAATAGTTAAATAGATTTAGACTAGTCTTACAGCTGTCATTGCTTAAAATTTTAATTAATCTACAACTGCTTATTATAGGTTTGTGGTTAAACTGAACATTCATATCATAATTTTTTATTAGATTCATAAATGAAAGTGAAATTATTATTCCCACTTATATCTATCTATTCATTCGCTGTATGTACTGGATATACTAGGTATGCATTTCAGCAAAATGTTCATCTTGTTTTATTCCATAAATGTTTTAAAACATTTCCTTCAAATTTTAAATAAAAACATTGTCATTTAGATTGTTTTTTGGCAGAAATTGACATTTAATTTAGTTACAATTCATGTAAAATGTATGCAATTAATTAAACTAAATTTTCCAATGTAATACAGATTAAAAACAACATTCATTCATTCATTTTCTTTTCGGCTTAGTCCCTTTATTAATCTGGGGACGCCACAGCGGAATGAACCGCCAACTTATCCAGCATATGTTTTACACAGCGGATGCCCTTCCAGCTGCAACCCAACACCAGGAAACACCCATACACTCACACTATGGACAATTTAGCTTACCCAATTCACCTATAGCGCATGTCTTTGGATTTGTGGGGGAAACCAGAGCACCCGGAGGAAACCCACACCAACACGGGGAGAACATGCAAACTCCACACAGAAACGCCAACTGACCCAGCCGAGGCTCGAACCAGCGACCTTCTTGCTGTGAGGCGAACGTGCTACCCACTGCGCCACGTGCAGCCCTTAAAAACAACATGATTTATTATTTCCTACACACAAATAATTTCGCCTTTTCCCCTATAATAAGTATAAGGTTATTAATATTATCATTAAGTTGGTTTGTAAATTACCACATAAAATGTACACATCTAAAATGCACATTATTGCGCACACAGTGAAAAAAATGTTTCAGTCGTTTGAGCAAAATGTGTTACGACACTCCTTGGTTCCCCTAGAAATTCATTTGTCAAAATGTGAAACCCCTGCACTTACAAACACGCCTGAAGTATGGAGTCCCGGGGGATGTTGAAAAGAAGCTTTGACGAATGAAAAGAAGTGCACTTCAAACACCAACGCAGACACCATTAAATATCCAGCATCCTACTACGTATGCCAAAACAATGAATGGCGTGACGTAGAGGAAGGCCCGCCCTCGCAGAGTGCTCTTCAAACAGCTTCAGTTACAACAGTTTCTGAGCGTCGCTTCAATGAGCGCGCCAGCCTCGATGTCATTCGTCGGCGGTGACGGAGCACGCGTAAATTCTGCACGATCCGCGCCGCGCGTTGGAGAAACTGCGTTTTGCCAAAAAAGCATGGAAATATACTTGTACATCTGACACGAGGAAAAAGTGTTTCTTCGTGCGCTGACTTGGTTGCTATTTTCTCTTCCGTCTTTTCTGGGACTTCGAATGTCAGTGGAATATTTAGAAATACTGCGTTTGCTTTTACTCTCTCCTTCGGTCTTGTAACGTCAACGACGTAAGGTTTTTTTGTCTGTGTTTGTGCTTTTGGGTGGATATCCAGTGGAGTGTAATAGAAAAGCGCAGTGAGTTTGAGGAGTGAAGGGTCGCGCACTGCAGCAACCGCCAATTCATCCATCCAACGGCGCGCGCTGGACGTGAGGATTTGCAGCCAGTTCTGGATATAAAGTTAAAAACTAACATTGTAATGAGTCTTAACCAATGAATGTGATGCTAAATCATAACATTTGCCTCAAGATATTGCATTTTAATGAGAGAAATCACATCAGCGCGATGTGAATTTGACATTTTCCTCAGCTTTTCTCGTTGAGACCGTTTTTCCGTTACCATGCACTTCGAATAACCGACTCTTTCCTGCTCGCGCGCGTTTTTATCGTGATTTAAAACGATGGCTAACGAAATTAGCTATGACAATCGGAATATTGTGGAGAAATACCTCAAGCATAAACTTTTAAAGCGAGGATATGTGTGGAAATGTCAGTCCTCTGCTGAGGAAGATGACACCTTCAATAAAGGAGTGGAGGAATCCTCTCCAAACTCTGACAGGAGGCTTCAGGCTCCCTCAGCCGGCGGAGGGAACAACTCTGAATGTCTGATAGCCCGCAGGGTCACTCATTCAGACCCTCATTTGAGGCTCTACCGGGTGTTACGGGAAGCTGGAGATGAGATAGAAAGGATTTATCAACGTGAATTTGAGGAAATGACCCACCAGATGGTATTCAATCCCAATTCCGCGCAACGCAGCTTCCTAGCCGTGGCCGAAGAGCTCTTTAGAGACGGAGTGAACTGGGGGCGGATCATTGCTTTCTTCGAGTTTGGTGGGACCATGTGCGTGGAAAGCGTCAACCGGGAGATGGCGTCCCAGGTAGATAATATTGCACACTGGATGACTGACTACCTGAACGGGCCACTGGAAACCTGGATCGAGGAAAATGGAGGTTGGGTAAGTTTATGGTCAAATAGTCGTGGCCTTTGCCCAGTCATTCATCATTTTATCTCTGCAGCTCAAGAAAATCATAATAACACAGCCTTGTTAAACATCAAAGACCAATGCAGTAGTGTTTACTATGAAGTAAACAAGTATTATTTATTTCTTAGTGGAACCGAATGTCATCGCAATTAAAGTTTTCGTGACTTTGAGTATGTCTTTTCACTTTGTGACCTTTATATATCCTTTTATGTTTTATCTTGTAGTGTATGGAACCAAACACTAAAACATTTCTCCAATATCTTGCATAGCCTATATAGCAAATGAAAGGATATTAGATATTTATAATGTGTTCCGTCCAAACTTCCTTATAAAAATGCCTTTAAAGTGAATGATGGTATCTCTTTATGGTGTGCAAGTTGAGTAGGAAGAATTTATAGTTTCAGTATAAGGTAATGAAAGAAGTTTAACTCATTCTGTCTGCAGTGGTACTTAGAATGGGTTATTTGAATGGAACTCATTTGAGTTTAGTCAGCTTTGGTTTTGACAGTTCAATCAAGGTTATAGTGATGGTTCAATTCAATGTAAGCCATGCCCCTCTCATGTCATATGTAAAACGAAAGTGAGACAGACATGTTTTTTTTTGAAGCGCCTGTAACTTTATTGCATGCTATAGGTCATTATGAGTTCTAGCACAGTTGCAAAAGAAAACGTATTGTCAAAAAACAGTAAAGAAAGTTATTTTTAAGACAATGGAGAAATGTTTACAGCAAAGCTTTAGAGAATGCTGTGATTTACCATGGGGCAGCTTAAAGAACATGCCATTTACTGTCTGAAGATACCTATTGTGGATGCTGTTTGTAAACCTAAGATCCATTTGCAGCAATCGTTTTAAGGTCTAGACCAGAGATTCCCAAACTAGGGCCCGCAGACCAAATTTGGCCCATGGTATCCTTTTACTTTACTTTAAACTTTATTGTCCGTTCTGCTTGACACAGAAAGGAAATTTGTCTTTAACACTGGATTTAAAACAACAATTGCATACATACAACAATCACACAATAACAACACTATTCAAGACAACAACATAAGTAAAAAAAAAAAAAAAATCCTTTGATTTGGCTCGCCATCCCATCTGAGAAGAGAGGGAGAATCAATTCAATTTTAATGTAACCCTGTGTTTGTTTGTTTTATTGTTAAAAACTAACTGAAGTTAAATGTTTCAATTAAATGGTGTAAATTAAATCAGATTTTGTTTAAATGTACATACTATCACCCGACAATGCGAAGACTTTGGTGAGCAAATCAAGTCAAAGGCAGATTCTGCTTGACAAGTGTATTCAGTATTGAACTCCACTGTGTTATAAATGTGATTGTTTGTTTTTATTGCAATAAGTTATCATTTAAAAAATTATACCTGCATTAGTTAATGCGATTTAAAGTAATGTTTTCTTTTTAATTTGAAATATTATGAAATAAATTAGGAAATTACTCATGGCTACTTTAATGTAATATAGTTTGGTATATTTACCTTCGGCCCACGGCTCTCGATGGTATTTGGGTTTTGGTCCTTTGCTTTGGCGTCCGTTAAATGACTAAATGTAAATGTGATACAAAATACTATAATGATATATACTTTTCATGTATAAATTATTAAAACTATATCAATAATTTAGTAAAATATACAGTTTAATGGTGTATGCTAAAATATATGGTTCATTTATTCTGATTAATGCTGATAATATGCTAACTGGCCCCATCTTGGTTAGTGTATTTGAAAATAAATAAAATATGGCACATGTTAAAACCGTGTATGAACTCCCTAGTCAAAACAAGTAAACATTTTTTATTCCTTCTTTTTTTTTTCTAGAGCCCTTGTTTTAACACTATCCTTCACTCTCACTGCAGTGCTTCCATCCTGAATTATTTACGGTATAAATTGGAGCAGCCCATCAAGTGTTGCTTCTGTTTGGGTGGACTTACTCCACCCTCTTCATATGCAGTGCAGCATCTCAAAAAAAACCTGGTCTAAGAATAGGAGACCATCCGTGTCCTACAAAGCACTTACTGAACTGCATTATGCATGTGTATCGTTGGATAAAATGGTGAAATTGTGTGTTTGGGACTCTCTTTTTGAATACTCAACCATATGTGTGTGGTATTATAAGAAATGATTTCAGTCTTCTTCTTCGGACTAGAGGTTATCCTCGTTTCTCCGCTGTGCAGGTGGCCCAGAAGAGCCATTATTTCTGTCTGGACGAAAGGTGTGCTGGGGCTGAATTAATGATGGTCATTACTCACCACATCTGCTGCAGGTTAGACTGACTCAAATGGTCTGTGATGAAGTGAGGTGCACGGAGAGCCTTTCAGAGCGACCGCCGTACACAAACACTCCAGACGCAAGCCTGCTTTCCCCATTCCCAGTCTGTGATTTTAAAGGTCAACTGTAATTAATAGACGGTTGGCTATTTTATTAGCTACACAGTGATGCATGACCGTATCAGCGCTGTCATCCCTTTATCTGAAGAGATGCGGTGCAATTAGGACACAATTAGCAGAGAAGCATTTTAATAAGCCTTTAACACTTGCCTGCATTATTCACAAAGCTCAGCAATTTTGTCCAGAGGCGATGAATGATTTATTTATTTCATTTTCCCATGAAAAGCACATCTCGAGTTTGCATTAAGACTGTTATTGCTGAGAGAATTGGATGGCTCACGAGAGTTATACATTACATCGAGTCTGTCATTAACAGCTTCTTTAAACGTACCATTTGTTTTGAAGTGCTGAGAGCATTTGACGTTGATATATAATCGCACAGGGGATGCTTCCCGCATGATTTCTTCTTTTGTAGTTAGTTATTTTAAGAGAATCTTTATTAAGTTACTGATAATGTCCCGATAGCTCACCCTAAGAGCGCTGGTGCTGTTTAGGCTTGTTCGTTTGCGTACGTCTCGTACAAAGAATGCATTTAAAACTTAGCAGTGATGAGATTTATAAGGCTTTTATCTCAAGAACAGAAGCATCAGTGGGGATGTGGCCAGTCAAAACAACTATAAGCTTTACTTGAATGTCTATTACTCTGTATAAAGTTCAAGTTGAAGTTCTGCTTTGGCAAATCACAGTTAAGTATGTCAAGTGTTTGTAGTCTTCATTTCCCCCATTAGAAGGTCCTCCGGTGTGTTTGGGCTACCCATTTGCCCTAAGTTGGTCAGATGGCTTTAGTTCTCTGCCAGAAAGAAAAGTCCTCTCCACCCATAGCTAATCCCAATTTATTATCCTCCTCTTGAATTAATGTGATTCACTAATCCTTGGATAAAATCTGTCTGGAGAATACATGATTCAGCTATACCACGCTGCTTATTACTGTTTACTTCACACCTCATGCAGGGATACCCGTTTAACCAAGCATTCCCTTGAAACCATTGTCTTTAGTCACTGTCACAAATTGAGTTAAGAGTTTTAAAAACACAGATGACACAATTATAATAGTCTCTGTAACTAGACTGCAATTAAATTGGTTTTCTCTGATTGCCATATTAATATGCTTCTTCTTAGTGATGGAGGTTCAGTCATACCTTATGGAAAATTATTGTTGTTGAAGCAGCTAAGCCTGGAAACTTAATTAACATAGTCTTGTGCAGCTTGGAAAATTTCCATAATACATTTTGGCCTTTCTTGTGACCCTTTAACTAAAAATAGCCACATGTAGAGGTGTTTTAGAGGAGAGTGCAACAATAGATTCTCAATGACTTTTCCCACCATTTTCGAGCAAAACAGCTTTAAACTATGTCAAAATAAAATGGTGTATTTGTTTTAGCAAATGCAATATTGTCTTGCATTTGTCTTTGTTAAAGGGGTAGTTCACCCAAAAATGAAAAAAATAAGTGCTTATAAATCTTTCTTATGTTGAACTCAAAAGATATTTTTTAGAAAGCTGAATTTGTTGTAATTGTTTTCCCTATTTGGAAGTCAATGGTTACAGGTTTCCAGCTTTCTTCAAAATAGCTTTCTTTGTATTCAACTCAAACAGGTTTGGAACAAGCGAAGGGTGAGTAAATGATGACAAAATTTTCATTTTTGGCTGTACTATTCGTGTAACACTGCTAGTTAGTTTTAGAGTAGTGTTACATTCATTTCAAATGCAATAAAGCCTTTTGTAGCACTCACTGGACATTTAATTTCTAAACTGGTGCAATAAGTACAACAAACAATGTCATAAAACAGCCACAGTCAGGTTTAACCTGTTTCAGAGAAAATTAAACACACTATTTAGCCCCAGACGTTGGACATTTAGCTTTAAGTGTGCTGTGAAATGTGCCACACAAAATGCAATAGAATTGTGCATGTTTTTTTCACCCTGTTTAACATATCGGTAGCATATGTGCAATGGAGAAAAACAATTATGTAGAATATAGCCCCTCATGTGGACGCATCATCTGAAAAGTGATACGCAAGTTTTGGAGATTATGTACACAAAGATGTGTATTTTCAAATAGTCTGGTGTCAATCCCTGCAGGAAAAACAGTGCTTAACAGTAAGTGCTTAATAGCTTACCTAAAACAGTCTGTCAATACAGTGTTTTGCCTCTGCTTGGCAATGCAGTACTTGCTATTGCACATATATTTAAATATTAAAGTGCAAACATTTTAAACACACTGTTATCTTTCATTAAATACGAAAAGTTATCTTCGAGTTGTCAAAGGAACTTTTTAAAAATGGTTTAATTGCTTGTTTAATGTGTTAACAGCAGTAGGAGAGTAAAGTAGGTCCACTTTCCAACATTTGACAACCCTGCACATAGCAAAACAGAGCAGATGCTCAGACATTTAGGACTTCTGGTTTGCAAAATGCTTAATGAGCTTTCTCATTACTAACCGCTTTGAGCTAGCTCATTTAGCATGCTCTGTTTTCTCCCCTCAACAAATTGATGTTTACTGTTATCCTAATTGCTGTGTTACTGTTGAGGTGTAGGTAAAGATGAAGCTTTGTTGGTTTGGTGAACTGAGATCAAGTGCAATGCTTCTATGGGGCGTCGTTTGCACATAGGCACACCAGTTAGCATCCCAGTGCACGACATCTGCTTAATAAACGCTTGCTTGTTGTTGAGATTGAATAGAGCTGTTAACATTAAATCAATCAGCAGTTTATGTTAGCTTCAGCCTCATACTTTATTGTCGTTTTACTATCCTCGTGACTTCCGAAGGCAGGAGTGTATTGTTTAACTCTAGCCCTCATTCAAATAATGAAATCAGTCCATGTGTGAGTTTGTTTAGACTACAATTGCGCAGGTGCTCACCCACACACCACATACCTGCGGTTCATTACAGGTTGCAGGCTGTGTACAGTACACTGCTGAATATGATGCCTTAGAGGCGTGTTTGACCCCACCTGGGTCTTTTGTTAGTGGGTGTTACAATTTGGGGCGTTTAATAGTTTGAGTCATAGAACTTCAAAAGCTCTCGCATCGCTCAGGTATTCGTTTTTCCCTATCGTGTGCCTCCTACAGCCCTTTCAAGTGACATTGTTTATGAAAGCGATATCGACACGAAAGACACCCAGTCAAAAATGGAGTGCGGAGAAAAGAATAGGGTGTCTCTTTTTTGACAATCAGTTATAATGGCTTCAAACAAACCTGCTGCGATGTATTTTACTGTTGCAGTGTACATCTGTGCCTGTGAAAGGCTGCAGAAGAAAAGAAATGTGAGATTTAAAAAAGAGGAAATGGAGGAGGCAGATGAAGAGCAAGAGAAAAAAGCAGGAAGGATGAAGAAGTGTAGAATAGGTGACAGTGTAAAGAGTAAAGAGTTTTGTTATTGCACCTTCCTGCTCTGCTGCAATCAGGTGGATAAGGTTGTGTCTCCTGTTCCTGGGGGGCAAGTTAGGGCTCCAAGGGTTTTTCTGATTGGCTGCCAGAGTGCTGCATGGTGCCTTCAACCTCAAAGTGAAACCCTCTGCTGCTGGGTGTGTCTGGAAAAGAAGCCTGATGTTTGGTGGAAATGCAGGGTTTTATTTTAGGGCTGGTGGTTCTGGGAAAATAAGGATTCCCTTGCAGGTGTGGTCTCCTTATGTTGGGAAGCCAGATTCTGTACTCAAAGATGCAGAAAAGTCATTAAGTAAGACTAAGGTAATCGATCAAATGATAAAAGAGAGCCGGTTGACAAAATTATTCATCATAAAACCACTTGAAAAAGTAGGTTATCTTTTTTTTACATCCCCCTCAGCATCTTTCTAACTTCTGAAGATTACAGACAAGAGAGCAACTTGGATGTGAAAGGTGATTTCAGCAGGGAGAGAACATAGCGGGTAATCACAGAGGAAATCTATGTTAAAGAAAACCAAAACATTATCTGCTGTCCCTCATCGTTCTCTCGTTTTTATTCATTTAGAGTCTTAACGAGTCATTAGAAGAAGCATTTGTCTCAGCCGCATTTATGCTTTTTCGTTATTGGTTTCCCTGAAAGAGGTTAGGGACTCACAGAGAAAGTTATAGGGAAATTCCCTACAGATACACAGTGCATTTGATGTTTATTTTTTTTATTCATGTCATAGATATTTAGTTTTATTTTTTAGCCCTTGTAATGTTTAATCAAAGTGTCTCAACTTAGAGTTCGGTCTATGGTGGACCTCTCCATTCATTTGGTCTGCCCTTCCCTGATAAAATCCTCATTTTTAAATGCAGTGCCTACATGTCAAAACTCAATCAACAACTAATGGACAGAACCAAGTTCGTTCATTCATTCATTCATTCATTCATTTTCTTTTCGGCTTAGACTTTATTAATCAGGAGTCGCCACAACGGAATGAACCGCCAACTTATCCAGCATATGTTTTACGCAGCGGATGCCCTTCCAGCTGCAACCCATCACTGGAAAATACTATATACTCTCATTCACACACATACGTACAATTTAGCTTACCCAATTCACCTATAGCGCATGTCTTTGGACGTGGGGGGGGGAAACTGGAGCAACCGGAAACCCACGTGAACACGGGGAGAACATGCAAAGTCCACACAGAAATGCCAACTGACCCAGCCGAGGCTCGAACCAGCAACCTTCTTGCTGTGAAGCGACAGCGCTACCCACTGCGCCACCCTAGAACCAAATTCTTTCCCTACATTTTTTTTTTCTTTGCCAATAACAATCTGTCATTACTTCCATTTCATTGCAACATTGAAAAGTTTATGTTGAATGAACAGAATACATAAATTACATTTATTATGCCTAGAAAGTCATCACAGATAATTGATCTCCTTGTCTTTACCTGGTTTGCTTTCATCCTAGTTTTTGGATGCTCTCTGACGTCGGCTGTTTGTGTTTGTGGATGCCTAGTTATTTGGATAAGTTGACTTGTGATTGATCAAAGTGACAGTTCTTGCTGATCAGACCCAGCTTTGTATTGGTTTTGAGTTTTGTCTGCCTTTGATGCTGCAGTTTTGATTTTGACTTTCCTCACCCTTTGATATGTAACATCAAATTTTTTTTTCTTTTCACAAACCTTTTTTTTTCTTTTGCAACTGTTCACTGTGAAATATAGAAACAAAGACAAAGGAGGAGGGAGACAAACGCTCATGGATGTTTGCCAACATATATAGTGCTAATTCCTAGTTTGGGGCATCTTTTCTGGCCTGGTGGACTCAATGGCCCCTCACCCAAACGCATTAGATTAATGACAGGATCGTTATCCACTCAGAGCTGTAGTTATACACACAAAAATGTAGGAGAGCAAGTTTTCTTCATATTGCGTATGTACATCAACAAATGCTCACTGTCTGGTGTGCAAATTATGTTCATTGATTAGTGAAAGTGTGGCTGAGAGTTTACTTGCAGTATGGTAGGCAGGTGGTGCATCCTCTGGCTATCAGATTGGGGGGTAAACATTGTCACCTGCTTGCTAACAAGAGGCTTTCTTTTCTAGATTTGCAATCGTCCGCCGGGCACACAAATCGGATTTATTTTTCAGGGGAAAACAACTCATTCCCCTCTCGATCTCAGCCAGTTCAACCTCCTACACGAAAGTTGTCAGCCTCGACAGTTGGCTCATAGAAACCCCTTGCAGTAAATCTACATCTGTGTGTCTGCCCCCTGAAAGAAGCAACATACTCACAAATATGTGGCATATGCCATGCAATAAAACCCAAACAAAGGTGACAAATCATTAACAAAAAGGACCGCTCACTCGCACAGATAGGAATGTGAGACAGGCTTGTTTATTACAGTGCTTTTGCTGCCGGGGTCTTAAGAGTTGGAGTTTTGATAATGGAATTAGAGCAAACAATGTATGCTATCATGGTTCTTTCATTTTGCTATGTCATGCCTCTGGGGCTTTTGGTTTTCTGTAATTTACTTTTCGAGTTGACTTTAGAGTCTAATCTTAAACCAGGGCCTTTATTTATTTATCTATTTTGTAAGATTCACCATTTCCTCAGGCTACAGTTTTTAAAGAATTCAAAAAATTTTCCTTGCTGAACTGCGGGAGGTTTTTTTGTAGCTTTTGGATTCACCGTTGGACTTTGCTGGGGAACTCTTTTGTCTCTCTGTGCTTGTTTGGCATAAGCGTGGCTCAGCATGTCCAACAATGCTCTCCTCTTGTCTCCTCTTTTGTGTAAAGGGAACTAGATTCTCTGTGACTTTTAAGCTGTTCAAGGCTGCAGCCAAGTATTTCCCCCCTTGGTACCTCGGGGTCAGCCCTGTCCGTCGCTTGCCATCTGTTTCTTGGTTTGCTCCAGGCACTGCAGGCCCTGTTGATCTCCTCCTTATTCCCTGAAAACTATTGCTACTATCCGTCCAGCACGAGCCAACTCTCCTAGGGCAATTAACTGAAAACTGCGTTTTTTCTCGTACATAGACCATGTAAGAGTTACACTTTCTCCTGGCACTCAAAATTTCATAACTTGATCTTCTGATGGTACGTCAGACTTCACTCGTGATGTAAGTCAGATTTCTCCAATCACTTAGACTTGCTTCACTTAACGCCAACACGCAAATATAAAAATCCAATCACCAACCAATAGATAGATATAACCTACTAATATTCCAGTATGCTTTTATGTATGTCACAATGTGGAAGAAAATATCTTTCACTACTCTTGTTTTATTACAGCATGTTTTTTGTAATCGTCGTCTTTGCAAGTTTACAAAATGAGGAGTCACAATGCGTTTCCAAGGAACCCCTGCTGAATGCTAATAAGATGTTATTTCAAGATAGCACAAAGTTTGAGCAGTGCTTCGTCCAGATATGGCAGAATCAAAGCTAAGATAAGTCAAACAGTAATTATGTATTTTAGGTTCATCCAACGCAGCTTGAATTATTCATGTACATTGGGAAGGCAGCAGTCTCTGCCTGTTAACAATATAAGCCTGCCTTTAAGACTTTCATTAAGGCATGTTGATCTAGATTTAGCTTGGTAAATGCAGAGAATTCTTTGTCCAGTCAGACTTTATCCTACAAGTTTGACTTCCTGTAGACTCTGGCTTGGAAAACACTTTCTTGTCTCTCTCAGCAGAATGGAAGTAATGTCTGTATACTCTGCAGAGCTTCAAGTGTTATTGCTTGAACACGTGAGCGGCTGAACAGCCTCTCTTGACACTTGTCAGCAGAGATCCTGGGCTCATTCATATTTGATTGGGTGGGTAACCTCAACACTAAATGTTCTTCCCTCACAACACACCCTAACATAGATTCATTACGGTCCAATCAGATGTCAAGCATGAGGCATTCTTTCTAGTCAGGCTAGATAAAATATATGTGGAAACAAAAATAAAAACCTAGTAAGATCTCTTCTTCTGCTGAACTGCATGGTTTATGTAGTTGCTAGATAATATTTAATGCTGATATCTTATATTAATTATGAAGTTCTAAACTGTAAAATAACATTATACAGACCCTCAAGGATTCCGTGATTCTGAGTTCGCTGAATATAACGCACAATTTAGGAGCTTGCAAATGTTTTAAATGTACAGATTTGCCACATACTTTAGGCAGTCATATACTGTTCAAATTCCCACCGTGCCACAGAGCACCATCTGTGTAGTTCTACATTCAAAAACATTGTAGTATGCACAAATAGAATGTGCTCGTCCGGTGTGCAAATTCTTCATTTGTCAGTGCATGTTTTTCGTCTGATGTGTAATTCATATCACAATGCGCATTCAAAGCCTGTTTCACGAGTTCACACTCACAGATATTTGACTGAATAGAATATGTGTATTTGACGTGCTGCCTGGGGAGAGGGCTCTGAGCTCGGAAAGACACCCTAACTCATGTTATTCCCATTATCAGAATAGAGAGAGAGAGCACAGTGTCTAGCCCGGCTCCAGAACACTCCCCCCTCCGATTTATGTAGGTATCAGGTTTAAAAGTGTGGAGTTGGGGTGGTGGAGGGATGCTGAAGTCGAGAGAAAACAGAGGTAGGACGCGTTTGACTATTTATAGCGGTTTGGTCTTAAGCTGATAATAGAATGATTGTCAATAATGAATTAGACTCGGCAAAACTGATCGTGCTTCTCCCGAAATTTGTTTATAAAACATCACTTGACCTAGTCTACATGAGTTGTATCAATTGCTTCTAAATATTGTATATGCATCTGTCATCATAAGAATAGCTCTCTCTCTCTCTCACACACACACACACATACACACACACATAAGCATGCATGAAATGTGTTCAAATAGCTGTCAAACAGCACGGACGACTTAAACTGTGGTCACACAAGAGTTTGAGCATGTGAAATTCTGTCGTTCTGTGCTGTGAAAAGAAGCGGGATAAAACAAGATAACGTGACGCCTATTAAACAAGTGGTTGCTCCATATTTAAAATTTCTGTACATGTTTTGATCTTCTATTTGTTTCACACATTCACGTGACGTGAAATCGCAGGTCAGAGTTCACCAAGCTTGAACTTTGGGACTCAGTGACATGCAAAAGTTGTCACACAAGCTTAGGGGTTTAGGGGTAAACTATTTTTTAAAATTCTGCAAAAATATTCTGCAAAATTTATGAAAACATCTGTAATTTCAATTGCTAATTCCTGGAGGAACTGATTATACATATATTTTGTTTCCCTTCTAACCAGTTTTATGCCTTGCTGAATAAAACCGTTAATAACAATCATAATAAAACTTAATGGCCCCAACATTTTGAATGGTAGTGTACTTCCCTAATATCAACATAATTCAATTACCATGGTCAAAATTACACTGCTTTCAATGGTAATTTAATACACAATAGTGAATAACGACATTGATACATCCTCTTTGCTCCCATTCTCTTTTTACTGTCCCATCTGTTGCAGTGGCTTTTATACTCTGAGGATGTGAACGCTGGTCGGCCTGCTGCTGGGGGAATTTCCTTGCTGACGCAGTGGTGGTCACTGGGATTAAGTATAGAGCTAATACAAAAAGGCATCAGTTTTCCTCTTGGCCTTGCGCACAGTATCAGTCCAGCCATTCAGATTCTGCATTGGCAAAGAACTGAGATCAGAACAGGAAGTGTGGGACACAACCCTCCGGCTTGGATGAGGGATGGGGTGTGTGGGTTAGTTATGAGGGAGCCAAAAGCACATTCCCAGCAGGCTGAACACAGCTGGGGAGCTGAATGCTAGAACAGCAGAGCTTTGAGAGCCAACCAGCCATCAGGCGCATGTTGTAATTTCAGCCTTGTGATTTCCCTGCACGTTGACCACTTGTGGCTACATTTCAATATGAGTTGCATCACTGCAACGATTACTGGAATTGATGCTTGTCTCACAGTTCGGGTTGTTTTATTGTAAAGAAAAAGCACACAAATGAATTAAAATTACTCGTGTCTAGCCAAGGATGGGAGGGAAGAAGACTCTTTAAGATATACTAAAACATGTAGCAGGAACTTAAAAATGACTGTTAAGGTTCTGAGATGAGCAATGATGCTTTTTATTTACTGAAACTATTCTCAGGTGAAAGTATCAGAAGGGTGTTCAAATATTTTTGAAATAACGAAACAAGCACGGTGCGTTCAAGTCATGTCAGAATGATTGAATTCATGAACATGAATGGTGTCGCATTATGCTGATGGCTGATGAAGAAATTCTGGATTTTACTAATCAAAAAAAGTGGTAATTGAAATCATGGAAATTGTTCATTTTAACCAGTTTATTTAGAGTTTAACAAAAAAACTTTTACAAATTCTATTAAAATAATTTAGATTGTAGTCCTATTCAAATTAAAACATGGGAGTTTAATTTTTATTAATGATTGATGCAATTTTAATTATTAAATTTTTTCTATTCTACTGTACAAACTTATAATAACAAACTTGTAATATATTTCTGTCAGTTTCATCAAACTCAGTTACACTTTTATTTTGATGGCTTGACATAAAAACACTGAGTTTTTGCGTGTACACAATATGACAATAGTATTTCTCACATTAAACATTAAAATGCTTGTTGAAGTGAGATGGATTTATGTGTTTGTGTGTCCTTTTATAATGAGATGGCAGATGCTGGCAACACAGATGAGTCGGCTATCTGTGTATGTGTGGTAAATCATTTCGTTCATTCACGCAAACATGCAGAAACTGATTTTATAAATTTTTGTGTACGTGGTTAAATACTCAGATACACTAGTCCACATTTCAATCTGACAAGCACTACTTTTGATTTATTTATTCAAGAATTCCATGACATTCTGCTTCACTTATCTAATTCATTTTATATGACTATACTTCTCAATTCTGTACTCGTTTTCCATATGCTGGAACTCTATAATGTAGAGTTCATAAATCATATTGAATTACATGTATAAAAGAAACATCACTGCTGAAGTGATTTGAACACACCTGCCCTTGTAATTCCACCTTCCCATCTTGTAAATAAAAACTTCCCAGGAGGACTTGAACGCACTTTAGCTGATATAGTGCAGTCAAAACCGCATCTTCAGTGTATAATAGGTGGCACGGCTAATGCTGGAGGCAGATATGGTTTGTTTCGGGGGCGGAGGATGATTCGAGCTTCCCTTGTGGGTTGGCTTGGGTCTTTGATGATGGCAGCTGGGGACTGAAGCACCTTTCTGATGGCAGAGATGAAAGCTATGAGCTCTGTCACTTTCCAGGGTAGGGGGTTGTATTGGGAAGTCATGTGGAAAACTCTCACGCTCCCTCAGCACATTCACGTGGCTCATATGGTCCTCTCACGTTCTGTCCAAATGCGAACATGTGCATGTGTGTACCTTTCAACATGTGATTGCACTGATTGCACTGATTCAACATCATTGCACTGAGAATGCAGTGTATGTAGTATATAGTAGGGGTGCAACAATATTGATTGCTCACGATTGAGTTCATATCATGGTTTCGGTACGATACGGTATATGATATGGTCAGTTAAAAACAGGACACTGCAAAATAAAAATAAAGAAAATTAATATACAAACAAAAGCATAAATGAAAACAATATAGCAAAGATACTACTTAAAATAAACTGTTTTTCAGGTATCTAACAGTAGTTTTCAAGTACAGAATAATGTAATCAACACTGCATACTGTATATAAACTACACAGTATAAATCAAATAAAGGTTATACATAGTATAGTTACAACTAGGATTATCACGATACTGGAATTCGGTACCAGTCGATACTGAAATTTTAAAAACTTCCATTTCCCCCTATTATTTGAGCGCTGTTGAGCACGATCTTAAACACAGCTGATTTGCCATTGTGCTCAACAGAAATGACTGGATTGGCCGTGAAGGTCATCAGAGCGTTTAAAGCCACGATTCATCAGCGGATCGCTCGTATGTCAGCTTATAGACAAACCAGCTGATCAACGTGACTTTGAAACATGCCAGTGTCCCTGTATCTGTGGTTACATTCAGTAAACAGCGGTGAGTTCGCTGAACTGATGACCATCACGGCAAATCACAGTCATTTTTGTTGAGCACGTGAACACAATGGCAAATCAGCTTAGTTTAAGAATGTGCTCAACAGCGCTCAAACGTTAGTGGGAAATGGACGTTTTTAAAATTTCAGTATCGATTGGTACCGAATTCCAGTATCATGACAACCCTAGTTACAACAGCTATTCAGTCATTTATCTTTTGTTGTTTGATTAATATTAAAAACACAGACAGCAGGGATAAGATGTTTTCACCTTCTCACAATCCACTGATGCAGCACACAGAAAGTTAGAGACGACACATATGTTCTTGAATAGTTATGTTCTAAGGCAATGGAGGGCCGCAGCTCTGCATAGTTTAGCTCCAACCAGCTCCAACTCACACCTGCTTAATAGTCTCTAGTAGTGTTGAACACCTTGATTAGTTGCATCAGCTGTGTTTGATTAAGGTTGGAGCAAAACTATGCAGAGCTGCGGCCCTCCAGGAATCGGGTTTGAGACCTATGTACTAAGGTATAACCAATTGAATAGGCCTACTCGTCAAGTTTACATACACGTTTACATAATTATTGGACATAACTGAGTCTTCATTTTTGCATTATCATTCTCAATGTTTATATAACAAAAGCTTTAAACAAGGATGGTGAAATACAGTGTGTGCTAAACCCGGGTAATGTGATGGTGTGAATGGCTGGACATACGGACTGAGTTTACAAAGAGCTATTCTGTTTTATCCACTACTTTCGTGTTGTGTTTATGGTGGTGTGTTCAGTTCTCACAAATGTGTTTGTGTATTGGGATGGGTAAAATGCAGAGCACAAGTTCCACTTCCACGTCACTTTCACCTTCATGTAAAGGGTCCCCAACTGTAGCACTTACTAACTGTGTTGGGGAAAGTTACTTTAGAAAGTAATGCATTACACTATTGAGTTACTCCCTAAAAAAGTAACTAGTTGTGTTACTTAGTTACTTTTTATTGTAAGTAATGCAATACATTACTTTTGAGTTACTTTTGCGTTACTTTTTCTGACTTGGCTGAGGCTTGATCTCTTTCAGAACTTGCAGCGTTTTTTTTTCTTCTCTGCAATTATCAACACACAGTATAACCTTTATTTACCTTTAAAAAAAATAACACATAAAAAAAATTTATGTAGGGTAATGTTATCTTCGGAGAACTTCCTGACCCCAGAGCTACTTTTGCACTTTTTGTCTTATTAAAAAATTTAAACCACTGTCCATTCAGATAATCCTCTTTTCCTTTTCTTTCATGTGTTCAAAATAATGAGAATATTTCCATCGTAGAAATGTAAGGCTCTGCCATCTTCCTTTCTGCCTGTTCCTGCATTCTCTCATTGCGTGCGGGATTCAACGTGACTACGATCATTTTAATTCAGCAACTTTAAAAAAAAAAGTGAATTAATTAAACTTTAAAGTAAAATGTATTCCATTACATTTTTTAAAAAGTAACTCAAATATTATTTCTTAATTTTCAAAAGTAATGCGTTACTTTACTCGTTACTTAGAAATGTAATATTATTACGTAACTCACGTTACTTGTAATGCGTTACCCCCAACACTGCTCATTAATTAGATATTTAATTGGACAAACATTCAAGCATGCACAAAGCCAGATCAGGTAGTAACTAATTAACTTAAATTTAAATGCAAAACCTAAAAAAGTGCAATTTACATGCAAATTGAGTATTGTGGCATCCCTAATATGTAGTATAGTTATATAACCTTAAAACCTTTCCACATGGGTTGATTGCATTTGGGGGTCGTAGATATCAAATCCATGTAGGTGAATGCTTCTGAGCCAACTGTGCCCGATTTATTGGCATCAGTGTGTTTGAAAGGGTGTGCGGCGCACAGTCAATACTGCAGTAATTTTCCCCATTTTCTCACTGATGGGAGAAATTAGATGTCTAGACATGGTTCATGGCTGCAATAATCAACTTGCGCAAACAGTGCAGGAAATCCACCAAGCGGCTTCGTCTTTTCCACCCTCCGCTGAAAACTGAACGGTTCTCATGCTTGTGCAATTTCTGAAATTCTTGAGGGTTATTAAAATCTGTTTTAAGAAAAAGAAGAAAAGACAAGCATGCTGTCGGTTGCTAGGTAACATAACAGCTTTGACTGCAACATGTATGGAAGATATATTTACAGTAGTTATGCAGTCTTCTTTGGTTCTTCCTCTGTTGGCCTGAAGGCAGAACTCCAATTTGTACTTCAGTAACTGGTTTGGTGGTGGGTGCAAACTGTGTTTTTGATTTAAATGCTGCATGAAATGGAAATTCTCCTGATATGTTTTTCTAAATGCATGCTGTTGATCTTATTGAGATATATCCGTCCATGTAAAACTACCGTTGTTGTGCTATTCTTTATGATTGATCTAACCCAGGCTCATTCTGATTACGTACCCCAATATACATTTCTGGAAAGAGCAAAATACGTCCCAAGAGCTACGTTTTTTTGCAGTTTTTGTTTTCATGAATCCACCAGAGGCCGCTGTGTGATCTTTTTGAGATCTCAAATTTCTCTCACAGTGCCATTCGAGCCTGCTCTTCTCGCATAAATCCACCAGAGGCCGCTGTTGACTGACTGACTGACTGACTGACCGATCGACTGACCCACCCTCCCCCTTCCCTAAACCCAACCAATAATGTTTTAAAAAGCATCGATTGACCCATATTGTTCGTTTTAAAGATGAAATGCAGCCATACGTACTTCTGGCTACATAATTCGTGATCTCCAGAAACATATATAGGAGTGAGCCTATGTTGGATTGATCAGTTTTACACAGATCAGACCTTATTTTGCCATTTTTTTCACTAAAGTTATTTGACCCCTTAAAGTAGATTTGTTTTTGTTAAAGTGTATTTATTATGCTTTATACAGTTGAAGTCAGAATTATTAGCCTCTCTGTTGATTTTTTTCACCAATTTCTGTTTAACGGAGAGAACACAATTCTAAACATAATAGTTTTAATAGCTAATTTCTAATAACTAATTTATTTTATCTTTGCCATGATGACGGTACATAATATTTGACTAGATATTTTTCAAGATACTAGTATTCAGCTTAAAGTGACATTTAAAGGCTTAACTAGGTTAATTAGGTTAACTAGGCAGGATAAGGTAATTAGGCAAGTTATTGTATAACGATGGTTTGTTCTGTAGACTATCGAAAAAAAATATATAGCTTAAAGGGGCTAATAACTTTGACCTTAAAATGTTTAAAAAAAAAATTAAAAACTGCTTTCATTCTAGCTGAAATAAAACAAATAAGACTTTCTCCAGAAGAAAAAATATTATAGCAAATACTGTGAAAATTGCTCTGTTAAACATCATTTGGGAAATATTTTAAAAAGAAAAAAAAACAAAGGGGGCTAATAATTCTGACTTCAATAGTATGTGTATAATGCAGACATGTAAAAAGGGTAAGAAAAATTGTGTTCAAGTACTTCAGTTATTAGTGTTCATTCAGTGCTAGGCTTCCTCTCAGACAGTCTTTGACATGATTCTCTGTGATTGATTTATTTGAAACAATCACATTCCTTGTAGATTTTCCTTCTTTAAAAACATTGTTGGTTCTTTGATGAAGACAGCATAGTAGAGCTAATCAAAGAGTCGTCTGGAAGACCACACAAACCCACAGAAAATTAAAGTCATTCACACACACACAGGGCTCCAGTGGAAGAATGGGGGGCTGGCATGAGGGACAGCGGTGGCAGATGGGTGATTTAGCATGCAGGCAGCCTGCAGGGGGACCCTCCATCTCCCCTTCTTCTGCATGCTGATCAGGAGGAGGAGCAGAAGGGCGAAGACTTGGGAACAGAGAGAGACGCATAGCAACACACTCAAGAGCTCGACTGCCCCATCTCACTGTTTGTCTACTAGCTTCTTTCTTTCCTCCTTCTTCTCGGAGGCTCGTGCTGTTGTTTGCTTTCTCACACAGCTGTTTGATATTTAGGGGTGAGACCCAGCGGGCCTGATCTGTCGCGACGCTGTGCCTTTCATTCTCTTGGGTTTCTTTAGGGATGGTTACAAAGTGTTAACAGAGATGGCTAATTGATGACTGAAGTTCAGTGTTTCTCAGTGTGTGTATACGACTAATGATCTCGTGTCCTGTGAACTGTGATGTCCTGCAGGCTGACTAGACAAAAGAGCCATGTGAAATAAAAAGTGATACTCCCTAACTGGGAATCCATGAAAGGCTTCTAAAGAGTGCGCTGGCGATGCTGAGAAAGGAAACCACAGAGCGCAGACTTTGCCATGGAATCTTGACCTCCGTCATTTAGCTTCCATTTTCAGACAGGATTCACACACCCGCCTGACTGATGCTGCATTTCCTTCCATTCAACTCAAAAGTGGGATCGTTGTCGCCAGCTATGGGAGTTTTGCCAGCTGATGCATCACGTTTCTTTAGCACAATGCCCTGGAAGTATGCGAGACCCAGTCCAGTTCCTGTTCTGAATAAGTCTCATGATGTAATGCATGCAGCAGGGCCGATGCGTCTGTGGTGGGAAAGGAAGTTACTTTGGGTAATGTAATGATTAATGCTAAGCTATTTTCAAGCAGCATTTTAAGGTTAACCTGAACGGAATGCTGGTCCTGCTTAAGGATGCAAAGCTTTTCCATTTTATCATTAACCACAAGTTGTTGTGTTCAAAGTGTTACCCTTTTTTCCCCATCTAAAGTCTTTGCCACATTCATCACTCATTTTGAAAGTAAGCGCAAACTCCCACAGCGTCTGTTCGCGGATTTCGGTGTACATTTCAAAGGTTTCAAAACTCGATTTTTAGCCAAAATGAAAAAAAGGTCCAAAATACTGTTTTGACGCGAATGCAAATGAATGCAAAAGTAAAAAATCCCCCTTTTTGCAAAGCTATTTCTCTGTTCTGTTTACCAACTAGCCGAACATTAAGAGATTGAAAGTCCCCTTTTGGTATTCCCCTGCAAAAGCAGAACAAAATCTGATATCCAAACTAACTGTAAGGGTCTCAGCGGGGCTCTCTCGAACGCTGAAAAACCGCCCCTTTCAACAAATTCACAGTAAATGTAGAACTTCAGTCAGATTTTGAACCTGCCTTCGTGTAGGAGGAAGAGTAATGCTTAAAATGTACATCATGTTTTGACCAATTTGTGATAAAACACATGGTTGTAATTGTGTTTTATTTATTTATTTTTTTAAAACATACACTTTTAAATGATCTAATACATGTTAAATTAACAACGCCCTTTCACCAGAACTATAGACAGAAAAGAATGTTAGATTATGTCTGTTAGATGTGTGACTAAGATATTAGGAGTGTGGAAAATACGAAGCAGCTTGTTAGGGAAAATAGTTTGTTATACCCTTATCTTTGATGTGGTCGCTAGCCTCTTTGTGTTGACGGAACAACATTTTTTATCAAGGATCGCTACCCACACTTTTGTACACAAAGTCCTTGTTTCAGGGTGTTGTGCAGATAAACACTTACTTGTTTGGCTTGGACTGAGAACTTTCTTGCTTATTAGCCTTTCTGGCACCTGGATATCTTGGACCTCTAGATGTTGGTATCAAAGTTGTGGTGATGATGTTTTGTCAGAGTTTTGATACAGTACACAGGTGGGTCATGGTGGCTGGGTAAGAAAGGTTCTCTACAATTTGCTCAGCCTAAAGCCATGCGATGATGTTCTTTTTGAACATTCAGTTATACATTAAAAGATATTTAGCTAAAACTAGAGGTCATCTGTGATTTATAAAATGCAAGTCAACTAGCGCTTTGAGAGATGGGCAAATCAAATTTATATCTGTGGCTTTAGATAATACACTAAGGTCTTACGAAGCGAATCGATTGGTCTCTGCTGAACATTATTTACAGTATTATTACCTTTATTCTAGTCAAACAATGGAGTAGGATTCTTTTCTGAACAGGTCAGTCTGTTTGTTTCTGGTTTATATAACTGATTCACCAGTTTGTTTACATAATGACAAATCAAATAATTAAAAGAATCTTCAAATAATAAGAAGAATTGCATGTGTAAGATGAATAAGCAAGTTTTCATCAACTTAACATTTTTAAAGAAACCATAAAATTCTTCATTTTAAAGGGATAGTTCACCCCAAAATGAAAATGTACTCACTATTTACTCACCCTATAGTGGTTTCAAACCTTTAAGAGTTTATTTTTTTTTATTCTGTCAAACACTAAAGAATGTATTTTGAGGAAAGCTAAAAGCTAAAAAAAGAAATTGTATGAAAGTCATTGGTTACAGGTTTGCAGCTTTCTTCAAAATATCTTCTTTTGTGTTGAGCAGAAAAAAGAAACCTATAAAAGGCTTTATTTTAATTATGGAGTGAACTGTCCCTTTAGTCAGTCTCTGCTAAAGTAACTGAAGCTCTGAAGGAGCTAGCAAAACACGATATTATATAGGATAATTTATTTTGGTATATTGGCTCAGTGTTGGAGTGACTGACAGGCATGTCCAAAAGTCAGTTTTGACTGAGTGACTTGTACTGTAGATCTGCACTGACTTGAGATGCAAACTGTTTAAGATGGTTCAGTTCAGATGAACAAGTGAACAAGTATATGTGCAATTCTCTTAAAAGAACTGGTTCCAAAATAATGAATAATGAACTGGACGTCAGGACAGTTTACCAAGGCTGTGGATTACATGCAGTAGAGTTGTTCAAATTATTCAGCTTCTTGCAGCCACAGGGATTAATTTTGTTTTGCCTGAATATTATACTTTTTTTGACTCTCATCCCTTTAACTTCATCCTGTAGTTGTGCAGCCTAAACCTCTCAGGAGGTTTTACGAGCTCCTCTGCCCCTAAAATGTTCCCCTACGTGATTCCCACAATAACAAAGCTAGATTGTCTGTACGCCCACATCAATGCATTCCTCTCATTCTTCTCTTGGAGGCCAGCCTAAGATCAGCTGATATACGGAAAGTGAACGGAGAAAAAGAGAGGTCGTTGAACTTTCCAACAGAGGACGAGGGGAAAAAAGGGGTGGGAGGCGAGCGCGTGGGTGGCAGATCTGTGTTGGAGGGGTGTGGGTGTCGAGGGAAGCGGGTGGCGGAGGAAGAGAGAGCTGATTAGAGAGCGACTGGGGTAGAAGAAAGGGGGAGATGCAAAAGCACTTCCAGAAGGCCTCCAGTCCATGAGCTAATGTTTAAAAAATGCTTCCCTTTTTCCCTGCTGTTTGTAGGACTGAGGTTGGGGGCAGTGTTTGCATCTGAACCTCCCACAGTCATCACCCACACCACGTCTGTGGGCAGCAGTTTGACTTTCTCTGATCTACAATATTGCCTTTTTTTTTTTACAGACTCTGTCTATCCCAGAACATTTTATTGCTCACAGTTTGTTGTCTTTGCACAGTGCACTTAATTACTCTTCAACAAGAAAAATATTTGTTTATTGTTCATTTTGTTTCAACTTGGGCCAGCAGTCCAGATTTTTGTCTCCCAAGCTTAAAGCGATACTCTAAAAAAAGATTCAAAGATGATTTCTTGGATTTATAAAATGTTTTTAAGTTAAGTGGTTGTAAACTATTTATTTGGGCTGAATTTAAACAAACAAATTAGGTTGAAGATTACTAAATTTAATTTGTTTGTTTAAATTCAATCCATATAATTTTTTTTTGTGTGTGTAGTTTACCCAAAACCGAAAATTCTGTCATCATTTTTTGGTTGAAACAGATTCAGTTTTTTTTTCTGTTGAACACAAAATACTTCCATAGTTTTTGTTTTTCCTACAATATCTTCTTTTGTGTTTTTTTTTTGTCTTCTTTTGAAAAAAGAAACTCGTATAACCAGTGTTAATGGGTAACACATTACAAAAATTGCAAGTAACGAGTAAAGTAATGCATTACTGAAAAAAAAGTAATTTTAAATAAAAAAGAAGAAAAAACCCTGCAAGTTCTGAAAGAGATCAAGCCTCAGAAAAGGTAAGAAAAGTAACTCAAAAATAATACTTACCATAAAAAGTAACTAAGTAATGCAACTAGTGGCTTTTTTGGGGAGTAACTCAAGATATTGTAATGCATTACTTTCAAAAGTAACTTTCCCCAACACTGCTCAAAACAGTATGAAACCACTTCAGGGCGAGAGTACATTTACATTTTTGGTGTAAAATATCCCTTTAAATAATTGTACAGATTTAGAATTTGTATTTAACAGAACCTCATTAGGTTAAAATGTTCTGTCAAATTGAAAATCATAAAAAGTTTAATGAATAGAAACAACCCAGGCTCATTCTGGAAACGTACTGCTATAAACATTTCTGAAGAGCGCCAAATACGTCCCAGGGGGTATGTTTTTTTGCAGTTTTTGTTTTCGCGAATCCACCAGAGGGCGCTGTGTACGCTTTTTGAGAGCTCAAATTTCTCTCGCGAGTGCCATTCGCGCCTGCTGTTCTTGCGTAAATCCAACAGAGGCCGCTGTCGACTGACTGAATGACTGACTGACTGACCGATCGACCAATTCCCCCACCCCTTCCCTAAACCCAACCGATAGTGTTTTAAAAAGCACAGATAGACCCGCCCACCCACTTCCCTAAACCCAACCGACAGTTTTAAAAAGCAATCCAGAAAAAGAAAAGCCCTCGTCTGATTTTTACCACGTTTTCAGATTTTACCACATTCTCACCCTGTTATTTTCTTGTTTATTTTATTTTTTGGTTTCTGTCTTACCCGCTTTCTGGAACCGTTCTTCACCAGACTCGAACCCCGTCGTCGTGGTCAACTCCTTTCTGTGTCTCAAGTCCACCGACGTACATGGCGAGCTAACTGGACAAACTGATAACAGCGGGAAAGTCGTCCATACGGAGGTAAGTGGTCAGCTGGTAAGCGCGAAAAGAAATGGCGTCATACCGCCCCGTTTTGTTCGTTTTAAAGACAAAATGCAGCCATACATACTTCTGGCTACATAATTCGCGATCTCCAGAAATGTATATAGGGCTACGTTTTCAGAATGAGCCTATGTTGCATAGAAATGTTGTGCTTTGCTTAATGTAAGTGCTCATTCATTTAATTATTGTTTTTGGAGGCAAATAAGATTGTGTATATAACACAGTTGCTGGAATATGTAAGATTATAGAGTTATAAATTAACCTAATGTAACACAGTAGGTTACAAACAATCATTTGTCCCTGGAAGCGATTGATGGGAACTGTTGATGAGTTCATATTGGAATCTTTTACAGAAGTCTGTGTCTTGAAATAAGTCCAGTTTCTCTAATGAAACACATTAAATTACTGCACTGTCTTTTTCAGGTGAACATTCTGAGAAATAAGCAGAAGTCTTCATTTGCTCAGGCATTAACCTCACTTCTGTCTAAGAAAAAGTTAAATGAGATCCTTTCCTATGAAAACTTTTTTCTCTTTTTCCCCAGCAGACATTTCTTTCCCTCTCACAAAGATTATGTCCATGGATCAGTCAGACGGTCTGCCTTTTTTTTCTGTCCGCTTCATTCTGGAAGTGTAGCGGTGAGCTCAGATGAAAGAATGTAACCCTGCCGGGGTTGCTGGTTGGAGGGGGGAAACTTTCCATCGGCTACAGCAGTGGCCTGCACTCTCTCTGAACTTTCTCTCTGTTTTCATGCGGTGGCTCCAGCCACTGTCCTTTTTGTGATGCCGGCATCAATTTTTATCTCCTACATTTTCTCTCACGCCCTAGTTTCTGTACAAACAATGATTACCAGCACTGTTGCTGAGCAGAATTCAAATGATACCCAAACGCTAATGCTCCAAACAGATGCCAACATACGGCAGACATGTGAAGTTCTTCATATCTTCCAGTTGAAGCGAAAGGGTCTCCGCTTGTTCACTCTGTTCAGCTGCCTGTCAACTCGTCAAATTATATCCAGCCCATTTAAATAATCCCCCTTTTTCCCAGACAACAGGATGCAGAATTGCATTGGTTAGTCAGAGTTCATGGAGGTTGTTGCGCTTATATAAATCTCTAGGGAATGAAAATGCATATTTGAAACATGCTAAGCTGTCTATGACACAGATTATGTAATGGCTCCAGAGAATCTGTGTGCATCAATGATGTATGCGGTTTGTGTTTGCATCATGGCAACTACTGTACAAAGAATACTGGACACATAGTTAATGTTAGTTAATGTGTTTACTAACATGAACAAACAATGACCAATACATTAATTATAATATTTAATTGTGTTTGTTAGCGTTTGTTATTGAAAATACAGTTCTTCATTGTTAGTTCATGTTAACTCACGCTGCATTAACTAATGTTAACAAGCACAGTGTTTGATTTTAATAATGCATTAGTAAATGATTAATAA
>CAIGQV010000641.1:9113171-9161445 GCA_903798115.1 Danio jaintianensis
ATGTGTCCCGTATTGTAAAGTGTTACCAAATAAGCTTTTTGATGCACTGCCTGCAAACTCTCTCCAAAATAAAAGTTTTTATTGGTAATTAAATTAAGTAATACAGTCATTCATTCATTCATTCATTTTATTTTCGGCTTAGTCCCTTTATTAATCTGGGGTCGCCACAGCGGAATGAACCGCTGTAATACAGTCATAAAAATGTAATTTTACTTAACGTGGTATGTTGTGGAATTTAGACAATTTCTGGATGAACATTTATGTACTCAGAAACATCACGAAAGACCATTTAAATTATATACAAATTAGCTAAAAGCATTAAAATTTAATATAATATAAAGTATATTATACTTTTACATAGAAACTATACACTACCTGACGAAAGTCTTGTCGTCAATCCCAGTTGTAAGAGCAACAAATAATAACTTGATTTCTAGTTGATCATTTGGAAAAGTGGCAGAAGGTAGATTTTTCTGATGAATCATCTGTTGAACTGCATCCCAATCATCACAAATACTGCAGAGAAGACCTATTGGAACTCGCATGAACCCAAGATTCTCACAGAAAGTTTGGTGAAGGAAAAATCAAGGTTTGGGGTTACATTCAGTATGGGGGCGTGTGAGAGATCTGCAGAGTGGACCGCAACATCAACAGCCTGAGGTATCAAGACATTTGTGCTGCCCATTTCTTACATTACAAACCACAGAAGAGGGCAAATTATTCAGCAGGATAGAACTTCTTCTCATACTTCATCCTCCACATCAAAGTTCCTGAAAGCAAAGAAGGTCAAGGTGCTCCAGGATTGGCCAGTCCAGTCACCAGACATGAACATTATTGTGCATGTCTGGGGTAAGATGAAGGAGGAGGCATTGAAGATGAATCCAAAGAATCTTGATAAACTCTGGGAGTCCTGCAAGAACGCTTTCTTTGCCATTCCAGATGACTTTATTAATATGTTATTTGAGTCATTGCAGAGATGTATGGATGCAGTCCTTCAAGCTCATGGGAGTCATACACAATATGAATTCTTTTTTCACTGCACAATGACTTTATATTCTATTCTGTACATTATTTCTGTTAAGTGACAAGACTTTTGTCTAAGCAAAGTCAGACCTTACTGTCCTAATTAAATCATTAAAAATCAAGGCTTCATCATATTTTATTTTTATAAAAATAAGCGTAATCTAGAGGCCTTTGCCTTTCATATAAGCCACTTCTGATGCCAAATGATCAACTAGAATTCAAGTTATTATTTGTTGTTCCTAAATCTTGGATAGGCGACAAGACTTAGGTAGTGGTAGGTAGTCAGGTAGTGTACATAGTATACTATAATATAAGTAAACTATACATAAACTATATAGACATATAAAAAACATTAACTAAAAGTATTGTTAACGAAGAATAAATATTAAATAAATATGAATTGTAATGCTTGTTTAAATATTAAAAACATGGTTCTGGTTCTATACAGGGTTAATGTATGGAAGTAAACGAAGTGTCATCATCTTTTAGTCTACTAAAAACTAAAATAAAAATGGTAAAATTCGAGATATAATCTGCCTGTTATAGAATTTTAAGAACAAGTTTGTGTCACTGGAACTTAGAGGGTTAACATTTATTATAAATGCGTGACCGATGATTCATTTGCCATACCAAAATAAACACACGAGCCATTAAAATGTGTCCCTCTGCTCAGAAGCGATGGAGGGACGTTTCCCTCATTTGCACATACTGACTCACATAGATATATGGGGCAGAACCAGGGCTGATAAAACATGTCCTTTTTTGATGCTTTGTTTAAACGAGGGCAGAAAAAACAGATGTTTTGCGTTCAGCACGAGCCAGTGTTTTGTTTTGAGTGTGCGGTTGTATGGTATGTGCACAGAGGTATCCGAATTACTCACTTTCATGCTTATAAAGTTCACCATTCCGTGGTCTACATGCTGATGGTTGGAGAAACAGTTTTCCCTTTGCTTGGTGTTACTTGCGCATTTAAATATGAAACAATGCTTTGAAAGGCTGTTGTGATTATATCAAAAGAAGAAGTGCAGACAATGCTTTGCCTCTGGAAATGCAGATGCTGCAGAAATAAAAGAGTTTGGTGTTGGAGGTCATGGAGGGATTGTCATCTGGGCACATGACCTGTTTCAGAAAAAACTGTTTTATTATTATTATTATTATTATTATTATTATTATTATTCTAGCTGAGAAAGAATATATGGGCTTTTTTTTTTAGCACTTTTAATGTTAACTTTGATAAATATATTGAAATAAATATTATTTGAACATTGTGAATAAGCAATGCACACATTAAAATAATAATAATAATAATAACAGTAAGCAGGGGCGGACTTAGTGATTTGGGGGTCCTAAGCAATTCCAGGTATGGGGCCCAAACTCGTAACATTCTCTTTCTCTATAGATTTGTTTTTCTCTATGTTTTATTTTATTTTTTTGTAAATAAACTGCATGTTAAAAATATATTTATGTGGAATTTTTATCTTCTTCATGTAAAATTAAATACAATAAATTCACAAATAAAAACAAGTTCACAAACTAACTATGTACAGTCATATTTGTGATTAGATTTTAATATTTGCATTACGGAGGGAACGTTCCACTATTCATGAGGGCCCCCGGTTTTGAAAAGAAGTAACATTAAAATCGTAATGTTATAGACAGATTTTACAACATATGATAGAAAATTTATAAAACAGTTATATGATTAATATAGGCTTCTTGGCATTGGTCGGGCCCCCTAATTTCCTGGGGCCCTAAGCAGCTGCTTACCTTACTTATTGGTTCAGTCTGCCCCTGACGGGAACGTTCCACTATTCATGAGGGCCCCCGGTTTTGAAAAGCAGTAACATTAAAATCTTAAAGGTTAAAGACAGATTTTACAACATATGATAGAAAATTTATAAAAGAGCTATATGATTAATATAGGCTTCTTGGCATTGGTCGAGGCCCCATCATTTCCCGGGGCCCTTAACGGCTGCTTACCTCGCTTATTAGTTAAGTCTGCCCCTGACAGTAAGATACAATAATAAAGTTCTATTTGTTAACATTATTTACTACATTAGCAAAAATGAAAAATGTTTCTGAAGCATTTATTTTTGTAAACATTAATTCAAACAACAAATAAACACTTAGTATTTATATAAAGGCATTAATACATTTTTAATAGATCTGAGCTGACATGATGCAACAATGAACAGCTGTAGGTTTATTAACTGTTGTTAACAAAGAATAATGAATACATGAGCAATTTAGCTTTTTTTGGACCGATGTATATTACATGAAGTTTTATGGGACCTTTAAAGCGCACACACACACACATAATTTTAGCAGTTCCTCGATTTCATGGCATATTTTTGGTTTATTATGCTGCATAACTATATCTACATATTAAGAATCATGCATCACACACAATATGTATCTAAATATGAATATGGTGTGCTGTATAAAGGTGTTTTATAAATGCATGTGAGGCAACTTTTGCTTTCGTTTTTCTTTTTTTTGGCTTTAGTGGTTTAGCATGCCTTTTATCTGGTATTTAATTAGAACTGTAGACTGCAGTACAAAGAACAGCCTTTCCAAGTACTACCATATGAGGTCGACTTCCTGCCAGAGTCAGCTGATCTGACGTGTCACATTTAAAACCTTCGGTCATTTTTTCTTTCAAGCAGCAGATGAAGCAGTTCTTGAGAATCTCAAATATAAACCTTTTAGTTCAACAGGAAATCATTACCTCAGCCGCACAATCCATTTATGCTCAGTGACTAAGACAGCATGAGCTTTGCATCAGAGGTCTGAGTGTTGTGTTTATCGGACGGTCATTTGAATGAAACGACTGGCCATTGATGAAGTTTGAGCATGCAGAAGTAAAAATGTCTATGTCAGCTTGGTGGAAATGAAATTCGGGAAATTGGGGAAGTTGGGGGCGTGTGCACGCACAAAACAGGCATCGTGACATCATGCATTGAAAAAAAAAATCGGAACTTCATCTAATGATTTCAAATGTGCATTTGCATTTGTATTTTTCATTTGCGTGTGCATGTGTGTGTGTTTTTTGGGCTGGCACGTGTGAGTTCCTCAGTTTGTGCTTTGCAACACTTGTGATAAACTCTTCAATTGTTACAGTGTTAAAGCAAACCATGAACGACACTCATCAGATGTTCTTCAGAAATGATTATGTCATACCGTCAGAGTTCTCACATGGATGGTTTACAATACAGCTGTTCTCCTGTTAAATACATGCATGCTGCCAAAGCTCAATGTGTTTGTTTAAACACTTTTAGCTATAAAGAAAATACTTGATGTATTAATCTTTAAATAAGAGAAAGAGAGAGAGCTAGAAACAAAGCCATATGATGCTTTGTAATGATCCAGACCGACCTAAAGTACATCGATCTATAGTCCAGATATTTTTGTTTTAGGTAATTATAAATAGAGTGTGTTTGGTGTTGGTACTTCTGTTTCAGATTGGATAAATAAAAATAACACTTTATTAAAGATTTATTCATTAAAACAATTCATTTAAAAGGGCTGATTCATTTACAAATGAACCTAAATTTACTGTCAAAAATGTACAGTATGTGAAAATGTTTTTTTTTTTTTATCATTAAAGCATTTCAATATGTTCTATTACACTCAGTAAACAAAATAATAACCTAAATTAGCATTATATTGCATCTTTATATAAAAAATGTCAAGACAAATCACTATAAATAGACAGAAAACATGGAATATTTTATTGTCAGAATTCCAAAAGCAAGCTTTTTATCACAATGTCAGATTGTATCTGAATGGATGTTCTCAAATCTAAAGTAAGCAGATGTAAAGTGGAAAGTTCTCTAGGGGAAAGTTCTTGAAATGTCATTTTGCAGTTGATGGTTTTTAGAGAGAATACATTACACAACTCTAAAAACGAGCTCTTGTCTCTAAGAATACCGGTTGTGGTGACATTCTAAGAACTAGGCTGAGGTTTCCAGTGATACAACATTCAGAATTATAAAGAAATCAAAAGCAAACTCATAGAGCATGCTATCATAGTGGAGCTAAGAAGAAGCCAGTGTCAAAATCAACTCCAGACACTAAATTGTAAGGTTCCATTCCATACAGTAAAGGTTTGTGCATTCCAGCAGTCACATTTTTGCATATATTTCTATAGTTTCCAACTTGAGTTTGGATGTAATGTCTGATTTATTCATTGTTTTGTATGTGTGTGTCTTTTTGGGGGGGGTCTACACCACTGAATGGAGAATGGGTGCTTCTGTGTGTGCCCATATGTGACCTTGTTTCTCTCCATCTGCTTAGAATTATGCGCAGGGCTGTATTATTAAGCTTGGTGTTGCAATAATTGTGTCGCAATGGCAGGTCCATGGGGATATGGATGCTAACGCCTCACAGCTTTCTTTAAAGTAGAAAACACTGTGTTTATCTAAATAATGAAGGCTGACTAGTTTAGGATACACTTTAATATATCAGCAAAATCACATTCTTTCCTCCTACGTGAGCTTTTTCCCACATTATGTGATCTCAAATGTTCTTCAGATGTAATTTGATACATTTCTCATTTCCTTCCACAAAGTTATATCGTAAACCCACGAATCTGCACCTTCAGAATTCCTTTTCAAGCTTTCTTCAGAACTGGAACACCTATAATTCCTACGTTCTACTGATTTTTCCACACCTTGCATGTTTGCTCAATAAATAATTAATCTAATTTCATTGTTCATTCAGTTACTAATGAGAATTAAGTGTTCTCAGGTCTGTTTTAACATGTCCGAAGTATGTTCCACATATATTCTCTATCCCAAATGGTGTGGGGTTTATTGTAATAGATTAAACAGGTTAAAAGCCCTTGAGTCTTAGGGCATGTTCACACAAAGAATAACTATAATGAGAATTATATTAACATTCACACCTAAGCAACGATATTGGTCTGTTTAATATAAGCTTGGCAGTGGAGAAGCTATAAGTAGGGAATAGTTCACCCGAAAATGGTAATTGAGCCATGATTGTTAAATCCGCACTTTTTCCAGGCTTATATCTGTTTCTTCTTTCACCATAGCCATACAGTTTTGAAGTATTTTTTCCTATCATGGAAGACATTGGCTACCACAAACTGTTGGTCACCAATGGTCTTCAAAATATCTTTGTATGTGTATCATGTAACCCACCGGTCCTACTGCACCCAACCCATGCTGAGCTGGGATCCAACCGGCGTTCTTTGCATGGGAGTCGGTTGTTCTAACAAAGGAGGCTAAAGACCATGGCCTCTTGCGTCTGTCGCTAGAGCACCTTTTGAGGTCAGAGGAGTGAGGTTTACCTGTATAGCATTTCGCTAGCTCACCTCCATTACATTCACCCCCCTAAATCTCACTCCCATCCCGGACGAGCCCCCACGTGTAACCCACCAGTCCTACTGCACCCAACCCGCGCTGAGCTGGGATCAAACCATCGATTCTTTGCATGGGAGTTGGTTGCTCTAACAATGAGTCTAAAGGCCGTGGCCTCTAGGGTCTGTTGCTAGATCACCTTTTGAGGTTAGATGAGTGAGGTTTACCTGCATAGCACTTCACTAGCTCTGTTACAGTCAGAAAAAAGAAACTAATACAGATTTGGTACAACTTGAAGGTAAGTAAAAACTGAGCCATTTGGGGGTGAGCAATCCCTTTAAAGTGAGGACTTACTTTTGACTTTAGTTGCCTACCAACTAAAGTAATCTATTTCATTTATAATGCATGACTTAAAAATAGGTATGCAAATTTTGACAGATTAACTGCATTATCAGTTTTTGGTTAAAATAGAAATTTACCTTATGTATGACTCCAAGCATATAGTTTGTATGTACCATTGATGTTAGAGATAATAAAACTGCAGCATAGTCTTAGAATAAACTGAAAATGATCAATTTCTATTTATCGTTCTTGGTGGTCTTCAGAGAGCAGTGTCAGGTAATCTCATGATTGCAGACATCTTCTTGCATAGATCCACCTCTGTTTTCAGATAACTGTAGGATTTCATAAAATTGCATCTATGATCATTGTTGCATGAATAACAACACTTGTTAACTTTTCCATTGGCTTGTTTTTCCATGCTTTTGAAAGCTGTTTTTGAGTTACAGTTAGTCTGGGGACTTAAACACAGGGAACCACCTAAAACATCCCAACAATACTGCTATTACCACTGTGTGATATAAACTTTCCAACACCTCAGTCTTTCAGCAATCTCAAAAAACAACAGAAACCTGCAGCAACTCATTTGTAGCATTTATGGAGATGAAAGGCTGCAAACGCAGACTGAAATCAAAAAAACAAATTCTTTGTGGTGTTGCGGAAATTATGCATGTATGTATTTGTAAGTTTCAGGTCTTTTCTAGTGAACTCTTACCCCACTGAGACAAAACAGCTCTTAGATGCTTTCCATTGCGCTAAAAGAATCATTATACTGATTCACTGGAATAGACTCAGAACGAAGTGATAAATTGCACTTTAGATCACATAAACGGTGGAAAACGACTAACAAACGCCAGCGCTAACTCATGCACATGGTGCTGACCTACACAGCAAGTGACTGGAAACTAATGAGCGCTTTCTGAAGACATGGCTCGGATGGAAATGTTTTGATCTGTGTCTATGTGTGGGTCTGTACCTTATTCTGCCCATGACATCTTTAATGTGGAACAGAAAGGAATGGCGTGTGAGATCAGCGTATTGGTCATTAGCCAAGAGGCCATTAGACAGTTGAAGACACTTTGATTGTAAAGTTTTTTTCAAATGGAAATTATATTTTGGTAAAGATTCTCAAACAGTTAATGGATAATAGCTTAACATTTTTAAAATCAACTTTGAGCAAGCGGTTTTAGACTGTAAAGGATTTAGAGGTCAGATCCCCACCCAATCCCAACATGGCCACAGGACTAGCTCTATTTGCTGTTTCCACAGCTGCAGGAACATCTCAACAAAGAGGCCCAGGAAAGGGACGCCAACCAGGCCTCCTGTGCTGTTTCAGGCTAAAAGCACCAAGCCGAATTCCCCTAAGCTGAGCCTGAAGGTTCTCTTCAAAGTGCCATTTTTGAAAGAACACCAATAGTGCTTTGTTAAACATTTGTTCTGTTGCTTCTCTTCACCATAGATTATCCTTAGGGCTTGTGATACTTGGCAATTTGCTCAACCCACAGCAACACTTTGCAACCGTGGTGCAATGGCTCACTCCCTTTAGAAATCTGCAGAATTTTTTGCTGTTCTTTTTCAAGCTGCGTTTTGTTTAAATTTGGTTTACTTTGCCAAGTTTGCCAATTTTACCAATAGTTCCATCAGAAAATCTAATGATGATGATTTACCCTCCCTCCACTCGTTCCAAACCTGTTTTTTCTGTGTTTGGTTCTCTTGATTAAAATATATATATATATATGTATATATTTAAAGGAAAACGATAGCCTTTCTTTTGTCTTACTATAGATGTCAGTGTTTTTTAACCTTCTTCAAAATATCTTTTATTGTGTTCAACAACAACAACAAAAAACTCTAAAATCTTTAGAACCATATTTTTTTTTGTGGGAACTATCCCCTTTAAAAATTGGTGTGCGTTTATAAAGGCTTTGATGATAAAGAATGGACCTGAATTACAAGGTCAGTGGCCATGGCCATCACCACTCTAATTAGCAACTACATGGCAGTTTCGGTTATCATGCACTTTGTGACCTTGCTGCCAAGTTGATCAAAAAGCTTTATAAATTGAAGTAGTTACGGTGTCTCATTTTCTCCCATCACCCCAAGACAAGCCCTCAGAAGCTTCACAAATGAATATCACACAAAGACCCTTTTCCTACCCCAAGACTAGGAATAGGTTGGAATTTCATTAAACAAGAAAGAATGAGCGCAGACCTGGTGACTTATCCATGAGCCTGTCAGGGGGGAGAGGTGTGTTTGACAGGGTGCGTGGTGTCTATCGTGGGAAGCTGCGCCGTGAGCTGTTTGATGCCTCAATGTACAAGATCTGTACGGGGGCCAATCCTATTCTCCGTCCCTACAGCACCTAAAGCCAATCTCGCCCCCTCTCTCTTCCCACAGCCATCTAGAGCATCATATTCTCTCCCACCACACATTCGGCTCCAAAAAACACACACCGCCAATGCCATTCTTGAGGTATCCCGCTGTTCTCCACAAACCCAGGAATGGAGCCACAGTTTGCCAATGCTGTAAATACGCTGTTGCGTTTGGATTCCTTTTTGACGACATGTCAGAATTCAACTGTTGGATTATGTACCCGGTTGAAATGTAAGATGTGTAACGAGAAACACAAACGCGGGATAAGACAAACAAAAATCAGCGGAGCAGCACACATCAATCACCAGGCGACTGTCGGTGTCACGTAAGTCGAGATACATAAAATGGATCTGGGACGAGTGCTGTTTCCCTTTGTACTTGGATGATTTAGACTACTGAAAAGCACAGTGTGATATTGACTTGGAGAGTGACTGAACTTGAGCATGGATTGCACAACAGTAGACTGGGAAAACAACATGAAATATACCCACATTAGATTATTTTCCTGAAAAACAGCACCAGCTCTGCGGGTCTGTTCCAGGATTGTGTGTCATGTACACCAGCTGCTGCTGTTTTTCAGTGTGTGTCCATGTCCGGTTGGTGTGTGATTGAAAGAGAGAGAGGTCAGTCATGGGCAATAGGCCACTGTCAGATGATCAGTGTGTTTACGGTCAGCTTCTTTTTCCAGTAAAACATACACTCTTGACTCTGATCCCCCAAGCTGTCCCCCCAATTTCTGGGCAGTGTGCAAGTACTGTCATGATCTTGATCATCATCACGCTGAATCATCAGTGTGGAGGCTGAATACATCATAACGTAATCTGCAAATGATGGATGACCTATTAGATGTTTGCTTGGCAGTGAGGATGTTTGAATGTTTTAAACAAACGGCAATAAATTGTTTTTTCTGTCAGTAAGCCTTATTAATTAATTAATTTGGGGGCAGTCGTGGCCTGGTGGTTAGAGTGTTGGACTCGTGATCCGAAGGTTGCTGGTTCGATACTCGGTACCAGCGGGAATTGGGGGTGGGGGGAGTGAATGACCAGCACTCTCCACCACCCTCAATACCACAACTGAGGTGAGTCCCTTGAGCAAGGCACCGTTCCCCCCAACTGCTCCCCGGGCGCCGCAGCATGGCTGCCCACTGCTCCGGGTGTGTGTTCACGGTATGTGTGTGTTCACTAACTGTGTGTGTGCACTTGGATGGGTTAAATGCAGAGCACAAATTCCAGTATGGGACACCATACTTGGCCACACTACACTTCACTTCACTTCACTTAATTCCTCCCAAATGCTAAATTTTAATTAACCATACATAAGTTTAGGTATTAACAAGTCTGACAAGTATTAGTTTGCAATGATGATAGTATATTGTTCATTAGAAAAACTGAACTGAAGATATTCCTAATGAAATCTGAGAGAATTCTGTTCCTCCACTGATGCTTCAAAAAGTTAATAATAAGAACAAATATGAATCAAGCAGTTTAATTCAGATCTTCTAAAGAGACACAGTCGCTTTGTATGATGTACAGAAAAATATAGGCCTTTATTCACACATAAATGTTGAATGACAACATAGAATTATTTTTCATCTCTTTTTAGCCTATTTACTGATAATTTGTTACAATAATCAATAAAATGATTGCATAAAATTGTTTTATTTTATATGATATGTGGCGGCACGGTGGCTCAGTGGTTAGCATGGTCACTTCACAGCAAGAAGGTCACTAGTTCGAGTCCCGGCTGGGCCAGTTGGCGTTTCTGTGTGGAGTTTGCAAAATTGGCCTTAGTGTGTGAATGTGAGAGTGTATGGGTGTTTCCTAGCACTGGGTTGCGGCTGGGTTGCGGCCACTGCGTAAAACATGCCAGAATAGTTGGCGGTTCATTCCGCTGTGGTGACCCCTGATAAATAAGGGAAAATTTGTATGATATACGTTATTGAATATTTACCCTAAACAAATGATCTTATATTTGCCCATGTTATCTTATTGGCCTTTCTCCCCTAATCTCTGGTTCTTTAGATCTGATAAATTTGGAATTAATGTTTAATATGAATGAATATGAATACATTTTTAAAATATGTATATTATATTATGTTATATTATATTACTTAAATTTTATATTTAAACATGTTTACACTGTATATAAAATGAAGGTATTTAAATTGTGACTTTTGCCTGTGACCCTAGGCACATCAATGTTGACGCAGCATCTTTGTCATCAAACATGACGTGTGACGCATTTAGGACTTTGTACATTTTGAAATGAGATATTTATGGACACGTACACAAACCCTCAGGTCCACACTCAGGGTATCTGTCTGATCATTACGTGCCTAGACTATTAAACTGACATTTACTAATGGCACACTAATGTAATTGGCCCTTTGCCTTAAGCAGTACAATCCAGCCAGGTTTCTGTTTAGTCTTTCTGGAACTGTGTTTGCCTGTTGTTCTGGATACTCTCATCCTCTGTGATATATAAAGAATTCCTAACTAGCTCCACCCATCCAGACGAAAACTCCATAGACCTTGCCAAACATGCTCTAAAAGAGTTTTGAGATGACCATGAAAAACACAACCAGCTCAGAGTGGCATTTTTAGGCTTCTCATGTTCTGAAGCATCCTAAATTCAGGAAGTGTATACTCTGTTTACAGGAAGCTCGGCCCTGAGGTGGTCAACTTAGACACATTTGATGTATTGTATGTAACACCATCTTAATCCCTGGCTTGATAAATTTTTAATGCCCTGGTTTTAGCAATAAGGGAGGGTGTATTTACAACAGCCATGGAGCTATTAAATTATGCATGATCACCACTGATAAACATCAGTTTTTGTTTCATGAATGGGCCATCATCTCATTTCATGGTCTAAAACACCAGGATATTTCAAGTAGTTTCAAGAAAAATATCACTCATATTAACTTAGCCAATTTAGCATCCTCAGAGCAAGAAAACTAGACCCGTCGAATGCCGATAGAACTCGAAAGTTTTTTAATATGTAGATATGAATACTACTACCCTGTGAATTTGTCTCATGAGTCTGCTCTTAAAGCTTCCTATTAGATGCTGTTTCTGTAGTGAAACTGCTCTCTAGGCCGCCAGTTAATGAATCCTGTTGGTAAGGGTAACTGGATAATGGAAACTGAAAAAAAAGAGGAATCAATAAATGGCACAAAGCAGGATATTGAATAATTGAGTTGGTCAATCATGTTATAAAGGCTTCGGTACAAAAGACTGAATGGGTATTTGATTTCAAAGGGTCCATTATGGCTGTGTTAGGAATTGAGCACTGCTGATCCCTCACCCATTCATACAACTAACGACCAAATATGCTTATAGAGGAGTAACCAATACCCCGGACTAAAAACAGGCTTGTGAAATGTTAGTGTTGATTGTTTGAGTAGATATTTAATAGATATTAAATAATAATTGCTCAAAAATGTGCCTCTGCCAACTAGGCATGGGCCGGTATAAGATTCTGATGGTATGATAACCTTGGATAAAAATATCATGGTTTCACTGTATTGTGATCACTGCTCTAAAATATATTCTTTTTAAATGTCTGGGTGAAAAACAAACACGTTTTTCCCCTTTGAACACAATATATTTTATTTTGAGAAACATTAAAAATATTTTGGAACAGTAAACATGTCAGGCTAAGTAATTTAAATGAATCATTGACTTCTGCTGTCTTCATTTGTTTCTTCACAATTAAAAACGGCATCTTTGATATCTTTTCTGCCGGTTTGAAAACCTTGACTTTTCCAAACCGCGGTATACCCTGAAAACGGTTATCGTCCCATGCCTTCTACCAGCATTGCTGCAAAGCGTACCTTTGCATACAATTCACTGGAGATTTCAGTTGAAATGATGAATACTAGTGGTTGTAAAGCAACATTGACTCTTTTCACACAAACTATGATAATGGGGCAGATTTTCAATGAATGAAGACTGGTACAACACTTTATAATCACCTCAAAATGTTTTGTGTAGATGCATTTTAACACATTCAGTACATATCGGAATATATGACTCTTCAAATGTAGTAATCGTGATTGCTAACTCACACAGCATTGTTTTGTTTTTTGTGTTACATTTATGCATTTAGCAGATGCTTTAATCCAAAGCGACATGCAACCTGTAAACACACCAGGGAAGCAGTTGAGGGTTCGGTGCCTTGCTCAAGGGAATCACCTTAGCTGTGGTATTGAGGTGGATATTCCCACCAAAAATCACTGCTGGTACCGGGACTCGAACCTGCAACCTTTGGATCACAAGTCCAACTCTCTAATCATTAGGCCACGGCTGCCCCATGTTAAGTATTTTAATACAAATCCCATGAAACTGGTTCATCGAAAGAGCTCAAAGCTGTGTGAAAACAAGATAAAATTGCACAACTGCTTCAACAAATGCATTTTAATGACACATTCTTTCTTTAACGATATTGAATAGTTTTAAGGTAAGATTTATTCTGGGTGGTAACCTATGTTATTTTCAAACAGAATGAAGTATTATCCTTTTAGCACCAGTGATAGGCCATTTGGTTTCTTAACTGCCTCAATGCATGTGAAGCCCATCAGATTAAGTCCCCTAAGCCTGGATCGTGACTCCAGTGTAACCCTTCTGGTTCTTCTCGCACCTCTCAAAGCATGATTCAAACCAGTGTCTCCAAACATAGGAGCTGGGTGCACTAACAAGTATGTGTCGCTAGCGTGCCTGCTGGGGTTAGGGGAGTGAGGTTTACTTGCATAGCTCTTATTAATGAAGCTTCATTAAATTCACCCCCCCCAAACCTCACTCCCACCTGGGTCATGGCGCCAATTTAACTCCTCTGTTTCTGTTTCTACTCAACACCTAAAGCCTGATTCAAAGTGACATCTCCAGCTTGAGTGATATGTGCACTAACAAGGATGCTAAATATTGTGGTTACTAGTGTTGATTGCTAGCTTGCCTCATTAGTCTACCTTTACCTTAACTAGAAGGAGTACGGAAACATTTGAACATGATGAAACATGAAAGATGAGATAGGATTGGTCCTCGCTAAATGTAATTATGCTATGACTTGTAGAGGTTGACCTTGTTTCCTCAAGGTTTGTTTACACTCTTGCTTTTGGAAGAGTGGAAGTCACTTGTTCCACCATCTCTATGACATCATTGCACAAACTGACAAGCTATCATAACAGACCATAATATTGTGTAGTCTGAACCCAGTCAGCAGGAGGAACCCAAGTTAGGCTTCACTGCTGCTGGGAATGAAGCCAGTGAGGCGTAGGCTCACGAAACTCCAAAATTCCCCTTCTGACTTTACAGTGACGTTGAGCCTCAGCTATTTGACCAGCCATTGTGTGTGTCTGCTTTCTGACAGCATACTGAAAATATTTCTATCCTATTCAGTTTTTTTGCCCGTTCTTTCCAACTTTTTCCGCCTTGGGGGAGGGATTGAGTTGCCAATCTCAGTGGTTTGGAACCTGAGAGGTGCCGGTAACTCCAATGTGGTGTAAAGCCAAGACCTTGAATCTGTGGTTTAGACTTCAAAAAAAAGGACTGCGCTATTGTGTCTATCTCTTTCCCTTCCAACCAGGCAACCCTCCCTTCCGTGCTCCCGAAAGATGACACCAAATGCTCCTCCTTTTTAAATCCCAGCTGCATGCGACTGACATAAGAGGTAGTGAGAGAAAGGGCTGATGAAGAGAGGCTTAGATATTGCACTACATCAACTCTATGCAGCCAGAGATTGTTTGAGAGAAATGGTCGGCTAGACAAAGCACAGAGAATATGAATTCTTAGGGGATTCTTTATTGATTTGTTTGTGAAGTCAAATTCGAAAGCTTGGATTGCAAGTGAAGAAATATGATTCATGCATCTGACAGTTTTTTGCCTCCATCAGCTGCACCCGACAGATGAGGGCGAATGTTGGCGAGCTTCATTAGGGCGAGCAGACGGTTCAGAACTGCGCGTCGGCTGTCAGCGTTTAACACCTCGCCCAGATGAGCACCGTCAGCCCGTCTGCTTGCTCACAGTGTGCTGCAGGAAGAAGCGCTCTGGTGAGAGTAGTCTGTGAATGTTCTCCCCATTCTGCTGCATCTGTCAGCATATCGCTGCCTGCTTAGGGATTTCACCTCATGCAAATGAGGAGCACATCCATGGCATGACTCATAGTCTCCACTTACCCCCCACACCCAAACACACACAAATAAACCTCTGCTAAAAGCTCTGACTCGCAACTTCAACCACTTATGTAAACACCAGTGCTGCTTGCATGATGCTATGCTTTGCTAGTTACAGTTAAACTCTTTACTTTGGGGAAAGGATTTTACCAATTCAGATTTCCACTGAGATTTCTTATAAATGATTCTGGTGATGAGTGATGGATTAAGTAGTCATAATAAGTTTAAAAACTTTTATATTAAGGCTTTTATATTAATACCTTTAAATATCTGTTTAGTTTTGTGCTCTAAAGAACACAGCCATTTGACTATGCTCATTAGATTAAATTCTATGCATATTACAATTTTGATTAAATTTTGATCATGTGTGCATCTCTTCTTCCAGGTTTACACTTGCTCTAGGAACTGCATTATTGTTGGTCAAACATTCTTGTTAACCAGTCAAATTTTAACAGAAAGGAATTCTGAAGTGGTTCAAGAACTATCTCAAATGTTGATCTAGAACATGTTTTACTTGGCATGTTTTGGGTTTACCATGCATTTGTAGTGATTTCCATGAGCTGATGGCTGAAGCGTAACAAGTCCCGACTCCCACCACATTAACTAATAATGGCTCCATCAGATCGTTAATCCAAACGGATTTACCAAATGGATGGGGTTTAATTAATTTACATAGGATGCTGATTATTTCCCGGCACTAAAAAGTATTCATCAGCCTTGGGTCAACACAATAATCCAGACCGAACGTCTCCATAAACACATCCCAGTTGTTCTTTATCATTCTTGCTTTAAACAAAACATCACAGATATGATTCTCCTCCTTTCTTTGTTGCCTTTCATGCATGATCCTCCACTAGTCATATCACTTCCCTGCTGGAGTCTGTATTGGTTTTCTTTCTATATCAAAATGCCATATCTCTATAACAACCTAACCAGCACCCTCTTGTTTGATTTAGTACCTGCCTCTTTGTGTTTACAAAACACTTGGAAATCCCCCTCCGTAACTGCCTGGTGTCAGGGTGTTTTCTCAGCGATGAGGTTTAAAGTTTTAATTAAAAGCTAATCATGTTTGCTTTCTAGCATTTACAGTGCCTGATGCATCATACCAGGCTTTTTCTCAAGACTTGACCCTTAAATCACCTGCTGGTTTTTCCGTACTGTCATAGATGATGTTTGATTAATGTTCTAGTCCACTGGCGTCTATGAATAGCCCTGTTTGAATTTCTGTAAAGCGTAAGACATTACATTGAAGAAATGTAGTAAAGGAGGCAGCTGAGCTCTCCCTTCTATAGAATCATGTGTTATGATTGGCAACTGGCAACAGACAAACGCTGTAAGTTAAAGAAGGAAATGACCCGCTGTTGAGTTTTGGGTGGGTGGAGGAGGAAGCGATGGAGTGGGCGAGGAAAGGGGTGCACCTGTCGCATGTTGGCACGTTTGGTGCCCATCGTAATCAGTGGTCTGTTTGCATGTCCCCCAACACCCACTACCTCACATGTTTTTCAGCCAAACATAGAAGCACAATGACTGTGTGAGTAAGAGGTTTTGTAATGGAATAAAAGTCTGTGGTGGAGACCAGTGTTTTTTCTACACCATTTGACAATGTCTAAGTTAACTCAATCCTTTGAGTTTCTTTTTATTAGACTAAAGGCTGTTTGCAGTGATAAAACAAGAACCTGTGTGGGTTGCCTTAAAAACCTTCAGTGAACAGTCCTCATTAAAACAATCACACAGTTCCATTCCCTGTTGTAGGTAGCATTGAGGGGCTAAGCCAGAATGCCTTTCTGTGTGGAGTTCTCTGGTTTTCCCCATAATTAAAAGACATGCAGTATTGGTGTGTGGGGGGGAGGGGGGGTTTCAGTTGAAAGTGTTTCCCAGCATTCTCAGGGCTGGATTGCTGCAGGAAGGGCATCTGCTGGTAAAACATGTTCCAGAGTAGTTGGTGGTTCATTCTGCTGTAGAGAACCCTGATAAAGAAAGTAAGTGAGAGTGAAGTAGCATCAATAAATCTTATGTTGTTTAGTTTGGCAAATTTGCATGACAAGAATAAACATCACTTTTCTCCATCTTGCGAAAATCCCAATCGCATGAACGCCTCCTGAAATAATTGGATTCCATCTGTGAAATGTTACAAAGCAACAGTAAATATAAACGCACCTTCAGATTGAAGAACAGTGTAAAAAACGAAATAACTTTTTCTACTGTAAGGAACCTTTTGTGCAGCAGAAGGGTTCTTCATACAACAACATAGTGTCCTCCTTGGTAAATGAGTAGCCTATGATCAGGCATGAGGAATATTTATTTGTACATCACAGTATAATCATTTATTACAATGAATTGTATTATATTTTCTCCTCACAATAAAAAAAATCTTAGCTTTAATTCTAAAACTGAGAATATTCATACTACTTTTATCGCAGCATATTATTGGACACTATAGCATATTATATGTGACTATTTATATGTCTGCCAAAGTACAGCTGCACCAAATTGCATATTAAGGCTCAATTTGGGCCTGAATAAAATAATGTAAGAGTCCAAATTTGTATTTGATACATATTTGCACAAACCACAAGTTTTAATAAACACATACATGTGTTTTAATACATGTAATATGTTAATGAATGTGACACGTCTGATTCATCCTATCATGTAAAACAGTCATGGTTTTACATATTTGAGTAATTTCAGAAACAAGATAATTAGTGTCAGCTCATAATGTGCATGTCTTACTATATTTTCAATGAGTATAAGTGTTCTCGTTGAATTCTTCTGTAAAATAAACCGCTAATTACTTACGTTCACATTCTCTTTATTTTTGCTACATTCTCAGCTTGAGAGTACAATTGAACTGTTTATACTGTAGTGCTTTATCAGACCTGAAATGAACCTGTTATTGACGTTTACCAGTGGAAATGGCAAAGCTGACGTCTCTGTGTCAAAATCTGTACTGTTGACAAATTCTTTGGTGTGTCTTATTTACCCCTATGCTACCTCATGTCTGACTATCTCATAAAAGAGTTTTCTGTTTTTTCTCTCATAAGGCATGCATGAGAGTGGGTGAATTAGCAGGCCTTAGATATGAAAACAGCCTGGGAAAATGAAGATCACTCAGTTCACACAAGAGAGGTTGTTTATGATTGGAGAATGCCAGAAAACACCGCACAGCTAAATAAAGCAAGTGAAAAGGCCCTTCTGAGGCATCACAGATGACTTGCCATTGCTTGATGCTACATAAAGTTTTATCTGAGGAAAAAATTATTTAAAAAATAATATTAAAATACATCTTCCAAATAATTTCATTATGAAATATTTAATTAAAAAATATATATATAATAGTACATAATATCTTGGTGCATTACTTGCAACAATAACTATATCACCAGTCAAAGTCATAATAATAATAATAATTACAATAGGGCTGCAGTGGGTAGCATGTTCGCCTCACAGCAAGAAGGTCGCTGGTTCGAGCCTCGGCTGGGTCAGTTGCCGTTTCTGTGTGGAGTTTGCATGTTCTCCCCGTGTTTGCGTGGGTTTCCTCCGGGTGCTTCGGTTTCCCCCACAAGTACAGTACAGGGTATTGGGTAGGCTAAATTGTCCGTAGTGTATGTTTGTGAATAAGTGTGTATGGATGTTTCCCAGTGATGGGTTGCAGCTGGAAGGGCATCCGCTGCGTAAAACATATGCTGGATAAGTATAATGAGATTATATATTTTAGTATTTTAAAGTATTTTAATGTACTTAATCATTTAAAGTGTTTTTTGTTTTTGCATTTTCAACAAAAATGTCTATATTATAATTGTTAAAAAATATATATATATATTTTCGGAAAAACTATATTACTAAGATATTGCACAAGAAATGATTTTCTGTAAAACTATTATCTGTATTTTTCAGAGCCTTTCCGAGATCTTTCTTTTGTTGTAATGCCAGTCTATTAAATTAAGTACAGCACTGTTCCACTTCAACAGAACAGAGTCCACCAATTTTTCTTCCAATCTGAGCTAAAAAGAGATATGCTCTGTCTAATTAGTTACAATGGACTGTTTCTAGACAGTAATAAGCAGTCATTAGGAGAACAGAGAGTAGGTGAGCATCACCACTCGACACAGTTGGGTTGGACCAGCACTGACTGCAGGGGCCCTTGTGGTCCTTTTCAGTGGTCGAGTCCTCGGGGTGCCACATCACACAGACAGAATCAGACAGAGAATTAGGGAACGCAGAACCACTAGTGTACGTGTGTGTAGACCAGAGGCTTCACTTTGAAGTGGAAGCCATGGGGCCTGTGATCTGAATCCCAGCGTACCTCACTCTTCATAAACCCCCGCTGGCCTTGAAGAGCACTGGGAAAAAAGAGGAAATGTTTTGTCCTGGATAAGCAGTTTGAAAAGGATAGAGCGTATTCACTTGTGTTTTGTAGCAACGTAACAGGGTTTCAGCAACATGTGGAAATCATCTACACTGAGAGGAACTAGCAACTCCATTTTCCCCTAACAAATGCAAAATATAGATCTGCTGTACTTACTGAAAATCAATAAAGGGAGCATGTTTACTGCTCATGGCAAATGTATTTATGAACAGCACCTAACCGGAATATCTATAAAGAGAATAACAGATGTGCTGTTCAGGCAGACCCCAGCAAACTATTTTGTGTTTAATAGACGTCTAGTAGACATCTAAACGTAGACAGCTTGGCTAAAACAAGGCTAAACTTGGGCTGTCAGTGAAAATCTAATAGACATCTAAGAATAGCCCAAAACTAGACTAGTCATCAAATAGACAGATTAGACAGACTTTATATGTGTAGTCATTCATTTCTGTTTATTTGATGACTAGTCTAGTTTTGGCCTATTCTTAGGCGTCTATTAGATTTTTACTGACAGACTTGTTTTAGCCAAGACGACTATGTTTAAACATCTATTAGACATTTTTAAAAACAAAAAATGCCTCCCGGGACATTCAACCTCTGGTTGTTTCTGATCTGAACAACTTCTGTGGAACACAAAATGTGGATTTTACATATTTTGAGTATTTTAACTTGTTTAAGAGGTTAAACTCACACAAAGTGGTCTTGTGTACCATATTCCAAGACACATTATAGCCATATTTTAGGTAAAAAGATGAAAATTTAGATCATTACATAGCACATTATAAATGTGTCCACTGTAACTTTTCAATGGCACATCCATGAGAGAAGTAGAAATATCAAATCTCTGAAATATTTTGTATTTATTTATTTATTATTTTTGTAATAAATTATTTTTTGAATCATTTTGTATCAGTTAATAAAATTCTATTCATTCTGTTTCATCTCGCTCAACTCCTGCTGCTCTCTGCCCTTGCCCCACTCATCACTCTTTTTATTTTTTATTTTGCACCAGGTAGATACTTTAACTAAGTTATAGGAACTAGCCATTAGACTGGTCCCCAAGAACTAATTTTCCCCTCAGGCCATTTTCCTGTTTGCATTTGCACCATCCTCAGAACTCAGATGTGACATACAGCAGCAATCGGCAACATCAAGCACTGCATTCAGCAAAATCAATAACTGGAGGATGGAGGACGCCACGATCAAAGCTGTGTTTTTGCGTGTTGTGGGTTTCAAGAGAACAGAAATAGAATGTGGACATTAAAGTTATGCAATTGAAAGAGAAAAAATGGAGGGTCAAGGGACTAAATTACCTACCACAACTTGCATTGCTACATATCATAGAGGCTGAGTAAAGAAATCAGTGCCGCAGGCAAACAGGTGACAGGTAAATTGCACATTAGCTTTCTTAATATGTGTCTTGTAATGCTGTAGTGTACTGTGTGTTTCATACGGTATGTATTTCCTCAATCAATGTAAAAGTAAATTACAGGTAATTACTATTTTTTTAGGAATTAGGAATTTTTAGACCCTATTCTGAAGTAGGAGCTAAATTAGTTCCCCTAAAGGCCGGGACACACCAAGCCGACAGTAGGCCATTGTGCATCACCAGGCCGTTGGTCAGCATCAGTCCGGCTAGTTGGTTTGGTGTGTTCCACAGTTCACCTCTCATCGGGTTAATGTCAGAGTGTTATGGCCCGATTCAGCAATGAATTAGAGCTTGAGAACAAAAGCTCAAATGACAAAACCAAGAAATAGATTCAAGTCAAGAGGGAACACGAAGTAGCTGGCTTTAATTTCGCTAGTATTTGCAAATATTTACAAACGATATGAATTTATAGATTATCAGACATGTATGCACCAGCGAATCCCTCCATGGTAAGTGGTAAGTACTGCGATAATGGTACTAAACGCTACTTTGTTTGCACTTTGTATGTGCACATCTCATCTTCCGATTTTCCTTTGTGGAATGAGAAAACAAATTATACCTGCAGGTGTGGAAAGATATGACCTCTCACGCAGAAGCAGAACACAAGCTCTTGGTTCAGTCTGCTGCTGTCTGTTTGGTGTGTTCACGCACAGTTTTTTTGGTCCAGGGAGGACCAGATGCAGCCGACACAATGCGACAATGTTGGTTTTTGTTCGTGCTGGTTCTAGTTGGTTTTTGTTAGTTTGGTTCATGCTGGTTTTAGTCAGCTTGGTGTGTCCCGGCCTTAAAAGGAGTTTATAACTGAGTTCCCAGTTGTGTCAGTAATTCTAGGAATTATAAATTCCTAATTACTTCAGCGATAAAAATTCCCAGGGGGTACCATCTAGGCAGGTATATACTATAAAAAATGGACAAACACTCTACAACTACACCAGCTGAGATGTCTTTACTTGTAGTGCATGTTGGTGGCCCTGGCTGCCACTCAGTGGATGATGGCCAGGATGGCTACTCTGGCTACAGGTGCCTGACAGCAAGACCACCTATCAACACTTCATCAACCCCAATTGCCTCAATTATTTTGCTCGCTGAGCTTTAACTTTTGATATCTTCTATGTGTGCCTCCTTCCCAGGTTTTGACACCAATATAAAAAAAGTTCATTGCTGAGGGATAAGAAAGACAAAAACCGGGCTTGTCCCTCTCCCATCTTTTTTTTCTCTCTTTTCATCCTTCTGGAGCTCCTCCACAGGACTCAATTCTGGGTTGGCACATGGGTGACACTCATTAAAACTTACACCACTGGCTTTCCTTTGCTCCCACAGCCTCGCACCAGTCATCACAATGAACCCTTACAATTCCTCAAAAGTTCTCTTTTGTATTCCATAGAAGAAATTCAGTTATACAGGTTTGAAAAAATCATGAGGGCGTGAAAATAATGACATAATTTTCAGTTTTGGGTGAACTAATCTTAATCATTTTATATTGCATTGTTATTGCATAGCATTTTCTTTCAAATGACCAAAGTTATCTATATTTCATACTGACAATCATACATTTATCAGTAAAAGTTTTTTTATACTCAACTTTATCTGGCTGTGTTTGCTTTCCTATTGTTCTATCAAATAATAAATAAAAAACAAAAAATCAATATTCTCTTTTGGGTTGCATTAGATTTAACTAGATAGGATTTAAAAAGTGAATGATGAAACCCGCCCCAGGCACTGTATATGAAATAATTTGATAGCGAATATCTGGTGGAGAGAGAATATGTAAACTAGAGAGAGGGAGAAAGATGCTTGAAAGAGGGGGGGCATGAATAATGCTGTTAAATATAGGAGGCCTAGAGCCTAGAGACATAGCCTTGTCTCTTTCAGCGCAATGTCAGTTTAATGGAGAGCTTTACCCTTTTTTGGATGCATCAGATTTCAAGGTCAAGGTGCAATCTTCCTTTTTTGCTCTACATTAATGCCAATCTCTCTATATTTCTGCAAAAATGAAACGTACGTGAAATGAAAAGTACATACTTGTACGTACTTTTTACAAGTGAAATGAACAACAGAGGCACACAAATTATGTTTAAAAGTTTATATTATTAAGTAAAAGCTTAATTCTGTATCCAAGTGCATGTTTTGTAAATGAAAACAATTGAATGTTTTCATCGCTTATTCATCTCAATATGTATGGCTTTTTTTGATGTGGCTTGGTAGCTCAGCTACAGCGTTGCACTTGACAGAAGATCTCAATACATGTGGAAACAAGCTAAAATGGCACAGTTGCTTCAGCAAATGTTGTTTTATCAACAAGTGCAAAGACATTTTTATCGCTCAACTTTTGGTGCGAACTATCGGTAAGGATGAATCTTTCTAGTGCACGTGCCAATCGTCTGTCTTCGAGCACTTTATGAAACCGAGTACTTTGAAGGTTCCACTGTGTGCATACTTTGGGTAAAATTTTTTGATGTCAAACTAGATAGAGCATTAACCATTTGTATTTAATTTGTAAACGTCCATGATGCAAACATTAACAAACATTGTGAAAAAGTTTTTTTGATTTAGAAATGTATCACATTATTTAGCACCAGACACTGGATATTTCACTTTAGAACCAATTAAATCATTAAAAAGGACAAAACTAAGTGCTTAGAAAGTGTGGGGAGATTTAAGTACATTTCCCTTTTAAAAAAAGCAGCCAATAGCATTTTGTTTCGTCACAGCTCTGTCAGTGAGAGTGGTTAAGCTCAAGCGCATCAAATGTGAAGCGTCTTGAGGGGGCGGAACATGTCAGCTACTAGAGAGCATTTGATTGGTCAAGATTTGATGACAAACTGAAGTATGAGGTGGCGTGAAAAAACCATTGATCCATTTAGGCGGAAGTGACAAACTACAAGCTTTACTTGTTTATATCAGTTTTATATCTTCTAAACGCAAATTTTGTCATTGTTTTGTACCACTAGCTTATAGATATCCTTGAAGACTAACATACTGATACTAACATCTAAAAAAACTTTATTTTAATTTCACTGGACCTTTAAACATTGCAGTGAAATGTACCTGGATCAGCATATTTCAGGTTTGCCAGCCACATATTCCCAACAAGCCTCAGTTGTCCATTTCTCAGCTCTGTTAGCTTTGACCTGCTGGTTTCTGGAGGATGGCCACACACCAGCGTTTGAGCTTTGGTCAGGGTCAGGTGCCATTTCAGCACTGACCGCTGTCTAACAAGGGACAGAGTTGGCAGAGAGTCTCTTATCTGTGTCTCCATAGGTTTCGCAGTAATAGGGTTTCCTCCTCTTACTGCTCAGCTTTGCGATTTCAGTTGCTCCTGGCTTCTTGATCCTGTTATACTACTGAAGACGAAGCAGCAACAGTCTGTTTGAGAGGGATGAGATGCTCGTTGGACGATGCTGTTGTTCTCATAAGCAGAGCCGCGTTTATAATGAATATGAAGACTTGTGGGTCTGTTCACCATCTGTGGCAGACGGCAGGTTCATCCCTGTAGTTATGCAGGATTTGTTTTTCTAGTCTGATGATTTATTAAGTCGGCGCTGTTGTGATTGAAAAGTCTGACAAACGTGGCTGATTCACATTCACGGGTCAGTTCCTCTGTGCGTGTTTAATATGCATTTAAATTAGAATGATTCCTGTTGCATTTCCTGTGCGTGTGTGAATGTGTGAGTGACAAAAGGAGAAAATGTTCTTTGTTCCTTCTCTACATTTGCAGAGTCTGTTTTTATAGCCATAGCAATCAAAAGATCACTTGGTCATATAATATTTTTGTTTATATTTTTTAGTTTTGGTATATCCACAGTTGAGAGTTGTAGTTGAATTATATTATATTATATATATATTTTATATTATAAAGAATTTGTAATTGAATTAATACTTTTAGACTTTAAATTGATGCACTTTATAATGTCATGAATTACATATAATTTCTGTTTCAATTGAAAGTTTCTTTATATTTCTTTTATTTATTTATTGTTCTTAATTTTCTATAACATACATATAAAACAATTTGGAAAAGTTCCACATTTCTATAAAACAATATTAAGCAAAGCTACTTAAACAAATCTAATAATGAAATATATTTATTGTGCATCAAATCAGCATATTACAGTAATATGTAGCAATCAAGACGGGGCTGATATTGAAAAAGTATGTGTTGTGATTGCCAACAGTGTTGCCTCCGCTGGAGATCACTTCCTACATTCCTGCCAAACTACAAATCCCAGAGGTCATTGCACCAATCACTCCTGCCACAGCTGACAGTCATCTGGACACACAAACACACACACACAGCTGAAACTCATCATCATTGATGACCCGGACTATACACCTTATACACCTTAGTTTCACACACTCATGGCTGAGTATTGTTTAGCTGTTGCATTCAATTCAAATCGTTTTCCTTGTTTCTTGTTTACATACAAGAAATGTATGTCGATTACATACAGTAGAAATGTATGTAATCGACGCCTAATCTCTCACTACACTTTACTAACCAATGAGGGTGTTTAAACCTTTGAATCAAAATTCGAAGCAGTCACGTGGGTATAGGCGAAAATGAAGCTTCGGACGTCACTGATCACGTGATGATGGCAAAACGAATCAAGCTCCGGTACACTGCTTCACTGTGAGATGTGTCATTTTTTTGATACATGCTTCGAAGTCTTGGTGCACAACGTCACATCACTAGTTTTTGACCCTTGCCTGCCTGCCCATTCTAAAATAAAGCTGCATTTGGAACGACCCCTGTTTGCATGTTCAGCCTTACGTAACAGTATGATTTTAAAGTGTTAAATTTTTTTTTTTTTTACTGTATCTACTGTTTTCTTAAGATTTGCTACAAAATTTTTACTGTAGCTACTGCTTTCTTCAAATTTCCTTTAAAAACGCTCAAAAACATTAACAACCTCAAACTTCTAAATTGAAGTTTCTAATAATAATAAAAAATGTCATATATCCTGAAAAGTGTTTGAGAATAATCTGTCTGTACGCTATACAATTTGGTTTTAAATGAATTGATCTAATTAAGAAATCTACAGTAACATTGCAGTTGTCATTCTGCTGTCCATGGAAACTTGCAGCAGGTATTCCTCTTTTGACCTCCAGGTTGTCCTGCGGTCTCTGGCATTATCAGCATGACAGCCGCAGACAGTCGTGTCTCTGAATGATGAATGAGGAAGGAAGCATCCGTGCTTTGACTGCTTTTGGCTTCATTTGTAAATTCATGAGATCAGATGTTTATTCTGATCACAGAAGTCATGGAAAAGTTCCTTAGTGATGAGACACTAGGTGAATGCATGCTTTTTTTAAAAAAAAAAGCAGAAGTAACTCTATCTCTTCCTTTTTCAAGGTGAAGAGGGTCAGCTGGTTATGCATTAGCTCATGTTTTGGCCTCATGCTCAATCTGAGGATGTGATGAAACTGACACACTTGATGCAGAACTTAGTCCCAAGCAACTAGTTCTTGCCTTACAAGGCTGTAGGGGTGTAAGAATCATGACAGCCATGACACTGTTCACTTCAGTACATGATACTGATTCGAACCAACTTCTCTGGCATGGGAGGTGGGCACACTTAATAATGCAAGATGTGTCTACTTCAGTGTCACCAGCATGACAGGAAATGCAAAGAACACTCAAAATGCAACCATTCTCAGCCAGATTAAGATGTTTTTTTAATGTAAAGAAAAAGGCTAGTAGGATTATAAAAATAATTATTGATTGATCATTTAATAAACATTAAATGATCAATATAGTAACTGCTGCATACATCATTTTTGTTACTGTAAGTGTTGTTTTCTCCTCAAATAAGCATATATGTTGCATATTAAGGGAAATCTGAAGAATGTAAAAAGACCAGCATTTACTCCATAATCTCTGTGACATGTTGTTATTTGTCCACTTCATCCGTCTTTATAGATATCATTTAAACGGTTTTCTTTTTCAAATATTTCCCAAATTATGTTTAACAGGGCAAGGACATTTTCACAGTATTTGCTAAAATATTTTTTTCTTTTGGTGAAAGTATTATTTGTTTTATTTCGACTAGAATAAGATTTTTTTTTAAATTATTTTAAGGTCAAAATTATTAGCCCCCTTAAGCAATATTTTTTTTTCCGATTGTCATCATTCATTCATTTTCTTTTCGGCTTAGTCCCTTTATTAATCTGGGGCTGCCACAGCGGAATGAACCGCCAACTTATCCAGCATATGTTTTACGCAGCGAATGTCCTTCAGTACAGTACCGGAAGTACATCTAGGAGATTGTTATTGCAGAATCGGAAGGCCATCGCAAAGTCGACTGAAGGGCTTTATTCTGAAAAAACAACCATCCTGGATGTACTTTATCCCGCTTATTACACGACTACTTACCACAAAACATAAAAATTCAGCACAAAACATTGTTCTGAGCTATAATATTAATTGTTTAATTTAAACGCAAAGCTGACAGAAACAAAAACAGCTGGAGTATAGACTAACTTGTGCATTATTCAGTCACAAGATGGCGCCAAACACTCAAAAACACAAAGCTGAAAGAAATGAAAGTAGCTGAATAAACCTACATATTATTCATTCACAAGGCGGTGCCAAACAGTCAAAAAATTGGATGTAAGTATATGGATTTATATGTATTCACTGACAGTAAAAATGATTCGAAATTTCCGGATGAGCCTGTCTTATTTAGGAATTGTTATATCATACCTTGGGAATGTTGCAACTGACCAATCAGAATCGAGTATTCCAGACAGCTGTGTAATAATCTCTGATAACAACTGATTAAACTAAAAACACAGACTCATCAGGGAAATTCAAATCATTTTGACTGTTATGTATTATATATATATATATGCTTATGCCACTCTGCTGTTCTTGACTGTTTGGCACCATCTTGTGACTGAATAATATTAGGTCGATTAATGCAGGCTGCGTCCAGCCATTTGTTAAAAAAACATTTTTCTTTCTGTAAGCTTTAGGTTTGATTAAATTAGGTAAATTAGTCAATTAGTTTTGACCAAAATCATATTACTTGCATACATTTTTAGGAAGGAAGAATCTAAATTAAAAAAGGCATGAGTACTTAAAACTATAGAGTACATACCGTAGAGTACATTAAAATCATATTGCCACGGTCAACAGCGATTCAGCCTGTGCAGATCGCTGTATATACACAGATCGCTAACGGACTACAAATCTGCCATTTCATGAACTACAAGACCCATTCGTGCTCTGCTTACACACACACCTGCTCCTAGTTTCCGGTGATTACACACACACACACAGACACAGCTGAAGCTCATCATTCATTACCTGTACTATAAAGAGAGCACTCTCACTAACACCATTGCTGAGTCTTGTTAATCTGTATAGTGAACATTACAACGTGGTTTCCTTGCCTTGTCTTGCTGTGTTTTTCGACCCTCCCTTTGTTTTATTCCTGTCTGCTGCCTGTCTTTTGACCATCTGCCTGTTATATGACCACGACTCAGGAATTGCCCGTATACATCTGTTTGCTCCTGTGTTGACTGTTGCTTGCCTGACCGTTCTCTGCATAATAAATCCTGCGTTTGGATCCGCACCTCTGTTGTCAGCGTCCGCTTCACATTACACATATATCAGCACAACACTAACTTTGATTTCATGCACGCTTTTAATTAGGGTTGGCAAAAAGTACAGACTTTGGTAAAGATCGATACTCATATGATAAAATAATCATATAATGTGATAAAAATATGACAACAACATTTTCTGCTTGCCATTTGTGTGCAGTTGAGTGTATTCATTGCTTCATTCTCTTTACTAAGTGCTTGCTCAAATACACAAACACTGGAGCTGGTGAGACATCATCACACAACTCCATGAATGAACTCTGTGACAGTTTACTATCCTCTCTAAATATAACTACCTTTCTTAGTAAGTAGTCAGAATAATGAAAGTTGCGTGTAAAAAGGAGTGATTTGCTTGTGTCAGGTAAACATCTTAATGTAATTAAGCCCTTACTCCTATTGGAAATAATCACATTATTGGTGCAAATGTAAACACAGTCACTCATGCGTCATGGTTAAATCGTGACTGCGTGTCTGATATACTATATATGCAGGAGGGAAGAAAGTAAATAAAGACAGGAACAAAGCATTCACATTGCTTCAAAAAACTGGGCTTTAACCAATGGAGGCACTGAAATCACATGGATTACATTACATTGCATATGGAAGCACTGACTCAAAACAATGCAGTATGCAAGCCAGACCACTATGTCATGCTGTAATTCTGTAACAGAGATACACTAAAAGCACAGAAGAAAATGTGGAGCATGAACCTTGCGTATAGTCTGCCATTATTGTTGCTGTTACATTATAGCGTTGTCAGACAGGGGTAATGACATCATCGTTACACTAAATATATGGATTGGCTGTACAGGGCACACACAAAAACTCCCAAAATGCCTGAAACATCTGAACAAAACATGTCTCTGTGTGTACAAGCCCTCAGGGGTCTCTAAAATATCTGTTTTTACGTTCCAAAACTGAATGAAATTGTTTTTCAGCTTGTTAAATTAAACTTTCTGGGTCCAAACCATTCATCTGAATTGAGAAACTAGTCATTCATGGCCACTGTTCAGTCATATGACACATTAAAGCGAATCATTTGCAACATCATGGAGTTGACTGGTCTCTAGACTTGCTGCATTGCAGACAGTAATATTTTAATGATTTATAAAAAATGAATCACTATCTGACAGTCTGAGATAAGGGATGGATACAAACATTATGATCATGATTATCTATAGTATTAAAGCAAACTGTAGGCTAGGGGGTTTGACGGTGTAAATATTGCTACCATGGTGTAAAGTATGTGGTGTCATTTACTGTGACATGTAAATGAGTGGGCGTGGTTAAATTATGTGCAGACTGAGGGAAATTTTTAAGTTTTTAAGTGGTATAACAAATGACTTGGGGTGGCAACGAAGGTGCAGATACAAATGAAGTTCATTTAAGATTAGTCTAGCAGGCAAGGTTCAAAACAGGGACAAACGGTAGCATAAGGGTAATCGAAAAAAATAGTCAAAGTCACAGGTGAAGAGGTTGAGGCAGGCGGCAAAATTTTTAACAGTATACAAACAGGGTCGGGCGACGCGGTGGCGCAGTGGGTAGCACGTTCGCCTCACAGCAAGAAGGTCGCTGGTTCGAGCCTCGGCTGGGTCAGTTGGCGTTTCTGTGTGGAGTTTGCATGTTCTCCCCGTGTTCGTGTGGGTTTCCTCCGGGTGCTCCGGTTTCCCCCACAAGTCCAAAGACATGCGGTATAGGTGAATTGGGTAAGCTAAAATTGTCCGTAGTGTATGCGTGTGAATGAGTGTGTATGGATGTTTCCCAGAGATGGGTTGCAGCTGGAAGGGCATCCGCTGCGTAGAACATATGCTGGATAAGTTGGCGGTTCATTCCGCTGTGGCGACCCCAGATTAATAAAGGGACTAAGCCGAAAAGAAAATGAATGAATGAAACAGGGTCAAAAACACAGTAAGGCAAGACAAGGAAACCGCTTTGAAATGTACACTCTGGAAACAAGACTCAACACTGGAGATGTATTTATAGTCCAACTAATCAGTTTTCATGAGCTTCAGTTGTGTGTGTAATCAAGGGGTGACCTGGAACTGGTGTGTGAGTGCAGTTCACAATGGGTAAATAAGTGTAGTTCATGTGAATGACAGGCAGTATTCTCCAGCGATCCGCAAGGGCTACATCGCTGGTGATCATAACAGGTGATATTTTCTTTTATACCTGTGAAAATATGTTAATATGCCACACATGGGGAATTTAAATAAAAAAATACTTCTCAAAAACACACACACAGAAAAAGATATAAATGAGTTTGAAAATATCTATTAAAAAATTCAGCATCTTGCATCCCTACTAAATGTATCAAGATCCAAATAAAAAGGAAACATAAACAATTAAATAAAGTGTCTTTTTTAAGTATTAAAGTTCATTTTATTGTTTAAAGCACTTTTTGTAGATTGTTCTGGAATACCTACCTATTTATAGGTACCTGTTACCTACTATATTGTGAAATATATTGTTATATATTGTAATATATTTATTATATATTGTAATAAAACTACTCATACTGTTAAACAGAATTTTGGTCATACCGCCCACCCCTACTGTATGATTATATTAGTATTATTTTTTGCGTCTGATATAAGTCTATATCCGCACACCAGATCCGCGCATATGAAAGTTGGAAGTAACGCACATCGGACACACATTTGCAAGTTATTTAATATAAAACTATGCAGATACCGCTCTGTGGCACGGCAGAAATTTAAACAGTGTCTTGAGTCGTAGCTGTGCGACCCCCTTCTAGTCTGAGCTTTTGGACCCAGAAACTTTGACGCAGTTAGTCAGACTTAAACAGATGGATTTAGAATGACATGTCAGGGCTCGAAACGGTGATCGTTCTTCCCTGCAGTGTAGATCTTATATTGGTTCAAATTAGCTGTCAATCACTCAAGGCTTTCCACTGTCAGATGACAGGGTGCTATGACCGCAGGAAACGCAAAGGGCTGAGGTCTGAGTCTGAAGAGGCAATGAAAAGAACACAGGTTTGTAAACCCACCTAAACTTACAAATAATGGCGCCAGTGAGAGCGATCATGTGGTGAATGTTGATCCGCCAGCCTAGAGAGTGTTTTCGGAGAGAGTGCTTAAAAGACTCGGAGTGGATCAACTGTTTAACGGCCTGAATCTCGATGCGTTGCATTCACTGCACGTTCAGTGCAAATGGACGCTAAATGTAAAATGTAACACTGCATAGACCATTGCCAAAGAAGCTCGCCTTTACTAAATTTAAACTTATACTGCGGCTCAAAAAAAATGGTATTGCACAGATCTGAGTGGTCATTGGGAGAATCCTGCTCTGCCCCGCTCATATATTGGACCGGCTGACTCACCTGCTTTTCCACATACATTGAAAAATGTAAATCAGCGCATAACGAGACTGCATTTAAAATGTGCAGTTTTCCTGAGGGTGCACGTGTTCTCTTTCTCAAACACAGGTGCATGTGCACAGGTCGTTGCCATAGACACGAACCAAAACCAAAACTTTTAAAGAATGGTAAAAGACAGACTTTTCTTCCTTTCTTTTGTCCGTTCTTTCTTGAGATGCATATTATTTTTCTGTTGACTGATGACTGCTTTATGTTTTGTAGCAGGAATGTTATTTTCTTATTAAAATTGACATGGATATGAAAACAATAGTGCAAAAAGTATATTTCTTACTGCAATGCTTAGTTTTTGTTTGATGCAAACCATAGATTTATTTTTCATAATGTAACAGTAGGACTTTTTATAGCAGAAAACTCAGAATGTTATTCATATGTGGCAGCACATTCAAAGCAGCATGATAATGAGAAAAGTAATTCATTGTTATTATCATCATCATTAATATTTATAATTATTTTACATTCACTTTGGAATTATTGTGCAAATATCAATAAGTCATTGCAGCATTAGTTAGATTGTTGTTTCTGGTTTTTGTTAGTCCTGATTGTTGTTTTCAAATGCAATAAATCTGTTAATATACAATTTGCAGTGGTGCTCATCAATTTTTTTGTGGGTGCTCCTAAATTGTTGCTGGTGCTCCTAAATTTTTGAAGTTAATTTCAAGCCCTGCATGATAATAAATTAATAATTGAATTGTAATAACTCTTAAAGTACTCAAAAGGTGATCTGACAACCGATTATCGCTCCAACATGTGCATATTTAATCTCATTAACCAACTTTTTAATTTCCATCCCAAAACTGCCACAGCTCCTCCAAACCACCTCAACCACAGGAAGTCTGTTAGACCGTTGGAACTCTTCGCTTTGTGTCTTCTTGAGGGCATTTGGGGCCACTAAGATGTTCAGCCAAGACACTGTTGCGTCTGACACTCTACAGGAAAGACAGAAATAGAGATGAGAAAAAAAAGATTTCACAGCCTTAAGAGCCGTTGGACATCATTCATGCATATGCTGCTTTTTTGATTGTGCGATTACCGAGTTAGCGCACAACAACTAGCAATAATCACGTCTCATCTGCTCGCGTTTGCATGCTTTTTGGAGGCCATTAACAAAGGCCTTGGGCAAACAGGCAAGAGTCTGTTCAAACACAGGGCGGAAGCTTCTCTAATGAGGATGTTTACCAATGCAGGAGAAAAAACGAGAGCAAACAGGGATGTGGACACGTGGACGTCAACACCTCCCGGCTCAGCCCTGTCACCTCCAGCGCTGATGGGGCAGCCGGAGCTCTCATTTATGCCCTCATCACGCTGGCGCCAGTGAGACGAGCCCGCGATGACACCTCGTCCCGTGCAGGCTGACATCTCCACTGGCACTAATTCCTGTGGCTCTTATTAGGATGTATTGTGGGCTCATTTCATGCTATTGTTACAGCCCTCTTTTAGTCATATCTGTCACCTCCATCCTTCCCTCCCTGCTTTTCCTCGTTGCTCAGTGCCTGGTGCTTTTATAACCTGCACAGACAGACAGATGGACGGAAACAGAAAGAGAGAGATGGAGATAGATAAATGCAGAAAGAGCACAGCGGAAACGTCTTGAGAGATAGCGAGGAGCTTTTCTCCTGATAATAAGGCTGGCAGCCATTGTTAGTGGTGCAAACAAACATTGAGTCTGGCTTTTGTGTCATGGTTAAATATACTTAACTCGCTACATGGCGTAAAGTGGAAGAAAGCGTGACTTTGCTTCAGCGATGGAAGGGAATAAAGGAGATTTGCGGCTTCTTGGGCTGTTGGATCATCGCGGATTGATTTGTGATTTGCTCAGATTGCTTGTTGCTAGAGGATGTGCACACCTGCCGGAGCTCCTGTGTGCGAGCAGATGGGATTAGGGTTGATTGCTTGGGCCAAACCCAAGTTTGATTCTACCTTTCTCATCTCCCGGTGTGTCCTCGCACTGTATTGTTTGGCTCTGTGTTGTATACAAAGGATGTGCAGAGAAATTGCAATGGATCTGCACATAAAAAGTCAACTAAAAATACTGAAATAGTATTACCGTAAAGTACATTGCTTCCAAATCATTCTGATATGCTAATTCATAAAATAAGATTTTTATTATGAATGTCTTTTTATTACTTTGCTAAACAAACAAACAAACATGTGGATCTTTACACAGGTCTGACCATAAATACTGACCATTTACTTAATAATAATAAAAAAAATTCTGCATATAGGGGCAGCGCGATGGCGCAGTGGGCAGCGAGGTCGCCTCACAGCAAGAAGGTCGCTGATTCGAGCCTTGGCTGGGTCAGTTGGCATTTCTGTGTGGAGTTTGCATGTTCTCCCCATGTTCGCGTGGGTTTCCTCCGGGTGCTCCGGTTTCCCCCACAAGTCCAAAGACATGCGCTATAGGTAAATTGGGTAAGCTAAACTGTCCGTAGTGTACGTGTGTGAATGAGAGTGTATGGGTGTTTCCCAGTGATGGGTTGCAGCTGGAAGGGCATCCGCTGCGTAAAACATATGCTGGATAAGTTGGCGGTTCATTCCGCTGTCGTGACCCCTGATTAATAAAGGGACTAAGCCGAAAAGAAAATGAATGAATGAATGAAAATTCTGCATATCTTTAAAATACAAATACAAGCAAATGACTAAATCTTAAATAAAAATTCAAACAAAACTTTACCAAAACACCAATAGTTACTCAATTATACTATGTTACATTCCACCACAATTACAAAAACAAATTAAAAATTAAACACATTTAAATGTAAATTAATTCATTATTCTTGAAACACTTTTAATTGTTTGATGTTGCATAAAGGGCCAGTTCACCCAAAAATGACAATTCTGCCATCATTTACTCACCCAAACCAGTTTGATTTTATTTGTTCTTTTGCACACAAAAGAAGATATTTTGACAAATTGTGGAAACCTGTAACTATTGACTTCCATAGTATTTGTTTTTACTATGGATGTCAATGGTTACAGGTTTCCAACATCTTTCAAAACGTCTTCTTTTGTGTTCAGCAGTACAAAAAACTAAATAAAAACTCACTGAATATCCATTGGTCAAACTACCAAAAATAATAAATAATTAAGTCAATAAGTCAATAAGCTTTTACACCGTTCACTTCTTTATCTTGCATCAGCATATCAGCAAAGCTGCACTCCGTGCCTTTCTGCATCCCTGTGTACCTGTCAAGTCACGGGCAGTTTTATCTTATGTTTCTGGATTCAGAAGCTCTTGTGTCTCAGCATGATGTGCTGGAAATTCACATAGGCTGTATTGCATTACTTTCTCTCTCTCTCTCTCTCTCTCTCTCTCTCTCTCTCTCTCTCTCTCTTCGACTGAAGTTCTCTTGGCCGAGAAATACAGAGTAATGTAATCCAAACAGTTGGGCGCAAGGCGGCCCTCTCACTGGGCCATCCCAAACCCAAGCAGCGCCTGCAGGATGATCACGCACCGCTGTCAGCCACAATAAAACCAGAGCTTTACTTATTAAGTAGGGAACTGTGTGCTGCATGGGGATCTGGAGATCAGGATACACACATACTCGCTTGTGTTTTAGCAAAGGATGAAGATCAAAAGAATGTTAACAATTCCTCTTAAGGATTCTAATACCTCAGTGATGTATGTTAAAGGTTTTAGGAAGAAGTGTTTGAAAACATTTTTAAGTTTTGATTTCTGTTTTTAGAAGGACAGATATATAACCAGTTCAAAAACTGATTATAGACTTTTTTTAGGTGTGTAAATGCATTTTCAATATTTCTTAATTGTCCATAACTGTAAAGTAAAGGTATTAACAATAAATGTGATGACATGGTTTATTTATACATTTTTTTTAAATAATCAGTATCTACAGTGTAGATACAATTTTACGTCTACATATACTGTAAGATTCCTGGTTAATTTCAAGTTTACCCTCACAAACGTAATATTTGGGGTTCAGTAAATCAGTCACATTATTCAATAATCAATAAAACAGATTACAAATCATTGTTTAACTTCAGGACATGCTTCAGACTATACTGTTCAACTCTACATGTTTTATTCATTAAAAGGAACTATAGCCGGGGCAGCACGGTGGCTCAGTGGTAGCACTGTCGCCTCACAGCAAGAAGGTCACTGGTTCGAGTCCCGGCTGGGCCAGTTGGCGTTTCTGTGTGGAGTTGTGTGCATGTTCTTCCCGTGTTTGCATGGGTTTCCTACGGGTGCTCCGGTTTCCCCCACAGTCCAAAGACATGCGCTATAGGTGAATTGGGTAAACAAAATTGGTCGTAGTGTATGAGTGTTTGTGTGAATGCGAGTGTATGAGTGTTTCCCAGTACTAGGTTGTGGCTGGAAAGGCATCCGCTGCGTAAAACATATGCTGGAATAGTTGGCGGTTCATTCCGCTGTGGCGACCCCTGATAAATAAGGCACTAAGCCGAAGGAAAATGAATGAAAGAACTATAGCACATAAAAGTAATTTGTTCAGTGTTTCAATAAAACAAACTGAGTAATTTGTTTTGAGAGTGAAAATAAATCAGTTCACCTATATATGTTTATTTTAATAAAATGAACCACCTCAAAAGAGTCATTTGTTTGGGAATCAAACCACACTGTACGTTTCACAGCATGGATTCAGTGGAATTAGTGAACAGTAGTGCAGTAAACACTATCAATGTTTTAGTTGTTTTTGTTTTTTGAGTGTTAGCCATTGACTATCGATTCTGACATTCACATTCCTCCCAAACACATGGGGTTTCAAACTTAGTAAATCCTGCTGGGGGGCTTTGATTAAACCCAAAAAACAGCAGCCAAGACACACTCACACTGCATACACATAAATGCAGAGACACGTTCACACGTTCACAAACACCTTCTTGTTTACGCAGGGGGGCAATCCCTCACACGGCTTCACCAGCAGCCTGAAGATTGAGAGAAATCGATGGTATCATTTGATTGCATCAGCAATGTTTTGTCACGTCCGTGACCTACGGCTGTGAATTCTCCTGGAAGTTAATTTCGAAAGGGACTGTCCCTCATATGTGTACACTATTCATTTGCACCACCCGCACTGGGTAAAGAACCTAATTATTTTCTTATAAATGGACGTGTAAACAAGAAGGGGGTGAACTCTTGTCGTTTCCTCATGCCAAATGCAGATTGTAGGATTTGGTTATACAGATGTATGAAAGACAATTTACTTTTACAGAGTCTGCTTAGGGAAGGAAACGGCGTCTGTGCGTAGGAGTGATGAGACAGTGGATGTCCTGGCGTAGAGACTCTGTTTTATACACTCTTCTTCCTTTATTTCCCTATTTCCTCCTCCTCTTCCTCTGTGAGTGGGCTCAATGTTGTGGATTTGAGCTGTCTTCTTTGTGCCTGCCCCCTCTTTCGCTCGATCTCTCGACGTGTTTCTCTCTCTGGGCTGGACGGCGTCCCGGAGGAATTTGGATACACCGATGTGGAGTGTCTGTTGAAGAGGAGGGATGCACTCGTTTCAGACACCCTAGCGAAACGCCTAATTTCCCTATACATGGCAATTAGATACACTACACATTACAGACCTTTCTATCAGACGGCGCTAAATGTGTGACATACATTTGTTTGCTTGTTGCCTTTTTGTGTTTTGAGGCAGAATTAGGGCTTTAAATAATGATTTATTTGGTAATTGATAATCCAATGATTTTATTGAAATGTGTATTAATATATAGATTTCAGTTCTTGAAAACCAGTTATTGTGTGTGTTTATGATCAAAGTTAAATAAATCGGTTTCTAAAATGGCTTTTTTAAAATAAATGATTATGTGTCTTGTTTAATTTCTGAGAATTGTACATGTTTGCAGTGCCGGCCCGTAGGGTTAAGGGGCCCTAGGCGAGATTAAAAAAAATTGGGCCCACTTGTGTAAAAACAGTGAGAAGAAAGCACAAAATAATAAATAATAATAATATTATTAATTTTATTACATTAATATTATTACATTTTTAATATTATTAATTTAATATTTAAGTGTATACATTTTTATTAACTGTAACATATTTAACCTATGATATGTACAAATATTTACTCAGATTTAAACAAATACAATTGCAAGCCAGAAAAAACTAATTTAAAAAAATTAAGTATATAAGTTTGACATATACAAATAAAACTTGAATAAAAAAAAATTGTAAATGAATAACATACAACTATATGCATAAATAATAAAAAATGCAGGAGACATTTTAGCTTGTTTTCACACAGAGATTTACACAAACAAAACTTTGCATTAGATGTTGGACAGTGGGTAAAATTTGATTTTGACAAAATGAGGGGGAAACCTGTTTTTTCAGCAGGGTGAATTAGTGGGATAGTTAAATAATTGCTTATTTAATGAAACATGCTGAATGTGGCCTATTTTTTTCTCACATATCACACAAGTATTTCTGTGATCATGGGCATCGCTGCATTTAATAAAACAAGTCTTAAAACTACACTAATAATGGATTATGCATAGCAGAACATACCTTTACTTTGAGCTTGCTTTTCTTCCTTTTTTCGTCTCGGAAAAGATGCTGTTTTCATTTCAAATAAAAATTCGAATAATATCGATTAAAAATAGCAACGACACTTGTGACATTATATTACTTAAGCCTTTAAAACACTTTTTCGGCTTTATATCGAACGTGAGCAATTTGGATAGATATGTGGAATCTGTGTAGGAATACGTTACGTCATTGTAGTTCACCCAATAGCCGATCACGGGCAGTGTTATGCAGAATAGAGTGTGGTGCTGCTGGGTATGTTTCTAATATTTTCTGCTTTTATTCATACTGTTGTTGTGTATTTATTATCGCTTTCAGCTATTTGTCATGTATAAATTATACAGAGCTATTCTTTTAATGAAATGTGGAGGTTATTTTTTTTTCTCACCGTCGTTGTGAATTGTATCGCGTTTAATGGGGTTTGTGCATTGCGCAATGCTCATTGTTCATGATTTAAATGTACGCGCTCATCCTTTCGCTTACGTTCTCAGTAATTATTCAAGAGGAGCGCTCGCGGGGCCCTCCAAGAAACGTGGGGCCCTAGGCGACCACCTATATTGCCTGTTGGACGGGCTGGCACTGCATGTTTGCCATTATTAACTGTTTGATAGTTTGATAGTGGTTTATATACCAGAAAAAAATATTGCATATTTAGAACAAGAGTCCTTTAAAAACATATTATAATAGTCTCTTTAAGGATCACAGTGCAGCCACAATTTACAAATTGTTATTTTAACAATTAATTGTCTTTATACTTTAGTTAGAGAGTTTAGTTCCAACTCCTATCTCTAAACCTAAAGATACAACGTCTGAAAAATATCTACAGTATAAAGAAAAGCATCACCTACAATCACAAAAATATCAAAAGCCACAACCAAAGCAGATCAAATGGCAATGTGTTGCTGTATACCCATTTTTTGTGAGGTACAGAGGAGGATTTAATTAGTTAATTTGTGAAAAAATTACCCATATCCACTTAATCTGTAACAAAGCAAAGGTAAAAGGAAGCTGTATACAGTGGTCCCTCGTTAATCGCGGGAGTTAGTTCTAAAAATAGCCCGCAATAGGTGAAATCCACGAAGTAGTCCGCTCTATTTTTTTATATTATAGATGTTTTAAGGCTGTAAAACCCCTCACTACACACTTTATACACTTTTCTCAGACAGGCATTAACATTTTCACACTTTTCTCTGTTGTTTAAACACTCGCGTAACTTCTACCTTCCTTTAGCATGTCAAGAAGTCCAAATTTTTGTGCGACGGTTTGCATCTTCCTCTGCCTTTTGGGTGCTACCGCAGGTGCCTTTGACAGTACAGAATGTTTTGTCGACATTGTTGAGTTTGTTGGGGAGAAAACTTACAAGCATACAGCACAGCACTTCAGAGTCACACTGCTAGCGATCGAAGATTTATGTAAATTTGGCACGCTGAACGCATTCTGTACTCTACAGGAGACATGATACGGAGGAGATTGATTGACAATGGTCTACAGCCAATCAGGACACAGAACACAATGCGCTAATCAGGGTGCAAAACACAATGCGCTGTAAAAAAAAAAAAAAGCATGTGAAATTGCACAAAAAAATCCCAGAAACTGAGAGGCTGCGAAAGGCAAACCGCGTTATGGCGAGGGACCGCTGTATATGTAAATATTGTATGTATAGATGCTGTCAATATATCCATATTTTACATTTGAGTGTCTATGCAAACTTCATTCATTCATTCATTCATTTGCTTTTCGGCTTAGTCCCTTTATTAATCTGGGGTCGCCACAGCGGAATGAACCGCCAATTTATCCAGCATATGTTTTACGCAGCAGATGCCCTTCCAGCTGCAACCCATCACTGGGAAACACCCATACACTCTCATTCTCATACACTACGGACAATTTAGCTTACCTAATTCACCTATAGTACATGTCTTTGGACTTGTGGGGGAAACCAGAGCACCCGGAGGAAACCCACGCGGACACGGGGAGAACATGCAAACTCCACACAGAAATGCCAACTGACCCAGCCGAGGCTCGAACCAGCGACCTTCTTGCTGTGAGGCGACAGTGCTACCCACTGCACCACCGCGCCGCCTGTCTATGCAAACTTAATAAGGCTAAATGCATGTATCATAAAAACATACTTTATGTAAAAAATACTTTTTATATATGTTTGTGAGAATTATCAGAGTAATGTTGAGGCAAATGGAATCTAATCAAAGACGCTGTAAGACTGTAATAACAACCCATTTTACTTTAATTCATTTTGTAGTTTCATGCACCATAGACCACAGGGACAAGCAAGAGGTATAAAATAGATAGATACATAGGAAATTTGCTGCAAGTTTAGTGGTCATTCCACAAACAAACATTTAATTGCATTTCTTTGGCATTTATTATCTATGTTTTGCTCATTTTCACTAGTGCAATGATGTGACTTCTAGTTGTCTACTCCTAACGTTGCTCTGTTTTTCTTTCAGGATGCCTTCGTGGAGATGTACGGTCAGCAGAGAGACTCTGTGTTCCACCCGTTTTCATACTTAACAAAAGTGCTTGGCTTGGCGGCACTGGGCTTGGCCGGAGTGACCATCGGAGCCTTTTTTGCTCAAAAGTGACTCAAAAGTGGTCTCCATGCCAATCTATTTCACTTTCTCTGCCTGTCTCTCCTCTTCAGCTTATCAAAGCATCTCTCAGCGCTGCACTGCCCCGCTAAGCCCGGCTCCAGTGCCCTTCAAAGGCCGCTGCTGATCCGATGGCCCTCCAGCCACGGGAGCTGCGGCGCTCATGCTCTATCACCCTCTCTGGAGTGAAGAAACGCAAAGAAAAAGAATACAGAATGAGGACTCGCAGGAGCGCTGCCACACTTTTGACTGTGATGCTCGTCACTGCCATGTACAGTTGCACTCGCACGGAGATCGACACACAAAACACGTGCACACACAAACACACGCTCACATTCTTCATATGGATGCAAAAATACAAAAAAAAAAAAACGTTTCATCTTCAAAGTTTGTTTTTTTTAAAGTGCGAAACAAGTACAAAAAGATTTTTAAAACTTGAGATTGTGCTTTTCGACATTTTGATATCAGGTTTTTGGCATTTTGTAGCATGAATCTTTTAAATAGAAAAAAAAAGGCGAGAGGAAAATAAGAAAGTTTGCCGGCGTGAATGTAAATAACTTCTCCACTGTCTGCATGTGTGGAGAATAAGACTCTTCAGCTACATTTAAGTGCATGATGGAATTTTACACTCAGTCACCCACCTTTTTAGGACTTGTGGATTAGGGGTGTTTTCTTTTTGTTTGTTTATTTCTGTCCCTCACTCCATTGGATGGACCTCTTGAGATCTCCCGTCAAACCAACAGATGTTGAGCATTCCTCATTAAAAATTTCCTCTTTGATTTATTCTTTGTCTTACTGGGAAACGTAAAGAACGTGCCGACAACCAGACTGAAGCCAGCTATCATGAGGCCATGGGCCAGCATGGGTCACAGATTCTTCCAACCCAGTTAGCTCATCTTGAATGTAAAGACTGGAAGTTTGACTTCTGTAGGCTTTCCTTTTGATTATTTCATATTCACATGCATTTTTACCCCTTTTTGTATATATATATTTTTTTCTGGTTTGACTGGTTAAAGAAGTTTCAATGTGTAATTCCATTTTTTGAGGGCAAAATGTATGTGTAATGTCCTTGTACGTGTAGTTGTAAGTTTGTAAATAGTTCATGTTGAGAAAGCTAGACTTGGTTGAGTTCTGGTGGAGAACGTGGACAACTCAACCAGGTGTGTGTGTGGATATATGAAGATGAAACAGGCAGGTGGCAGCTGGAAACAGAAGTTCATTCAGACTGGAATGATAGGTATGTAGGCTGTCGGGCTTTGAAAAGACTCTGTACACAACAGACTATGTAATACATGGCCCAGGTGTATCGGTTTTCCCTCCCCAATGTTATTTTTCTGGCTTGGTAGATTGCAGACGCCTTGTGAGCTGTAGATTTTTGGATGCTCCCACAACCAAAGAAATCCGATCCGTCTGCTGTAACTTCCATCCCAGAGAGACCCATCTCGGGCTATCCCGCTTCTTCCGCCGCATGTTCCAGTGGGAGGGTTGATTTTCTCTTTCACAGGAAGATACAGAGACACCAGCTTGTCCTAAAGTATTTTTCCACCTCTTAGATGTTCATTAAAGTCGCTGGTGTAGATTTATTCCTCCATGTCAGGGAGACCAATGAGACCAAACGAAGACTATGTGCAGCAATTGTTCCATGTCTTGTACATTAAGTTAGTTTTCCTAGCCTAGAATTTTTTACACAATGCAAAGTCGATTCAAATTTTAGAATTGCCATCTTTTCAGTTAATTGGTGTGAATTTGAATTGAATTAGCCATGCCCCACATGAAATTGAATTGGAATGACAGGAAAGGGAATTAACCTTAATTTACAATAGAGTGCATTAGCTTCTGCTAATATTTTCAGAAGAGCCAAGACATTTTTCCCATAAGGATTTTAAAAATTCTTTGTTAAAGTGTTGACAGACTTTTGAACAAACCAGCTAAAAGTTAAGTCATTACAAACTTCCAGTTGAAACAAAATCAGACAAAAAGACAAAGGTTCAAAACTCTCTACTGAAAAAAAAAATGGGTCTAAAAAAATTACATATAATTGATCAACAACCTCAGAGCCCACAAAAAATGTAGCCTTTAAATATTTACCAGTTATCTTTAAAATCAGTTTCTCTATAGAGGAAATTAATTGAGTTTTTACTAGCGGAACCTGGGTATTGCATTCTATTCAAATATTGGGTTTGTGGGAAAATGGTGGCTTAATGGGTTCATTACATATATACTCAACACTTACACAGAATTTAAGTTCACTTCTTCCAATTCTGTTTCATGAATTCAATTCAATTTAATATGATGCACAAGACTTAAATCAGCGTAGACAATATTTAATGTGACGTGAATAGAAAAACAGCCTGTGAAGGATGAAAGTACAGTACATGGTTCAGCATCTAATATGAACGTTTTTGTTTTCTTTTTGTTGATGTTGTTTTTTGTCCACTGGATATCTGTGGAAAGCGTATTTCACAAACTATACTCCATCCCCTCACATCTCATGAATGTCTCATTTTCATTCAAGTCAACCATCGATCCGTATCGGGAGTGACTTTATCTATCAACGCAGCTCTCTGGAGTGATGTGTAGCGGTACAAATTAAACATTCGCTATTTAATAGTGTACTATATTGCTGCCCCCTTTATCGGGTGGTGCAGGACTGTATCAGAATATGTTAAAGCAAGTTTTGAGGACTCACACTGTAAGATCATTTTACTTTAGCTGCTAAAGATCTAGCAGTGTAAGAGAACAGGGTGTGGAGTTGAGCTTCTCCCTGTTTCTGCACCGTATGAAGCTGCTCGTGGATGAACCAGCATAAAACTGCCACTGCTGGAGCGGAACTAGTCCATTTACTCCTAATGTCTCGCTTTCCCTCTGGTCAGGAGAAGATGAGCTCTATTACAGTCTAGAATCTAGATGCACCTGCTTAAGTGCGAGGAGAGGTTTTTTGTCATCAACCTGTGATTTCTATTTGCAATACAGTTTGTCCAATTCCTCCGCATCTTTTAAGAAGAATGCCTCTTAAAAGTGTAACCGAGCAGTGATTGTTTGTTGGGGAAGTTACATTTCATTTTGACTAAGGGATGTGTTCACATTTGGCAGATTTGGTTCATTTAAAATGTAAGAGGACAGAGGAATTCCGCATGCTGTTTAAGCTCTTGACGAATTGTGAACTGATAAAAAAAATACCCTATCATATATACACATAAATGACCTCGTTTAGCAGAACACACAGCATTGTTTTGGATGTTCTGTCTCAAAATATACTCCATAAAGGCTGCTTTTTTGTTTTGTGACTTTAGGTTTCGTCTTAAAAATGGCAGTGTGAATGCTAAGCAAACCAGAACCACCTTCTCCGAACTACAAGTGTGAACACACCCTAGAATGAAATGGAATGATGCAGTCTAGTAGGTGGATGTGTGTATGAATCACGTTTTTATGTAGACTGTGGGTGTGCATGAAAAATATTTGCATCGTGAGGAGTCATTTACACAGAACGCAGTAAGAAGGAGATGACAAAAAACATGCAGCCTAGAACTTCTGTGTGTTTTAAAAATCCAAAATCATGTGTGGGATGCTATTAAACATTTCAAAACATGTGTTCTGTGTGATTGGCCCCTTTAAACCGTGTCCTTACCATGTTTAAACAAAATCTAACTCCATAAATCAACATTTTAAAGCTTAAATGTGGCATTTTTATGTCTGAATGGACTGTTTCCAAACAGGTTTCCCAAGCAATTTCAACCCAGGCTCATTCTGAAAACGTACCGCTATATACATTTCTGGATAACGGCAAATAAGTCCCAGGAGCTACGTTTTTTTGCAGTTGTTGTTTTGGCGAATCCACCACATCTCAAATTTCTCTCGCGAGTGCCATTTGCTCTTGCTGTTCTTGTGTAAATCCACCAGAGGCCGCTGTCAACTGACTGACTAACTGACTAACTGACCCATCCTCCTCCTACCCTAAACCCAACCAATAGTGTTTTCAAAAACAACAATTGACCCGCCAACCCACTTCCCTAAACCCAACTGACAGTGTTTTAAAAAGCAATCTAGAAAAAGAAAAGCCCTCTCCTGATTTTTACCACTTTTTCAAATTTTACCAGATTCTCACCCCGTTATTTACTTGTTTGTTTAAAATTTTTTGGCTTCTGTTTTTGTCTAGCCCACTTTCTGGAACTGTTCTTCAAAGAACTCAAACCCTGACTCTGCGTCTCAAGCCTGTCGACGTACATGGCGAGCTAACTGGACAAACTGGTATCAGCAGGAAAGCCGTCCACAGGGAGGTAATTGGTCAGCTGGTAAGCGCGAAAAAGGAACAGCGTTCGTTTTAAAGACGAAATGCAGCCATATGTTCCTCTTACTACATAATTCGCGATCTCCAGAAATGTATATAGGGCTACGTTTTCAGAATGAGCCTATGTTGAACAATTTGCCCAGAGACTAATCCCACAAAACACCTGATTGGCTGAAACAGTGTTGGTGTTCTTGAGAAAATCTGAATGTTCAAACAAACAAATCAATGTTTTGAAAACAACACAAAGCTGCAGTTTTTTTCCAACCTACCAAACTATCTCATTTCAGCTTTAAATATGTTCTGGAAACATCTTGTTAGGACACGGTTTAAGAGAGTGCAGGGAAAGTACAGTGGGTGAAACTGGGTTTCAATATTAAACTATTTAAAATAATCTGTATCTTTTTTATGTATATGATCTTTCATCTCTTTGCAAAAAATCAGAAATTTGAATGTAAAAATAGAATCGTCGCATTTTCAAAGTTTGTACTTCTTCAAAAAAGGAAATTTCCATCTGTCAGTTCATTCCTCATTCATACATAATCGTCATACAGATGAAAAGAGGATGAGCCTTTGTTTCGCCTCACGTTATGTCTGATAAATATGGAAGTCAGACTTGAACTGCTGCATGAGGGGTTTTCCCTTACTTCCCTTTGGATGCTGGAGATCTGTTAAGGGTAAAATTGCAGATACAGTCTCCATGGTTTGGTGTTTAACCATGTTATTTACATTTTGCACGACTGCATTCTTTCATCTCCAGCTATTCAGCTTCATTTTGCTGAAGTTTCGATGTGATTTGCAGATTGACTTCAATATAAATGACTCATTTCGGCATCTATTTTGAAACAAAACCCCACAAGATTATCACACCCAAAATGTTTTTTTTTCTCCCCCCTTTGGCAGCTACCATTACGCATTCATTTTACAATACCACTTTCCTTTGAGGAAAAAGAAATCGATTTTTTCTTTTTAATGACTTTGCTGCCATACCCTCGCGCATACAGTATATCGCATAACCATTAAAATGTAGCACAATATCCGGAGGATTTTAATATAGAAACATGAGTTTATATTTGATTTCCAAATTCTCATTTTTTCACCATTACCTTGTTTGTCTTACTGTGTTGTACATTCAGTAGCATTCAAAAGCAATTGTTCAAGTTTTTTCCTTCTCTCTTGTTTATTTTTATTATTTTTTTGTGTGTTTAATTTATCCACGTAGCACTTGTGTTTCAAATGTGTCAATATCATTTGGTGTACGTATCCATGTCATAAGCTAACAGTTATGTGTCCTAATTAAATAAACCTTGCCTTATGATCTGAGAAGAGCTGTCACGGTTTGCATCACTGAGTCGGAAACTTCAATATGCCGCTCCGGATTCTGTCACGTTCCGCTGTTCTCCAAATTGAAGGCAGCGAGGGAATGGTTTTAACAGCCAGCTGTATTTCAGAAGCGTTTAAAGCAAGAGTATGAGAAGGTTGGCAACGGTGTCTCACAGGAGACGAGGATTTAACCAATCAACACGGGCCATGTGTACATCCTTCTGTTTAACCCGGGGGTCTTTCTGGAGACGCTGTTGTTTTACGTTTGCTCAGCATAAAGCAATACTTGCATCTAGTGTTTATGACAGTCATTTAAAAATTACATCATGTCCCACCTTTAGGTTGTATTCGGGCACAGATTGAACTGAAAGGGTTACTTCATATTATTGACCATATTGACAATCAAGAAGTTATCAACATATATTTTGGTTACTGAAATGTTTCTATTATCTCATATGACTTAGCAATAGAGAAGTGCAAGCAGTAACTGTCAATTAATTGATTAATTCAAGATACAGTTAAAGTCGGAATTATTTGCTCCCCTGTATATTTTTTCCCTGTATATTTCTGTTTTACCAAAATAAGATGTTTTCAAAACATTTCTAAACATCATAGTTTGTTCTGTAGACAATCGAAAAAATATTGCTCAAGGGGGCTAAAAATATTGACCTTAAAATGTTTTTTTTTTTTTTTAATAAACTGCTTTTATTCTAGCCGAAATAGAACAAATAAGACTTTCTCCAGAAGCAAAAATATTATAGGAAATACTGTGAAAGATTCCTTGCCCTGTAAAACATAATTTGGGAAATATTACAAAAAAAGAAAAGAAAAAAAAATTCACAGTAGGGCTAATCATTTTGACTTCAACTGTACGTCAGAGTCACTAGCATGACAGATTGTGCAAATGACCCTCAAAATGCAAATATATTCACCCAAGCGATTTTCTTTACTGTGACTAAAAAGTGGGATTGTAAAAAGAATAAGTTAAAAGAACCTAGGAACCTAGAAAAGTTCATAGAAAATAGAATAGAAAGAATAGATGATTAAATGTACATTTCATTGGCGCCATCTCAAATCTACACAGATGAACTGATGCATGTTTGCGTCCGTGTTAGCAAATAGTCACTGTAAATGCATAGAATATTCAACTATTGAAAATTGTTGGCCCATCATCAATCTTCAATCATCAGTCATCACTTCACAGGGATACTTCTTGTGAATCAGACCTTTTTGTGGAAACACTTATAGCGCCACTAGTGTAGTCCAATTCCCACCAAAATGACTCTTTTGGTGAATCATGCTACTATACAACCAATGCAATTCAGTTCACAAAATAATGACTCTTTTTAATCAAATCCTTTAAGTTTTTACACTAATAGTGCCAGTGTAGTCCAATTCACTCAAAAACGACTCTAATGAATCAGCTCTTTTTGTCAAATAATCGCCATGAATAAGAGAGAAAAAAGCTAATTTCATTCTGCTCTTTTTTTTTTTAGCAAATAATAAAGTGAAACCAGTGTAGTCTGTTTC
>CAIGQV010000641.1:9188570-9213368 GCA_903798115.1 Danio jaintianensis
GACTGTGATAACAGTCCATATATATATGCATGCAGGGCTGGCAGTGAGTTATCACTCAAGATAAATGAGCATTGCTCTGCGTGGCGCTCAGTTTCAGACTAAAAGAAATGGAAGTGAGCGCTGACACACTAGCAGGTCGGTATCTTTACCTTGATGATCAATAAAGTGGCTGCCATAACTCAAGAATAGCATATCGCCAGAGGCTTTCCCGCTGTTCCGGCCGGATCCCTCATGCTTTAAATATACCTGTTCTCAAGTCCCACCTGCTGATATCTCCTGTTCCCCGCTTGCTTTTTTCTACAAGGACAGATAGGACTCGTCTTCCTCTTCCTGATAGAGCGAAGACACCGTTGCTTTCATACAAACAAAGTTTGGTCTATGGTTTCACCTCAAACCAAACACAAAATCATCAAAACAATCCAGTAGGAGAATTTTTAACACACACACACACACACGCACACACACACATACACATACACGCATGCACACGCACACACACACACACACACACACACACACACATAATATGGTATAATATGGTAGCTTTGATGAATCTGCCTTTTGCTTTGCTGTTGAAGCAAAAATGTTTGGGATATATAACATTTTTTAATTTGTTTGATTAATCTATCATATTTTTAGATTTAGACAAAGGAATTATTGATGACAGGTTGCTTTACTGTTTGCTATTATTACTATTACTTTTATTACTGTATTTTAAAAAAATACTGTTTACCCAAGGTGGGAATGTGGCCACAAAGCAAAGTAAATTTAGCTACTTGACGAAAAGCGCATGCACTGCCTTTATACTTGGAAATGCCAGTTGAGAAACTGTTCACAACATGTTAACAACCCAAATGCAACCACCTAGAACACGTGGCAACATTACACAACACTGCAACACAAAAAGCAACACAAAAGCACTAAGAATATCTTAGCAATCCCATAACAACTACCTAGAATATCTGGCAACTATACTGTACAGCAACTCAAAAGCACTTAGAAAACCTTAGCAACTCCATAAATATCTGGCAACCACAGAGCAACACAAAAACACTAACTGCACCTCAGTAACCCCACGTCAACGATCTAGCAAACATATGGTAACACAAAAGCACTCAGAATAGCTTAGCAGCCCCACAGCAAATATGTAGAACACCTGGCAACCATTTACCAACACCAAAATACTCAGACCATCTTAGCAACCCTGTAACAATCACCTAGAATATCTGGCAACCATACAGCAACACAAAAACACCCAGAAGACCTTAGCAACCTCATAAATATCTGGAAATCACACAAAAGCACTAAATACACCTCAGCATCCCCATGGCAACTAGCTAGAATACCTAGTGAAACATAACACAGAATATAGAAATTAAAATAACTTAGCAACTCCATGACAAACATGTAGAACTCCTGGCAACCTTTTAGCAACACCGAAGTACTCTGAACACCTTAGCAAATATAACCACCTAGAATATCTGGTAACCTTACAGCAACACAAAAGCACTCAGAAAACCATAGCAACTCCATAAATATCTGGCAACCACACAGCAACACAAACGTACTCAGAAAAACTGGCAACCATATATCAACACCAAAGAATAACCCAGAATAGCACTCCACTGCCACCCCTCCTGCATTTTCGTAAGACTTTCCCCAACAACACTCTCTTCATCTACGAATGACATAAAACAATGCCCCCCACCATCTTGGGGTAACTTTCCAACTTTCCCCCTACTCCTGCATATGGAAGACACCTTCTTTGGGAACCCCCAAAACTACTTTGGCCGGCTTGGGATATCTGGCAACCCAAAGTCAACCAGAATACGTAGCAAACCTATAGTAACACAAATCTCTGATTGACTTCACCCCAAAAAATCATGAACCCCCCACCATCTTGGGGTAACTTTCCAACTTTCCCCCTATTCCCGCATATAGAACACACCTCCTTTGGGAACCCCCGCAAACTACTTTGGCCAACTTGGAATGTCTGGCAAATCAATGTCAACCAGAATACCTATCAAACAAATAGCACTAAGAACAACATAGCAACCACACAGCAAACATTTAGAACACGTGGCAACCCTATAGCAGCATTCAAAAGCATTCAGAACATCTTAGCAACCTCATGCCAACCACCTAGAACCCCCATCAACCATTTGGGGGCACCAAAGTACTCAGAACACCTTAGCAATCCCCATGGCAACCACCTAGAACACCTGGCAACCACAGAGCAACACAGACACACACTGGACACAGTAGAAGCAACAAAGCGCCACCTATTGTTTTCAGAAAATTTAAAAATCTAGTTCAGCGAGTGTCAACCTAATTTTGAGTCAGTGGGGATTTATTCCTCTGGTTGCACTGTATAAAAACCACAGATCCAGAAATGAGTAAATGATTAACAACAACTGCAGCAAAATGAATTGTCTCCATTTGCCTATTCATCACTCTTCGTCCTCTGGCTGGGTTTCAGACTTTCAGATCAAGAGGCCTCAATTCTTGCCAAACTGGCTTTTATCTCTCCAGTGTTTAATATCCCACAAAATCCATTCTTTCTGTTCTGTTCATAATGAGTCTGTCTGTATCATCTCCGATTGACTTCACCCCAAAAAATCATGAACCTGAACTCATTTCCTATCCAAACGCCACGCTGTACTGACCCTGCAGTGAACTGTTGGATTTAGACACCATGGCTCATCACGAACACCCCACACCTGCCAAACCTGCCAAACCTGTCAAACCTGAGTCTCATCCCAGTCATCTAATTCGAAATTCAATTTTTCATTGCTTTCTATCAGATTTATTAATGTCTCTTGGGTGAAAACTGTTGTTATTAGCATTATAGTAAAACTTTAACAATATCCCAGTTACAGTGGCAGTATTTGCATGGACTTAACATCAAAAAAACGTTAAAAAAAAAATGCATATTGATTTGATGTAAAAACCTTGATTTCCACTAATTGATGCTATTTCGACCATCAAAATAATGTCACAATGTGTATAATATAATATAATATAATATAATATAATATAATATAATATAATATAGGCGACGCGGTGGCGCAGTGGGTAGCACGTTCGCCTCACAGCAAGAAGGTCACTGGTTCGAGCCTCGGCTGGGTCAGTTGGCATTTCTGTGTGGAGTTTGCATGTTCTCCCCGTGTTCGCGTGGGTTTCCTCCGGGTGCTCCGGTTTCCCCCACAAGTCCAAAGACATGCCGTATAGGTGAATTGGGTAAGCTAAAAAAAAAATTGTCCGTAGTGTATGTGTGTGTATGAATGTTTCCCAGTGATGGGTTGCAGCTGGAAGGGCATCCGCTGCGTAAAACATATGCTGGATAAGTTGGCGGTTCATCCCGCTGTGGCGACCCCAGATTAATAAAGGGACTAAGCCGAAAAGAAAATGAATGAATGAATGAATAATATAATATAATATAGGGCTGCACGGTTGCGCAGTGGGTAGCACGTTCGCCTCACAACAAGAAGGTCGCTGGTTCGAGCCTCGGCTGGGTCAGTTGGCGTTTCTGTGTGGAGTTTGCATGTTCTCCCCGTGTTCGCGTGGGTTTCAGTGGGGTTCCACAGTCCAAAGACATGCGGTATAGGTGAATTGGGTAGGTTAAATTGTCCATAGTGTATGTGTGTGTATGAGTGTGTATGGATGTTTCCCAGTGATGGGTTGCAGCTGGAAGGGCATCCGCTGTGTAAAACATATGCTGGATAAGTTGGTGGTTCATTCCGCTGTGGCGACCCCAGATTAATAAAGGGACTAAGCCGAAAAGAAAATGAATAAATGAAAGATAATAATATAATCAAATTGACATTGACATCAAAAAACGTCAAAAATGCAGATCGATTTGATATCAAAACCTTGATGTCCATGCACTGACCACCAAAAAAAGACACAAAGTATTATATAATATGTTAGTATTACATAATGTAAGAAAGGTTGTATCCATCTGAAAGCTTCAATTACAAATTACAAATTTACACTGGATTTTATATCCATGCAATGCATGTAAACTACCTTGATATAAAAACAACATCAAATTGACATCTAACATTGGTGTCAAAAAAGTCCTGTAATCAGTTTTTGATGCCAGTGTTAGATATCAATGGGCTACATGCACAGCTAGTGTTTTTCAGCCAACAATAAACTTCTGGTGAAACGTTAATGTGACTATTTTCAATTTCATATGTTTTTTTTTTACGGCATTGATGTTGTAATGTAAATAAAATACAATCAGTTAAATAGACTTTACCATTTATTTAGTTGTTCAATTGTAAAACGAGATGAAAGACAGTGCAAACGCTAGCGCCATCATTACCAGCAGGCTAGCGCAGAAACTCCATTGAAATTACTGGAGTAAATTAAATATTCATATTTTAAAGACATGGCGGGAAAAAATGGAATTTAATGCAGTGCTTCTTGTCCAGTTTGAGACCCACTTTATATTGTATATCTATCAGGCAGTGAAGATCACTGATTTTTAAAGAAATCAGATCATAAATGTGGCGATGACAAGACAGTTCACTGGAAGCGCTTGGGCAGGCTGACTGAAAATTAAAAGTGTGTCAGCATATACCACATTTGATGTAGTTTTGACATCAAGGTAGTCAGTGACATCAAATTAATTTGCATTTTTGACGTGCTTTTTGATGCTGTTTTGACATCAAGGTCGCCGGGATGTCTATACTTCCTTTTCCTGGCTTTGTAAAAATCCAGCAAGTAAAAAATGGGAACGGATGGGGTCATTGGCTGCACATCATACAGCAGAGCATTTTTTTTTTTGTTCTGGCTGAGCATCCTCATCTGTAGATAGCAAACAATGGAATGTGCAGAAATTTCTCTGCTGAACAATAGGTCAGTTAGGACAGCTGATTAATCCCTGAACAGAAAGCCAGTGCTTAGGGCCATCCTGGGTCCTCGTATGATGGATGTGACCTCCATTTGGTGTGATAGTGTGCAGGAGAGTGATCTATAATGCCTGTTGGACCACAAAGCTGAAACCGTGAGACTGGACAGACGAATAGGAACCAGCATGCAGTACTTTCAAATGGCCTATAGAGTGCACTGTTTCACTTGTGGCCGGTGCTGGGCTTAAAATGCCTTTAAAAAAGAAACAATCAGACGCTGAGGTTGGTTGCTGATTGCTGTGGTGAACGCAAGAGGACAAACAATCTGGCCCGTGAATGCAAGCGAGCCTCAAATTCATACACTTGCTCTACTGAATAATTCTGGCACCTGATTTCTTTCCAAACATATGATTTGTGCGAAACGCCTGGGTGTATGTGAAATGGCAAGGTGTAATTTCTCAGTGGTTAGGGGTGGAGATTTTGTGTGTGTGTGTGTTTGTGTGCCGTTTGTCTTTTGGCTGTTTGGCAGTGCAGTGGTTGTGTCAGCATCCATTAAAAGATTAATTCATCTCTATCAGCTCTCACCTATACACCGCTTTCCCTGCCACTTTGGCAACTCTTGTATGATTGTGTGGAACTAAACAGAATTAAGTCAGAACGGTCTGGGTTCAGTAGTTCAAATCAGCTGACTGGACAAAATTGATTTCCCCCCCCCCCCCCCTTGGTTAAATTATTTCTGTAATTAATAATGGTGTTATTTACTGCTACATCAGTTTGACACCATTTTTTCCACAATAAGCAATTATACATTTTTCCATTCTTCATTTTGAGACATCGCTAAAAGTAATGACACTTGCTGTTTAGTAAGTATTGTTTCAGCCCTTATGGTTTTATGATAGTACAAGTGTAGCAACATTTTCTTTTTTTATTAAAGGGATAGTTTACCCCAAAATTTAAATCTCATCCTTGACTTGTTTCAAACCAGTTAGAGTTAGAGAAGAATATATTTTGAAGAAGGCTGGTAAAGTCATAGTAAAAAAAACCTATGGAGGTCAATGGTTACAGGTTTCCAACATTCTTCGAAGTATATTCTTTTGTGTTCAACAGAACAAAAATACTAAAACTTTGGTTTATAACAATGAAAGTTAGGAGCAAGTGAATTTATGGCAGAAATTATATTTTTGGGTGCATTTTTCCTTTAAGGTTAAACTAGTTGATGCATAATCATGGTTAATTTGTGGTTACCTTGGCTTAACTACAACGACCATGGTGCTTGTGGTTTTATTTTGTGTAGGAGTAACCAATACACAAGAAGATATGTGTGTGTTTGGTGTAAATAAGGTTTTAAACCATTTTAAATATAAAAGGACAATAGGTAACAACAGTAAAGTCTCATTAGTAAATGTTGGTTAATACATTAAAATCAAGAGATAAGAAAAAGCCATTATAGTTATATGTTAAAGATCATTTTAAAAAATACAACTGAATTTTATTAACTCCATAACTTCATTTAATCTCTATTAGACATATAAGAAATTAACATTACCTAATAGTAATATATGCTTATAGTTTTATATAGTTGTTATTACATTATAACATACTTTAGACATTGAGCTAGGTTGTTGTTGTTTTACAGTCAGAAAAGAAATGAGGACACGGAAGAAGAAAAACAACAAACTACTGAAGATAGCAAAACCAGAAAACTCTGTGTTGACAAGCACTTGTGTGAGGAGATTAAAAGCTGTTGAGAGCTCTGTTTTGTACAGACATGTTTAGCATTTTTAGAGAGAAATGCGTAGAAATTAAAGTTAAAATGTATTGATTTTGTAGATACAGCCAACAACTTTAAAACGAAGAGTTTTATATTTCTCAATTTTGTTAACTACGCAATCTTTTTTTCTGATTTTCATATACTTTTTTCATGGCTTCACATAGATGTGCACTAATGCATATTATAGAAACAATACTCAGAAATGTTTTGTGATTAACAGATTATGTTAACCTGTCATTCTGTCATTACATTAGCAATTATGAAATTCAAGTGTTTTTTTTCAGTCAGTGTGTGTTCATTCAAACAATGAAAAGGATTTAAAACTAAGGTACAAAGCACAGTTATGCTCTTTAGTAATCAACATAATGCCACAAATACTGCTGCTGAAAGAGCTTAACTGTACAATATACTTCTACATTGTTGAACAATGTTTTAGACAATTTAACTAATAACCTTAAGCGACTTTCCCCACATGTGTACAGTCTCTCTGCGTGTGTGTTTCTATTTTTGTCTTTTTTCAGTAAAATGTTGTTTTTATTTGTTCTCTCTGTTGGGGAAGTCTTTGCAGGCATAAATCGAAAGCTGCAGAAATGCGTGGGACAACAAAGCAGATGATGGGGGGTTTTGCGAAAGCTATAATAAAAGAAGAAACTCAGACCCCCAACTCATCCAGCACCCCACACAGTTTATAAGACTATAGACAACTTTGCACCACTTTACTTTTGTAAACATTTCATTATCACCTCGCGATTGAATCTGGGTAATTGTCAGTGACAGTTTTTACACGGTTTTGTCAACCGCAGTCAAACCCCTGAAGGGCGGAACAGAGATACGGCCAATTACACAGCCGCCTGGCCTTGAAGTAATCAAAATTATTGTATGAAAACAGCTCATTCCCCTGTGTATTATTCTGTGTGTGTGTGTTTATCGAGGAAAGTGGGTCATGTTGTGTTAGAGAATGGGATGTAATAAATTGCTTTCAGAATTTGTGCAGTGTGAGTTCATGGAGATCATTGCAACTTTTTTTCCAGGTTTTCTGGTAGATCACGGGGCTATGTATAGGTGTTATACATGTAGAGTTAATAGGTCAGCTGTAGGCTTCTGCTTCTGCTGCTATCAAATTTTGGTGTTGCAATTAATGCTAAGGCTTTTATCAGGATATGGACCTAAGCTGCAAAAAGTTTACTTTAACAGGTATAATAATAACCCAAAAAAATACTTGATGTATTGCTCTATTGTATATACATGTACCCAAAAATACCAGAAAATACTTACTTTATGCAGAGAATTTTATTTTATTTTAGTTAGAACATTTTATACAGATAAATACCAGGAAAAATGCTAAAACTTATTGTATTGCTTTATTGTATACACACGCAAACACTGGTGGGAGGCGTGCGTTGGCTCAAGGCCGCAGGCCGAGTGCCTTAGTGTCCCAGCAGTGACTATATACAGCCATATCGCACTGTTACTATATCTAATATCTAAAGTGATAACAAAACTGGTGATTTTGCTCATATTTTAAGATTATAGGGCTGAACGGCATGAAATGCCATCAGTCTACAGAGATTTCCCAGTATTTCTCTGTTGTAATCGAGATATCACAATAATGAACCCCGAAGAAGCCAAAGCAAAGCAAACACTACCAGATTACTATGGTATAAATACTACAAACTACAAAATACAAAAAAGAGAGATTAACTTAGAATGTCACTTACCTGTTTTATAATGATTTGATCAGAACGCGGTGATCCTCCGACATTATAAATATTTAAAATAGGCACTATCCTTATAAATAAACTTCATAGTTGCAATCTAAACAACTACATTCTCGCCTGAAAAAGCCACAAAAGTACATTGTTGTCCAACAGCAGCAGTATTTGTCAAACTGTAGTTTATTCATCTGCTGTCACTCTGTGGCGGAGTAATACACAAGGGTGAAGAGGCTGTACGAGTGCTGTTATTACGGGAATATCGAGATTCAGACAGAACTGTTGTATAAATATGTATGTATGTGCATATTATGTATGCATGTTCCTTGTAAATAAATGTTTTAAACAAATTAAAATGAAAAAGGTTGAAAGTGCAATAGGTAACAATAAAATCTCATTAGTAAATGTTAGTTAATACATTGAAATCAAGAGATATGAAAAATCCATTATAGTTATAAGATAATAAAAAAAAACACAACTGAATTGTATTAGTTAATAACTTCATGTAATAAAACAATTACTATTGGTTTTAATGCACTATTGGACATCAGCTAAGAAATTATTATATCTTACCTAAGATTAATATATACTTACAGTTGTATATGTCATTACATTGACTTTAGTTAAATTAACTGATGTTAACAAACGAAACCTACACAGTTAACAAACAAATAAGTAAGTGAGTGCACCTTGCAAGTATCTGGTTGGACCCCATTTTGGCCTTAACTCTTCATGGTGTAGACTCAGAATGGTGCTGGATGCATTCCTCAGAGATTTTAGTTTGTATTGGCATGATCGCATCATACACTTGGTGAAGATTTGTCGGCTGCGCATGCATGATGTGAATCTACTGCTTCAGCACATAAAAGGTGCTCTACTGGATTTAAATCTGGTGCCTCTGGAGGTCGTTTGAGGATAGCGAACTCACTGTCATGTTCAAGAAACAAGTTTAAGATGATTTGAACTTTGACATGGCACGTTCTCCTGCTGGAAGTATAGCCATCAAATAATGGATACACTGTGGTCATAAAGGGGATGGAGCTGGTCAGCAACAATACCCATTTAAACGCTGCTCAGTTGGCCCTAATGGTCACAAATTGTACCATGAAAATATTCCACACACCATTACACCACCAGCAGCAGCCTGAACCACTGATAAAGGCGGGATGGATCCTTGCTTTCATGTTGTTTAAACCTAATTGTGACACTACTATATGAATGTTGTAGCAAATAGTCCAGTTTTGGTTAGCCATTGTGAATTGCGTCATCAGTGTCTCTTCTTCTGTTGCTGTAGATCATTTTCTTCAAAGTTCAGAGATGCTCTTCTGCAGACCTCGGCTGTTAATACTGTTGCCTTTCTATAAGCTCAAACCAGTCTGCTCATTTTACTCTCCTCTGTAAAAAGTGATTAGTTACTGTACTTTAAAAAAGTGAGCACACCCATTGTAACTTATAACTGTTAAAGGAACACTGCACTGAAATAGGCTCCTTTTAAAACTCTTCTAGACTTAAACAATTGAGTTTGACCATTTTTCAGTCCATTTAGCGGATCTCTGGGTCTGGCGGGAGCACTTTTAGCTTAGCTTAGCATAAATCATTGAATCAGATTAGACTATTAACATCTTGCTAAAAAAAAGATATTTTTCCTATATAAACCTTTACCCTTCTATTTACATTGTGTACTAAGACCAACAGCTATTTTTTTTAGGCTAATATGGCTAGGAACTGTGTAATATCATTGCGCCTGCTGCAGGCAGGATTTATGCTAAGCTAAGCTAAAAGTGCTCCTGCCAGACTTGGAGATTGGCAGAATGGATTAAAAATGGTAAAAAATCAACTGTATTAAATCTTGTAACCTGTAAAATGAGCCTATTTACTAAAACGTAGTGTTCCTTTTGGTTGACAACTTAATTTTTATAATTCTGCACAGTTCATTTACTTAATAATCTTACGTCAACAGGTTTACAGTACTTATTTTAAGTAAAGTTAACTAAAATCTCTTTTAAGGCATGCAATGGGTTTTCTCACTTTTTTAAAGTAAAGTCAACTAATTGCTTTTTACAGTGTGATGTATGGCATCAACAAGGCATTTTCACCCAAATAGAGCTGCTGCTCTCTAGATATTTGTGCAATTCCATGCAAATGTCAACCTTGCCATGAAAAAAATAAAACTTTCATAAAAAAAGCAAAACCCTTTCTAGGTTTTTTGCTTAGGCTTGTATTTTAGAGTACTCTAAAAATGTCTTTGTAAATGTTTTCGAACAATTATATTTGATTTACCAAAGTCACACAAGTGGCAATTTTACATCTGTCACATCCATAACAGAGAGATGTCACATCCATAAGCTTTTTCCTCATAAATGCAAAAACCTCAAATAAAATCAATCATTTTTGTTCTATAGTGAGCCAACCCTTATCCTTTTGATTAGCATTGTTTCTTTTGGGTTGTGCAGTTTAATCCACAGAATTTCTACAAAGTAGGTTGTATACTGTAAACTCGCTAACTTTTTCGGTCACATCCAACGCATGTTCCCTCAATTAAACTATAATAAAGGTTTACAGATTGATATATTTCTGATTGCATAACTCTGTGGTTAGTTGTTTTGGAAAATATAAACAGATGTTTCAATATAATGCTAACACATACTTTCTCTGTGAATTTATGTTTTGAGTTTTTACTGCAAATGTCACATCCATAATGCTGGAATTAATAATGCATTTTCTCTTTTTTGGACCATTCTCTGTGAACTACAGATGGTTGTATGAAAATCCTAGTCTGGCACCAGGAACCATATCTCAGTTTGAACTTGACTGATGTCTACGTTCCTAAATGCACTGAGTTGTCTGCCATATTATTGGCTGATATATTATTTAATATATTTTTTTATTAGCAGTTCAGTAGTTGTATCTTGCAGGGCTGGTAAGTGTATATTTGTGGTTGTGCGTTGTAGCATAGTTTGCATGTAAATTGCACTTTACTAATACATGATAAAGTCAAAGAACCCAACTTGAAAATCTTCTCTTTTTTTCTGTACATGCTTCAATATTGAATCTGTCAATACTCTTGCTTCATTACATATGATTTTCTAAAAGAAAATGTAATTAAATTCTGTTTTGTATTGTTGGAGGTGGTTGATATTCACACTCGCTCCTGTAATAGCATTGTTTGCTTTAGTGGTGTTATGTGTACAGTATGTTAAGACAATTACAGGAGCATTTGTGTACAATAACCAATTCAGAGATTTGCAAGGCCACTTCAGAGCACATTATCATTGCATTAACACAGGTTTATCACTTTTCTGTTATTATGCACCGTAAACATGAGCTTATGTAGACAGCCAGCAATGCGGACATTGACTTCTGCAGTATCTGTTTACAGTAGCTGTGAAAGAAAGACTGTTTGTTTGTCTTCTATGGATGAATATTATGGATAATAATTTTTCTTTGAGACCCTAGTGTGTCCAGGTAGCACTATTTCTTGAAAAAGACTTCCAATTATAGTGTATACTCTTACAGTAAATCTTTAGTTTGTTGCAGTCGAGAAAATTATGAATGGAGAAAATGGTAGCGAAGCCTTGGCCTTGTTTCGGTTGGTCTTGATGTGTATACTGTAGTTGGACACTAACAAATTCCACACAATTTATTCATGTTGTCCCAACATAAATCAATTAAGTTAACCTGACAAATTTAAGTGGATTGAACATGAAACAATTAAGTTGTTCCCAAAAAATCTCAAGAATTGTGTTGTTTTAGCTCATTTTAACTAAGTAGTTTGAACTAGCAGAAAAAATCTTTTTATAATGTGGTTTTAGGATTTTTAGATTCTAAGTTTTTCTTTTCAGTAGGCTAAGAAGATATAAATCAGGCCAAAAGTACATGAAATATGTTTCTCCTGATGTTGTACAATGCTAACAAATGGTTCTTCTAGCACTTTCTGGATGACAAATGTTTCTGCTATAAAATCATTAGCCTACCATTTGAAAGATTCCTCTGCAAGCAAAGCTTTAAAGTTTAGAGATATATAGTGTTAAGCAAATATTAAGCACAACACTGATGGAACTTGCAACTAATCTTATATTTTTTAATTGTGTATATGTATGCGTGTAGACTATCATTCAAATATGTATAATCATTTTATAAACTGTATTTTTCTGAAAGCATCTGTCCACAGTGAAAAACTGCAAATGGACATTCCCATGATTCTCTGCATGACATCATATTTTTGTTTAAATATGTAAGTCTCTTAGTATTTTTGTATGAATTTTGTACATTCAATTATTTTTAATGTATTGCTTTAGACATTTATGGAATTACTTCAATATTGTGTACTATAGGGAAGTTTTGTGTTTGTGTGAATGATAAAAGCACCTTAAAGTATGTTCTTGAGCTTGTGGAATAACTTCATGATTAGTTTGTTTAATGGACAGATTGTTTGGTAAATATGTTCAGATTTTACAGTATGTTTCAAGGAATTTTTCTGGCATGTTATTTTTCAGTGAGAAATTTGTTGGTCTATCTGAAGTTCTACCAACCTATTTATTTATGTAAATATGTATTTATTTAATTATATGTAAAATATACTCTTCAAGATAAAGATTTAAGCCTGTTTGCCAACACTAGCACAAGAAATTGCTATTTCTGAGTTCTCTAATCAAGTTGTCTACAAATTAGGTGTTTTATCAGAATAGTATTTATGGAGCCTGTTTTATTTTAATATGACAAGTCAAAAGGATTACAAATGATCCAGATTTATATTAAATGTTGATAGAATTGTTTTCCTAGTACTGGGTTGCGGCTGGAATGGCATCCATTGCGTAAAACATATGCTGGAATAGTTGGTGGTTCATTCCGCTGTGGCGACCCCTGATAAATCAGGGACTAAGCTGAATGAAAATGATCGAATGATATAATTGTCTTGCTAATATTACGTTAAATGCTCAGGTTTTATATATTACACTTTTATACACACTTTTTAAGCACAGTTCTCCTAAGGCAGATGAGCCTCAGTGTGTCAAATCTGCAAATACTGTCGGTTTCTTACAAGCTGTCTGTGAAAATTTCGTCTTGCCATTTAGGAAGCCGTGCTGTCGCTCAAACTCAGGTATGTGTGTAATTCGAGGTGGAGTCTAGCACAAATAACAAGCACAACATCCAAAGTAAAGATATTTTGCGAAGACTATGGCTTACGCCAGTGAGCTGTTTTTAATGAGATGTGCGCGTTTTCTTCAAGATGTCTGTCCCAGAGGAGACAACTCGCTCTCAGAAATGTTTTCACATTGATGTGTCTGACTTCCAAACACGCGCTGTCTTTCTTGCTTTTTTTTTTCTCTCAGAGTCGCAAAACAAAGTACAGTGCTGCTTCTCCACTGATGGATAACGTCATTTTAAGCTATTCACTGTAAAGGAAACAAGATAAGAAGTACACAAGCAAGGGAAAATTTGACTTTTTAGAGGCACCAGCCAAGCAAGTCCCATAGAGCAAGTTTACATCATGCACACCAATACAGTGAGAACTCTCAAAAGTCAGATTTGAAATATTGAAATAACCCATTGTCCTGGTTTATTAGTGTTGTCACCATACTGGAATTTCCAACTTTTATACAATACCTTGGAAAATATCAATATTCGATACCATTTTTGATACCACAAGGAATACATTACACAATATTAAGCATAAACGAATGAAGTAAAAAACGAAAAACTAAACCATGCAATGTTTTTGCGTTTTCAAGTTAAATTTTATTTTACACCAGGTATGTCAGCAGCCCTTAATAGTCCAAAAGGCAATGAATTACAAAATTAGTGCAGTCTTCCTTTAGGATTGAAACAAAAGATTAAATCATCTTAATATTAATACTGAGGGAGATTACCTATAACTTTAGAGATTTAGCAAAAAGGGACAGTGCGCATAACAGCAGTATCACTTTAGCAAAGGTGTATTTTTATTTTATCATTATAACAAAGTGTGCAAATATAGAAAAAAGTTTTTGTTTCAGCCACAATGTTGCAGAAATCACGTTGATGGTTCGGATAAAAACTCTATTAACATGGAAAAAAAGACTAAAGAGACATGGAAAAGATTGTGCTGATTTTGTTCTGTTGTATTTGTTAAACTGTTATATTATAATCATATCTGCATCTGCTGTTTCTAAATGATAAAATAAGTACATATACCAATGCTTATTTAAGAGGAGAAGGCGAAGCCAGTATTGATACTAATCAAAAGCAAGATTGTATCGTTTTAAATATTTCAGTATCAATATTAATCTATATATATATATATATATATATATATATATCAATATTTTTGAAAACACTATGGTTTATATGCAATATCAGTAACCAAGTAAAGTTTTAAGACGTTACTAATAAATAGTTGATCTTCTGGTAGTGATGTCAATACTTGTGATAAAGAAATTTACTGTAAACTACTGTAAGACTATGTCTACACTTTCAAGTCAAATCATCTTTATAGCACTTTTGCAATGCAGATTGTGTCAAAGCAGCTTAACATAGATAAAGAAAAGATCTTACCGAGACAATCAGTTTATACTCAAGCCGTTAATGACATAAGGAAAAAGATAAAACATTTACATGACCATGTGCATTATCGGCTTCCAAAGCATAATTGAGTTAAGAATGTGCATGTTAGCGCACTCGCTAAGAAGGCGAACAATAACAGATAGCTTTCACCATGCAGGTATTATAGGCCTCCACGGCTAAATCTGCAGCGATTATTCTTGTATGACAGCGTTTTAAGGCAGGGAAACAGAGTATTAGTTCTGGAGACGGCAGGAGAGCGGAGACAAATTAAAATCATCTGCTGATTAGAGAAATACGGCACCCGCTTCCTCTTCGACAAATGGAAATCAAAGTGCTCATTACTCACACGCTGTTAGGCTTCACTTTAAAAAGCTCTTTTTTTGTTTTTAAAGAGGACAGAATTTCAGGAAATTAGCTTTGTGATGCCTCAGCAGTTTTTTTTTTTTTTTTCTTTTTGGGAAATTCTTAAAACAAGCGGATATAAGGCCGGCTGAAAAATCCTGGAGATGTTTTTTCTCTTTCTCTTTTACGCTATTGATTTCTGAATAATGAGCTGCCTCAAACTGGCCAGATGCTCCGAGCTTAGCGTTTAGCGGATCCATTAGAGCTCCGCTGGCACAGATCTGCTCCAAGGGTGGAGGGTTTGTCTCATTAAAATGATCTCTGCGTGTTTGGCCCGCTCTTTGTCTTCCTCGCCAGTTATTTTCTTAAGTTGTTTTATTTTGGTAAAAAAAATGTAAAATGAGGTTTCTCTCTGTATTCCTGCATTTTGGTGTGTTTTATAATCAGTGGTGCTTTTCTAATCTGGTAGGTCCAGCGAGGCCTGATCCGCCGGTTATCAGTTTAGCAGTTCACATTTGGAGGACAGAGCTGCGGCAGGAGATAAAAATGCAATCAGAGATGCAGTTAATGCCCTGACCAGTGTTTTGGGGGGATAGAGGGCCACAAAATCCCCCCATTTCCAGTCACAGCCCCTCAAGGTATCTGCATAATCATGCAGAAGCGGTGGAGGATGTGCAACAGCTCTTCAGAGTATCATGTAAATGATTTCATGATTTCATGAATCAATAACTTTATAGAAGTATGTTTCTGCCAGTGAGTAAAATAATAATAATAATAATTGTGACTATTTATCAGTTCTGACCATATCTGTAAACAATGGGATGTGAAAATAAGGCAACCCCCCAAAAAATAAATTCCAAATTACTAAATCTGTTTATCTGGAGCTGTTTTACTGTAAATAAACAGTTGAAATGGTCGGTAATATGTTTTTTATTAGTTTATTATTATCAATTATTATTTACAAAGGATAGAATAGCATACATATACATTAGAAAAAGCTGCAAATTAAATAAAGTTTAGCCTATTAAAATTAATAGCTATTATAAAGAAATGGAATCAAGTTATCAAATCTCAATAATCTTTTCTTCACTGTATAATTTAAACCTTCTGATTAAAGAGCAGCGAATGAATCTCTCATTTAGATTTTTCATTTGATCACATTAAATAACAGAGGTGTCTCTTTAAAAATGCACAGATCTACAATAAAAGCATTCGATAACTGTTTATGCTCATTTAAGACAAAATTTGTTGTGTTTAAAAGAAAACCCACCAAGATCGACATGTTTAAATGTCATTATTATTATTTTTATTATTTTTATTTATTATTATTTTATTATGTGTCTGTTCAAAACACGCACCCAAAACCCAGGGTGTCCACTTTTGCTCCACTTCAAAGCGTATGTAACGTTACAGAATCCGTTTGGGAAACAGCGTCTATTTATCACTATGGGGCGCGTCTGACAGTCACTGACCGCTACATGAACTGACTGTTTTGAGGATTACATAGGCGGGGAAACGGCACCTGTAATGGAAAGGAAGGGAATCCCGCCGTTTGTATATTTATTTCAAAGTGTTTTCATGCCTAAATAAAATGAAAGCACAGAACAGATTCACATTTAAGAGCAAGGGCGTCCCCTGGTGGTTCGGCGGTATGGGTTGCGTATAGGGAGGATCGGCTCTTTAATGTTTAATGCCACCCTTCATAGAAAGATTAAAAATGCAGGAACGGGAGAAATGCAGGAAAATACCTTTACGGGATTATAGTGAGGGTTGACAGGTATGGTTCTGACTCCCCCACTAACCCCAAAACCCAGACATAAAAATTCATTGAAATTTCAAGAATTGTCATAAAAAGTCAGAATTAACTTTAGTTCTGTTTTATTGTAATAATAAATAAACATATTTAAGTTTATTTTTTGTGAGAAACTGAATGTAAATAAATGTAAGCTATAAAGTAATAAATAAACGAGAAGAGGAAAGAGGAAAAATGTCAAATTTGAGATATAAATTCAAAACTCTGAAATGAAAAACTAAACAAATAAGTTGTAAACTTTCAATACAGAAGAAAAAAGTCTGAATTACAAAATCCAAGGCAATTTGTAGCTTTGAATTAGTGGCTAATTTGTAATTAATTTGTATGATCTCATTTGTAGATTTTAGTATGATTTGCTCATCCCCCAACGAGGGGTAGGGTTAGGGGTGGGGTTTGGGGGCATGCCTCCTTTTGAAAAAAATCACACATTTTCATACAAATTAAATGGTATGAATTCAAACAAATTAGCCACTTTTCTGACAATGCGTAAAATAGTTGCATTTCCTTGTGAGGGTTAGTGTTATACAACAAACCAGTAAATTATATTTCTCTGATTCAGTATATAGTTATAGTAGGTGAATGTTCAGCAGTCCAACATAGCAGTAGTGTATGATCCTAGCAGAAGAACATCTGATCAAATTAATGATCTTTTTGAATGAGCATGTTTGCTTCAACATTTGTAGCACTGCTGCGGTTCAGAATCCATTCGTGAGCATTCATGAGAGGTACGTGGGTGTGCTGATGTCTATATAAGAGAGCAATTGCGTGAGATTATGGTTTTGGGCTTGCCTGTGGGTTATCAGGGATTTCTTTTATGTCCTGCATTGTATTTGAGATTTGCACTCTTAATTAGATTGTGCGAGAAGGCAGATTAGGATCATCTGATGTGAACACATCCTGAGTTCATGGATCCAGAAAGCGCCTCAATTGTGATCACCTTATTTTTGCATTGTAATGCTTTCTTTCTTTCTTTCTTTCTTTCTTTCTTTCTTTCTTTCTTTCTTATGTATTTATGTATTCATTTAAATTTATTATTGTACAAAAATGTCTTGTTTTATATTGTGTTTTTATAAGATCTCTTGCTCATATTTTAAATTAAATTCATGCATACTACAAAGAAAATATGTAGTGTATGTGTAACATTTTAAATGCACAAATAAAAAAATTGAATAATATATAAACAAATCAAGTCTTTTTGAAATACTCAGTGCTTGTTGCGGTTTTTTAGTTTTTAGTTTTTTGAAGGTCACTTTGACAGTCTGCAATAAAGCTTTTACCATCAAAAGTCCTTTAGTCTCAGTGGTGCAGTTGTTCCGTCTCTGCTACACAAACGTCATGTACAGCACAAGCTGGCAGAAAACAACATTCAATGTGACTTGAAGCTCTTTGAAAGAGTTGTGTCTTTCTAAGAGGCACACTGTGCTGGTTAATGAGCATTTAAGGACAGAATGTGCTTTTAAACAATCTGTGCTTCAAACTCTTCTTTGTATATAGTCTTCTGCCTCATATATGGGAAGAATATGTAATACATTTAAGAGGTTATTGAACACATTGTATTGGATGCCATTGACTAATCATTGAGGTGAATAAAATAATCTCACTGGCTTTCCAGCTAACGATTTTATTGTCTAAAAATGTTTCCTTAATATGTTATTTAAAAAAAATTATTTTTTTAGAACATTCCCTGTTAGTTGCTTTAAGTCACTTTGAAATCGAAATGGATGTTTCTGGATGATTTATGGGGACAGTTTTTTTATGCCCTTGCAATCTCTAATCAAAAATAATTTTTTTTTATTGCATTAGTATAAATTAATGCATCATGTGTGATTTCGATTTTTCTGAGCAACAAATAACTATAATATTTTTTTTAACCATGATTAATAGACACCCACTAAAATGTAATTTAGTGTAATATTAATTTTCCACTCTGGAAGTCTAGAACCAAGTAGTAAAATTTTGTGACATTTGGCAGACTTAAAGAGGACTGTATGAACATAAATCAGAGCAAATTTGGTGTCTCTAACTCAAACTCTCTAGTGCCACCATTTGTCGAAATGTCTTGTCACGTTTGTGCAGTATAACAACTTTGAACCATCCTGATTTAGCTTAAAGCAGCACTCTGTATGTTTTTGACTAAAAATAATGGCTCTAAAATTAGAATGATGGTAGATAATTAAGCTAGATTAATTCTACTCCCCACAGGGAAGTAAGCGCAACAACAATTTTATGACACTGGGAACAGGCAATTGGACTCATCAACCACAAGAGGGAGCCATGAGAGAAAGTTGCATAGTGTTGCTTTAAAAAGTTACAAAGAAGCACCAACTTGTGGCCACAAGTGAAAAAAAAAATGCTAATAGCATACATTTAATACATTTTCCCAATCATCATCATGACACTGGTCTTGATACATTTCTTGAATGACACAGGTTCTGTCCACCAGAGGAGTGTTTGGTCTGATTTTTACCAAATCCAACACAGATCATCTTTAAGCCTAGTTGTAAATGAATAATTAATTTAACAGACAAATTAGTTTTGCATATTGTGATACACCATTAAGTTATTACTAAGATGTCCTTGCTGCAGTCTGTAGCACGATGACGTACTGGATCAGGTCCAATATGTAGTGGACATTGTAATGCCCATACTACTGTGACAGTTGAGTTTAGGGTTTGGGTGGTGTAGACGATAATAACACACAATGTAATTTAGTAATTAGTATAAATAATTCTATCTCTAGCAACAACTGCTCGTGCATTCATGCCCACTATGTATTGGACCCGATCCAGTATGTCATCATGCTACAGGCTGCAGTGAGGACACACTCGATTATTTTGCCCATTGTGATTTATTTTTAATCTTTGCTGTTCCCTGACAAGTTAGGCTCTTAATTCTGTGTCTGTAGGCTCTAATACGGTTTCTATTTAAATCCTAATACATTGCCTCTATCACTAAGTTTTAAAGTTACACTTTGTATTCATGATGACCTCTTGTCTTTGAACCATATCTGAATAAAGAAGTAACTTTAAAGTACAAATGAAATCAAAACTAACCATAGGATTTTGTTAGCTCACATTGCTAGGTTTGGGTTGAACAATTCATCTGTGCTTGTCACTAAGAAAAGAAAATAGTTTGCCCTGGTAATATTTAATTGAAATCTGAAAATGCACTTCCTGTTTTTTCAGTTAAAATGTCAGATTACGTATGTCTGAGGTATTGGGCATGGCTAACATACTTAACCACGCTCTCCAACTGTTAGTTTTGACAACAAACAGAAATACTGAGGAGGAGGTGTCTGTTAGGCTGTAATAACTTTTCTAAAACCCATTTCCCGATCTTGAATGACATGCCTACTTTACTACATCCAATCAGCTCGCAGTAGAAAAAACAAGCCACGCCCACTGTTTTCTCATTTAATATTCTGTTTCTCTAGGAACTGTGTCACAATACGATCACAGTTTCCGGTTCATGCAGACTTTTAACTTTTAACTTTAAAATCGTTCTCTGAAATGTTGTGTTAAGAATCAGACTGCCACAAAAAGAAACTCAATACCAAAAGTTAGAATTTAGTTCCTCACATTAACAACTTTGCCCACTCAGGATGGCACAACTTGTTGTCCCCTTTCCTCTATTACAGAGAACATTGTGGAATAAGTAATAAGAGTTTCAACAGGCAAAAGTGATTATGGATGGAGAAATGTTAGTTACAGGGCCTTATTATATCGCCTGCCAATTACCAGGAATATTCTCCTATTTCTAACAATGTGTGTTTGTGTTGATGTGGCATCAGACAGGTGTCATCCTCTTCATCAGGGAGATGCCTCACAGATGAGCGACCGAGATGCCTGCTTATGCACTGCGGATAAGAAAAGCACGGGATAACAAGGTCCCTGAAGCCCTATTATTTGGGCTGATATTAGAAGCATTTGTGTGTGTGTGTGTGTGTGCTGAATGTGTGCTCCCTTGTGTGTGTTTGTGCCTGTGCTTTGCATGTGAAATCTGTGTTTGTCACTGTCAATTCAGATGAGCTCTGTGTTTATTTGATGCGTAAACCATCTCTCTGTGCACTTTCTTTCACGGCTGTTAAAGTCAGGTAATGATCTTATGTTTCTGTTCTCCTCGGTTTACGCTTTAAACATTTAACAGGCAGCCAGTGTAAGTAAGATAAAATTGGAGTGATGTTATCGTATTTTCTCGACCTGGTAAGAACTCGGGCAGCTGCATTTTGCACTAACTGAAGTTTTACATTTACATGCAATGAAGTTGAACATTGCATTACAGTAATCCAGTCTAGAAGTCATAAAAGCATGAACTAGCTTTTCTGCATCTGAGATAGATAGCATGCCTACTACTGTTACTGTCTTACTACTCTTACTGTTACTGTTTTTGAGTGAAAAGGCAGCAATAAACTTCATAAAACCTCTGTTTATGCAGAGGTTGATATTAATTACTGCCAGTGTTTGATCTCACAAAGTAGATAAATGGTTTTTTTCTCACTGGAGATCTGTCTGATGCTTTAAAATGCAGGTTTTTTTTTTACCTTCATAAGACTAATGACCCATCTTGGAATTGGATCTCTCATTTGTTTCCTTTCAAAAGAGCACATTTTCCTGGAAATAGTAAAACATCACAAAAAAAATCAAGTGTCATGGACTTAACATGTTATCTAATACAAATGTGTGAGAAACTGCTGTTCCTCAGTTTGCCAGCTCCAGTATAACTCCTGTAGCAATGACAGTTTTTGGAGCACTCATCGTGAACGTCACTGAGGACCTCTGGCTACCCCTGTAGGGCTCCTATACACGGCTTTAGACACATTATTCCTGTTGAACACCGGTTTCTAATCCCTAGAGGAAGGAGAGAAAGGTCAACTGCTCACTTGTAACCTGTGTTTCCTGTACTCAAGTGTTTTCTACACAAGTAGATTTGGAAAGCTTTTGACCTTTTCTGTCTGATGGAACAACTTTGACGTTGAAACGAGTTTCCAGAAAAATGTTTTGCACCACACCCTTCATCTTTCAGCCTTTTTCCTTACTCCCTGTATTTCAGCCTGCATAAGTCTTTGTCTACTTTCAAATTTGGAACTGTATTTTTATGCAAAAGAGCATAACAGAATACCTCAACTGAGTGTGTGTTCATAAATTATACATACATGATAACTGCGGGATTTTCATCCAGGGCTCTGTAGACCGCATAAAGCATCTCAAATATCTTAAACTACTTTCTTACTCATATTTAGATTTAGAGAAAGGATGGATGCTGCTTCTAAAAGGGAACATTTTTGAATTATGTAATGTTGTTTAATGTTAAAACTGAGATTCAGGGTGAAGAGTTTCTGTTTTGTAAAGGATGAAAAACCCTCCCTGTTGAAAAAATAAAAATAAAATATATGTCCAGGTTTTTGTAATCTTAAGTTGACATCCCAATTTGGTCAACTCTGTTTTTGGGCTTTTCCCCCAGTGGTTAGACTGGGAGGGCGGGCAATTGGTCATTCAACTAAGACCAGCAAGCCAATTTTTGTTTTCTTAAAAGCACCAGATTAAAAAAATGAAACTATAAAATTAACTACGGAATTTGTGGGACTTTAAATAGGTTGTTCTATGGCATCTCTTTATAAGGCACTCATTGATATCATTGAGAAATCATAACTTGTTGGAAAAATCCTGGAGTGTTACTGGGGTTATTATAAGACTTTAGAATTATTATGATTTTAAACTATAATATTGTAATCATTGTCAATGAAGTTATCATATGTTTTTTTTTTAAAATTTCTATTCATAAAGGGTATGAAGAGTATAAAGAGTAGATTGCGTTACAACGTTGAAATTGAATCAACAATTAGCTGATTTTAATTAAGTTTAAGCTCTTTTGGTTGGTTTGGCTGCAGACCAGCTACAATAAATACCAGCTTTACAAGGAAAGAAAGACATTTTAAATCAGCTAAGACCAGAAAAGAAGTCAAATACAGCAATGTCATTTGTTTCGATCCTGTTTTCTTAAATTTAAAGAAGCATCCCAGGGTTAAAAAAAAACACTTAAACCAGCAGGCTTGGGATTTCTGGTCTAAGTTGACATCTTACGGTTATTGCACACTGAATCCGAAATTTCTGTCCGTAATTTTCGCACGTTAAAAAATAAATTCGACCTCACGTTGTGTCAATCGTATTGACACACTGCCTCCGAAACCTTTGTCCGTCATAAAAAAATTCGTTTTTTTTTTTTTGCTTGTCGCATTAGAAATAGCACTTTGAGAGGTGTTAATTAAGTTCAGAGCCACCGTACAAGCAAAAAGCTAAATACAAAATGCTGTCATTTGAGCTACAGATAACTTTATGACGAACGCAGTGCATAAAATAAACACAGAATGTGGCGGCCAGCTATATGCTGGGTTCAGTGACTGGCGCACCTCTCCCCTGCTGCTGCTTGGTGTGTGTGTGTCCATACATTTGACGTACTGCCCATAGACCTTATAATAGAAAGCTAGACGCCTCGTGGTCGGCTTTCAGTTCGTTGCTTTAACATGTCAACGCGGGCGACATCTATTATAATGCCTATACATACTGGCAGTCTCTGTTCAAGATTTGTTTACGTATGCGAATGTGTGAAGTATCACAAGCAATGTATCAAAATTCCACTGATTTCCTGAAATGAACTTTGCATTTTGGTAGGATGTAGTAGCGCAGCTCTTTGATAAGGAGGAGAACTCTCTCCTTCCTCTTTATGTAGGCTAGTATTAAATGAACCCAATATGCAGCCTATTCCTCTTTCTTTTTCTACTTTGGAGAAGAGAGAGGAGAACGTATCACTGCTTGAACTGACTCCGTTTTTTCATGACTGATTAATTAATACGCATCAGACTCCGTGTGCAAGGTTTGTGTATGTGACGAATTTTTCGCATATGAATACAAAAAACACATACGAAAATTTCGGACTTAAGTGTGCAAAGACCTTTAGACTGTCCAGTCTGAGCAAAGGCTCATTGGAAATACCTCATACTACATTTTAGCCAAATGCCAAATACATTACTCCGGGTATATTTTGTTGCACGTTTCAGATGACAAATCTACTAGAGGGTGATGTTTATTTGCGGTATGTTTTGTTTTGGAAGTTTCAGATACATGTCCTTTTTGTACATGTCCATGAGAAGACGGGGCTTGTTATACAGATCACCTTGACCTAAACCCTTCCCTAAACCGAATAGATAGATAGGTGAGACAAATGTATTCAGTTACTATAGACACTGTTGAGTTGTTTTGTGGTATTTATTTGGTGTTGTGCAAAGAACAACATTAAAATAATCCTTTATTCGTAGATAATATGTCCCTGTAAATATCATTAGTGTGATAAGGAACAAAAGTTCATACTGCCACGTAGCATTCATTTTACCTTGAAACTGCAATCAATTGTATGTTGAAGTACGATTTTGTAATTTCACAAAAATGTAGGCTAAGCACATATTTCCTATGAGCCTGTGTTGGCCAATCTCATTTGTTTGCAAGTTTGGTTATGTTCCATTGAAAAACCTTCCCACAAAATTTTGCTTAAACGATGTCTAAATGTCTAAGCATAAATGTCTTGGTTAAAACAATGCTAAAATTGGGCTGTCTAACAGACAATAGTCCAAAACTAGAGTCTTAAAAAAGACAGGAATGGATGAATACACATCTACATAGAATGCAAATCTATCCTTGTTTTACTAATTAGACTTTTTACACACACACACACACACACACACACACACACACACACACACACACA
>CAIGQV010000641.1:9230415-9252493 GCA_903798115.1 Danio jaintianensis
TATATAATATGGTTTGCGAATATCTAATGTTCTACTTGTCTGTTTGAATGTCATTTCATAATAATCTGTATCTGTAACATCATTTTCTGTATTTTTCTAATATCTATTTTTTTATTAGGATATGAATATTTCAGTACTTTTTAAATGGGTGCCTAATAGATGAGGAACCGATAAAGCTGAAAAACAGGTCCTGTTTCCAGGTTGGCAATGCAGTCTTTGCATCTTGAGTGGATTTTGACTGCTGATCAATATTGGATGGTGCATTTAATGACTGATGGTTATCACATCAAGGATGCTTAGAAATAATGCCAAATAAGTCGCTTATTCCATTAATGCACCTGCGTGTGTTCTGCTGCCTGCTGGGAAAATCCTATCAATCAATAATCCATCAAGATGGAATGCTCAGATATGACTAGAAACATCGATTTTGTTTGGAAAATTACAGTGAGATATTTTTTGTTCTTGTCACCATTTAGAGTAAGACCACATACCGTGTTAAATAAACCCGAGAGCAGCAGATATGTAATGCCAAAACATTTAATTGGACGTGACGTGTTTTATGTCCACTTGGGTCGCATGTCAATATCTCATGAATGCTAAAATGAAGCGCTCTGCAGCCTGTAATCTATGACTCCCTGAAATGGACAGTCTGTGTTTACATGCTTTAATTGGATTCACTTTTTGCAGATTTTCAAAGCATAAACATTCCCCAATAGAGCATTGAAGAAAAGCATGTGTTTACGGCTTCGGCCTAATTAAAATCATACAGTATGCTCGCTTGTGCTCTGTTTATGGTGAGCGAGATAGTGGTTTATAAAGGCTTCTATTGAATTCATTCTTGAAGCAATGAGGGCTGATCAATACCTCCTGAATGACTGCCGATCTCTCTCTGACTGTGGCATTTAAAGGCAATCACCACATCCTAGCGGGTCCTAAATGGAAGAGGGCGATTCTGCAGCTCGTTTTTTTTTCTTTGTATCTTATCAGAAGGCACCTTTGTATTGATTTGATGCTGTTATGCACAAGGAACATATGAAACTTTTTATAATGACCACGGTTTAGTACTTGGATACTTTACATGCAGGATGGTCATAAATGGAATCAAATGACCTTTGTAAGCCTATCATTGCACAATATTTTGTCCATAAATTGATCTATTAAACAGTGTGATAACAGACAAACTGACATTCTGCTGTTCTCTTCATTATAGATTGTAGATGATGAATCTTGAACAAGCAAATAACTGCTGTTATTTAAGACTTGTGAGCTGATATTATTTTAAATTCAAATTCCAAATAGAATTGAGGGAGAAAACAGGAAGTAGAATTTAAATTTCAATATAAATGTTAAGAGATAGAAGGGTGGATGAATGGATGGATGAATAGCAGAACAAACGATGGATAGAATTGATGGATTGAAATATGAATTGATGGATGGACATAATTGATAGATGGATGGGTATATGAACAAAATTATGATGTAAGAAAGAATAGAACAATGGATGGATGGAACTGATATATCGCTAGATGGATGAACAAATGGATGGATGGAAAAAACATATAATATAATAGATGTATGGGTGTATGATGGAAATAATGATTTATAGAGTGATAGAATTCATGAATGAACAATAGATAGGTGGATGGGTACCACAGATAGATAGATAGAACTATGATGTCTGAGTGTATGGATGGATGACAAAATTATGATTATATGGATGGATGTATTAATGGATGAAATGATGACTGGGATATGGGGGGCAGTGACGGCCCGTAGGGTTGAGGGGCCCTAGGTGAGATAAAAAAAATTGAGCCCACGTGTGTCAAAACAGTGAGAAGAAAGCACAAAACAAAATACAATTTCAATCAAATGCATTTTTTGTAAATGAATAACATACAACTATATCCATAAATCACTAAAAATGCAGGCGACATTTTAGCTTGTTTTCACACAGAGATTTACACAAACAAAACTTTGCATTAGATGTTGGACAGTGGGTAAAATTAGATTTTGACAAAATGAGGGGGAAACCTGTTTTTTCAGCAGGGTGAATTAGTGGGATAGTTAAATAATTGCTTATTTAATGAAACATGCTGAATGTGGCCTATTTGTTTCTCACATATCACACAAGTATTTCTGTGATCATGGGCATCGCTGCATTTAATAAAACAAGTCTTAAAACTACACTAATAATGGATTATGCATAGCAGAACATACCTTTACTTTGAGCTTGCTTTTCTTCCTTTTTTCGTCTCGGAAAAGATGCCGTTTTCATTTCAAATAAAAATTCGAATAATATCGATTAAAAATAGCAACGACACTTGTGACATTATATTACTTAAGACTTTAAGACACTTTTTCGGCTTTATATCGAATGTGAGCAATTTGGAGAGATATGTGGAATCTGTGTAGGAATACGTTACGTCATTGTAGTTCACCCAATAGCCGATCACGGGCAGTGTTATGCAGAATAGAGTGTGGTGCTGCTGGGTATGTTTCTAATATTTTCTGCTTTTATTCATACTGTTGTTGTGTATTTATTATCGCTTTCAGCTATTTGTCATGTATAAATTATACAGAGCTATTCTTTTAATGAAATGGGGAGGTTTTTTTTTTTTCTCACCGTCGTTGTGAATTGTATCGCGTTTAATGGGGTTTGTGCATTGCGCAATGCTCATTGTTCATGATTTAAACGTACACGCTTTAAACGAACGTTCCTTTCAAGAAACGCGGGGCCCTAGGCGACCGCCTATAGACCATTTTGAGGGATGTAAACAATAACAATGGTCCTAACGCATTTCCTGTTTTACATTTTTAATTTCCATAGCTTCAGAGAATCCAAAAAGCTCCACATATTGATAAATAACCCTATGGCAGGTGTTTTAATGTGAAGTTATCATTGAATTGCCTCTTGTTACAGTTATGAAATAGTTTGACAACAAGCAGGAAATGTTCATGGGCCAATGACATCACCTCATTGAAATGGTCTATATTGCCGGCACTGATGGGGGAAAGATGGATGGAAGGATGGATGGATGGATGGATAGATATATAGAATGATGGATGGATGAATGGGTGGACAGAGAGAAAATTTGATTAATTGATAGACGGAGAGGTGATGACAACTCTGTGCACTCAAATGCATGGATGGATAGAATCACGGAAATTTGAAAAGATGGATGGATAAATTTAAGTGACAGTAGGTTGCATCTAAAAGACATTGAATCTCATTCATTAATAATTGCATAAGTTTTTTTTTGTATTTATATGCACATTTTAATTGATATGCCTAATTCAAAACACGTGTGTAAGCACATGAGTTTGTTCTTAAACTGATTTCATTTTTATTCAGTGTTTTCCCTGAACAATGTTTATTTTCAGTGGCACGCAAACTCATTCGCTCTCAGTAAATATCATGATAAATGTTACCTAAGCAAACTCAAAGTGAAAACACCCACTAGCGACTTCAATCGTAACCTAGAGCGACATGCAGCTACAGAGTTGCTGCTAGTGTGAATTCATCGTAAATGAGCATCTGTGTACACAAGGTTAGTAACTTGCATAATACACGGCCAAATTACCTCCATATAAGGGCTTTCACAATGGCTTTTCGCAAAGTGGCACTTGTCCAGATAATGACAATTATGGCTCGTAAACATAAAGAAAAATAACTTTAACGTATAAACGTGAGATTTTGCTGTCATAGGTGGAGGCCTGTAGTTAAAAAAGTCAACTGTGCGGAAAAAGCTCCCCACACCATGCGCTGCAGCACCAAGGCGGTTGATACAGTGGTTGCCCAGCAGCATAAAGACGCAGCACTCTAAAGTCCACAAAAAGGCAGTGTGGTGCGCCTCATATTTTTCAGAACTGAAAAGCGTGATTGGTGTGATCGTCTGCTAAAACGACTGAACTGTCTGATTGGTCACTATCAGCAAACATATCTGTGTGCTCTCTGAAGACACATTATCTCCTTAGAGCACGCACCATGCCTCCAAACACAAGGTGAGACACAAATCACTGTTTATATAAGGATAGATCAGGTAGTTGTTTTTTGGACCTCTAATTATACATTTTATTATATTATACATTTATTTTATCTAAAATACATATAAAAATTTTATATATCATATTTATATAATTGGACCTCTAATTATACTGTATTATAAAATCTTAACGTCTAGTTACTTTTCAGTCACCCTTTGAATAACATATTATGCTGTATGTAGGGTTTATTATACATACTTAGAAGGCCCCGGGCGTACATGATTATTGCATACCTGTGGAATAAGTTGTACTAAATTTTAGAATACATTCATTCATTTTCATTTGGGCTTAGTCCCTGATTTGTCAGGGGTCACCACAGGGGAGTGAACCGCCAACTATTCCAGCATATGTTTTACACAGCGGATGCCCTTCCAGCCGCAACCCACTACTGGGAAACACCCATACACTCTCACATTCACACACACACACTACGGCCAATTTAGTTCATCCAATTCACTTACAGTGCATGTCTTTGGACTGTGGGGGAAACCAGAGCACCCGGAGGAAACCCACACCAACACGGGGAGAAAATGCGAACTCCAGACAGAAATGCCAACTGGCCCAGCCGGGACTCAAACCAGCGATCTTCTTGCTGTGAGGTGACAGTTCTAACCACTGAGCTACTTTAGAATACTTTTTTGTACAAAATCTTGATTTATTTGTGAAATCTTCCATACACAGATTTCACACTTTATATTTGTGCGTGCACATATTTAGTGAACGGGACACATTGTATTGTTGGATAAAGTACATGTCAGTTTACAGCTTTAGATGTTTCCAGTCTACTAAAAGAACTTTGATGCTCTGAATCTACGCAGCACCTGCAGGGATTGTGGTGTTCAGCTTAATGCTCTTTTGTTGTAAAGCGCTGTGCATTTTTTCCTGCAGTGTGTTATTGTGGCCTCACAGTTTGACGATTTGCCTTTGGCAGAGCTTTGTCTGCAAGAAGTGCTCGGAGGATCTTACTTATCTCCAACACACCAATGAGAAAGAGAGGATGATATTATAGTCGTCCATCACTGCAATCCTGCACAGTTTACCGTCCAATTTGTCTGGGAACAGCACAGAAAATCCCTGAAAGTGCTCCATTGAGCTGATCAAATGGACAGGAAGTGGGTCACGAACCAGGGGACTTTCTGAAACCCATTTATCTATCAAAAGAATTAGAGAAAGAGAGCAGTAATTCTCTCAGCTGTTTGTCTCGGCTCATCACAATCATTAAATGCAGAGTAATGCAAATATTTTTAAATGATATATAGGATACTGGAATTTCTGCCTGATAAACAGAGATGTAATTGTGGTAATAGCTGCATGTTTAAAGGGATAGTTCACCCAAAAATGAAAATTCTCTCATCATTTAATCATCTTTTACTTGTTTAAAACCTATTTGAGTTTCTTTCTTCTGTTGAACACAAAAGAAGATATTTTGTAAAAGGCTGGTTGCTGGCACCCATTGACTTCCATAGTATTTCTTTTCTTACAACCTGGATTCTTCAAAATATCTTCTTTTGTTTTCAACGAAAGAAAGAAACTCATAAAGGTTTGAAACCAGATGAGGGAAAGTACATGATAAGGTAATTTTCATTTTTGGGTGAACTAACCCTTTAAAGTGCAGTGGCATAGAATTTAGTCAATATTGGGTGAATAAATAAAAAAGCTGATGAAATCACAGTATTAATATAGTGCCTTTAAAAATTTAATTATGAAATCCTCATGTTCTGTATGTCTCCGATGAACATGTGATGTGTCTGATTTTATAAACATGAACTTTGTATTGTCATATCACGCACAGAAGTTCACAGCATCTTCATGACAACACATCAAAATTAAAGTTCATAAATTATGACAGAAGAATATTACTGTTGGATTGTAGAATGCACTTTTCAAATTATAGAGTAATAATAACTATTGAGCGGCACTGTGGCTAAGTGGTTAGAACATTTGAGTGGTTAGATTGAGTGGTAGAGTTTGCGTGTTCTCCCCGTGTTCGCGTGGGTTTCCTTCGGGTGCTCTGGTTTTTCCCCACAGTCCAAAGACATGCGCTATAGGTGAACTGAACTTAGTATGTGAATGGGAGCGTGGTTGTTTCCCATACTGATGGTGTACTGTCAGTGCTGAGTTGCGACTGGAAAGCTATCCGCTGTGTAAACAATTTGAGTAACTGGCGGTTCATTCCACTGTGGCGACCTCTGATAAAGCAGGGAATAAGTCAAAGAGTGTTCTTCCATATTTAAATCTTTACTTGATTAAATGGAATAAATAACAATTTTATACATAATTCATTCATTCATTTTCTTTTCGGCTTAGTCCCTTTATTAATCTGGGGTCGCCACAGCGGAATGAACCGACAACTTATCCAGCATATGTTTTACGCAGCGGATGCCCTTCCAGCTGCAACCCATCACTGGGAAACATCCATACACACTCATTCACACACATACGCTACGGACAATTTAGCCTACCCAATTCAACTGTACTGCATGTCTTTGGACTTGTGGGGGAAACCAGAGCACCCGGAGGAAACCCACGCAAACACGGGGAGAACATGCAAACTCCACACAGAAACGCCAACTGACCCAGCCGAGGCTCGAACCAGCGACCTTCTTGCTGTGAGGCGAACCAGATACCCACTGCGCCACCGTGCAGCCCGCTTTATAAATAATATATTTTATAAATAATATATTTTATAAATAAATTATATTTTAAAGAAAATAAATTATTTTGTTACATTTCTAATATATATATATATATATACTTTTGAATTTTTTTTTATTCCATTCAGTTTAGTGAATTCAATTCATTGGACATGCGTTTTGATTTTTTAAAATGGGGTCCAGCAAAAATATAAACAGATTTTTCATATTTTGGTGGGGTGGGGTGTGCATATAACTACATTAAATGTAACCAAATGTAAGCTTTACATCAGAAAAAGAAGACTAAAATCAGGATTCTGTAGATCTCTGTGTCAACCATGGAATAAAAATAAATAAATTATAAATTGAGGTCATTGCGACTTTTAATTACAATTCTGAAAACAAAAATTAGAATTGCAAGATATTAACACATTACTGTGATATGTGAACTTAAAAGTGTTTAAGTGCAATTTTAAGATTTTTCATATTTGAAAAATGCAGAATTTATGGATATTAGCATGGAAATGTGATAAGTATGACATGATATGATAAGTCTCAATTGTTTAGATGTTTTTTTTTGCGAGATATAAACACATAAATGATATATGTATGAAATGCAATGAAATGGTTATTATTAAATTAATTTTATTTATTGCTAAAAAACTGAATTTTTTTAATCAGTCAGAATTAGAAGGTATAAACCCAGAATAGCAAGATGTTATCTCGGAAATGTGAGAAAAATTGTTAGATAAAAATTCTAGTTTACCTTTATTAATTCCATGATTTAATTGCATGTCATAAGTATCAACAATAACTTATGCATTGCTAAATTCTAGCAAAAACGCAAATATTTAACGAAGGTTCTGTTTGTAATGTTTGCATGCATCTATATGATCAGCAACTTGCTCAACACTCATGCGCTGGTACAAATGTAGTCATTACTCAGTGTGTATTAATTTCACATGCCACGCAGACTCAGCTCACACCACGACATAAATGTTCAAATTGTTGGAATTGGTCTCGGGCCGTTTAAGTCCAGGGAACAAATCTGTCAGAGTCCTGTTCTAGGCTCACCTCTGCACCTCGCAAATTGTACAGATTTGTCCTTAAAATAAGCATTTCTTGGTTGACTTATTTGGGCTTGCCTCAGCGGTTTGTTGGCTTTCAGCGGCGAGGCGATGTGCTTTGTCAGCAGGGCCGAGGCTGTGGAGTCAGGCTTGGGGCAGGAGGTTTAGTCAGAGCCCACAGGTCATGCATCTGTACCCCTGCTCGGCCCCTTCTCCACTGCCCTTGGGAAAGAATCATTACATTACGGAGAGCAGCACTGCCTGCGCTGTCAGGGTTAATCAACTTTTAAATTTACAGTTCAACACCTTGTGCAGAGCATATTACAGCCCTGCCGCTGCCTCTGAGACAGTCAAGTGGAAAAAATACAATTATGCTGAGTTTTCGGCCGTAAATTAAAGACTCTGTTTTCAGAATAATGTCTCTGGTAGATTCATGACTGCAGGTTATTTACTAGAAAAACTTCTTGTTTTAAAAAGGATATTTCATCAGAATGTATTTGATTCAGAACGGTAAATTTCCTCTAGCTTTGATTTTACTTCTGATAATGCCACCATAGTGTATCATAAAAATAATCATACAATTTATAATAATATCAATTTATTTCAATACAATTTTGAGACAGTATAGATAAGTGTTTTTGTAAAAAAACAACATATATATTGGAGTCAGTATCAGTATATATTCATTCATTCATTCATTTTCTTTTCGGCTTAGTCCCTTTATTAATCTGGGGTCGCCACAGCGGAATGAACCGCCATCAGTATATATCAGAAAGATAAAAAAAAAAATCTGAAACAAAAAGCTTTTGTAACATTGTACACTATTTTTAAAAATTTTTTGGTAAAGAAATTATTTACATTGTATTGCTTTCATTCATTCATTTTCTTTTCGGCTTAGTTCTTTTATTAATCAGGGATCGCCACAGCGGAATGAACCGCCAACTTATCCAGCATATGTTTTACGCAGCGGATGCCCTTCCAGCTGCAACCCATCACTCTCATCCACACACATACACTACGGACAATTTAGCTTACCCAATTCACTTATACCACATGTCTTTGGACTGTGGGGGAAACCGGAGCACCCGGAGGAAACCCACGTGAACACGGGGAGAACATGCAAACTCCACACAGAAATGCCAACTGACCCAGCCGAGGCTCGAACCAGCGATCTTCTTGCTGTGAGGCCATCGTGCTACCCACTGCACCACCATGACGCGCTGTATTGCTTTCATTTAGCATTAAATGCATTGAATTGACTAAATTCAATTTTTTTTGTACATTTTCTTTAAATTTGATTAAAAGTGATGATAAAGACGTTTATAATGTCACAAAAGATTTGTTTTTCAGATAAATTCTGCTCTTCTAAACACTATCTCCCATGTGGATCATGTGACTGGAGTAAAGATGCTTAAAAAATTTGCTTTGAAATCGCAGGAATAAATTACATTTTAAGTTTTATAAAAAAAAAAACAAAGTAAAAAAAAACAAAAAAAAAACGATCACACCGCACGTGCTTATCTTTTGAATGGTTTACTAATGACCGCGAGCGTTTTGCACGCTGCTTATGCGCCTTGCACGCCTCGTGTTTTAACTGCTTGCTGTGCCTCGCATTTGTACCGTTGCACGCTGTGCGCTCGCAGTTGAAAAAGGTCAATTCTGAGCAGAAAAAGCGCATTATGTCAGTCGTGTCTTTTTCATTCTCCAGTCAAATGAAAGCAGAGGCGGGATTTCCGTTGAGTTGACAGCAGTGTTTGTGTTGTCATGACGACTACGGAGCCTTTTAAAGATGGGCGAGAGACTAGTTGTCGCTGTTTCAAGTTATCCAGAGCTGTGTGACTTTACAAATCTTGAATATCACAATATTATTCAATATTACAATTATAACAATATCAACAGCAACACTCGCGCACAATATGAAGCTGAAAGTCGTTGCCTAGTGACATAAAAAAGCACACCGCGCTGCTTTTTTTCTTGTCAATAAAAAAGGCATTGTGGTGCGCCTCGTTTTTGGAACATAAAAGCGCGTTTGGTGTGATCGGCCCCTTAGTGAGCGAAAGAGTCTTTAAAAACAGGAATAATCTTACTGTTCTAAAAAATGGACATTTTGTGTGTGTGTATGAAAATAATATGTATTTATTTATTTGTTTGTTTAAGTATGTAGCATCATGTGACACAACACTGGAGTATTAATGCTGAAAAACAGCTTTATAAGATTTACAATACATCAAGATAGAAAACACTCATTTTAAACTGTAATAAAGTATTCAACAATATTTCAATTTTTTTGTTGTATTTTCAAAAAAGTAAATGCTGCATTCATTGTTGAGAGAAAAAAAAACTACCTTTGAATGATAGCATGCAAACTGTTAAATAATAGTGAAGGCATTGTTTCAATCCTCAAAACCCCGAATAAATGCCAGTTATTTTGCTATCTTTTAAATCAAGCTGCTAAGCTTCCACATTCTCAGGACGGGTGTCTTTTGTCTCTCCTCATCCTTTATTGAGGCCATGGTCACCATTCAGGCAACTAGGGTTTCCATGGAGACCATTAGACCTGGTTAAAAGCAGTGGTGCAGGATGACCTCATGCGAGATCTTCTGCTCTTTCAATCAGCCCTGCAGCCTCTCTGCGCCCCAGTCCTGCTCCGAGGGGTCTTTGTAAGAGGCAGAAGTGTGAACGAGGACCATTCAGCCTCTGTGCTGTGTTCCACACTCACATAGTGACAGCAATTACCTTTCAGTCCATTTCCACTTCCTATGCTTTTCTGCACGTCTCCTGGTAGTCTGTTTTGTTGGACTGCTTGCAAAATATGCTCTTTTCCTCAATCTAGTGAGCTTCCATTTGCTGGCAGCATTTTAAAGCATAGATGCAAAAAGCTGTTTCAAAAGGCATTTTACTTAATTGTGGCAAGAGAACGCATTTAGTCACATTTTAAAGGTGGATTAAAGGGATCCTTATCAAAGAGCATGACCCAATGAATTATTGCAATGAACTCAGTGTTAAATTAAATGAATATAGTGGACAAAGCAACAGAAAAGGACGATAAATATACATAAATGTGTGTGTATATACAATATAGACCATTTTGACGGATGTAAACAAAAACAATGGTCCTGACCTATTTCCTGTTTTATATTTTTAATTTCTATATCTTCAGAGAATCCAAAAAGAGCCACATATTGATAAATAATCTTATGAGAGCTGTTTTAACATCAAGTTGTGATTGAATTGCCTCTTGTTACAGTTATGAAATAGTTTGATAACAAGCAGGAAATGTTCATGGGCCAATGACATCACCACATTGAAATGGTCTATAATTATTAGCCCCCTGTATATTTTTTCCCCAATTTCTGTTTAACAGATTTTTTCTACACATTTCTAAACATAATAGTTTTAATAACTAATGTCTAATAATTGATTTCTTTTATCTTTGCCATGATGACAGTATATAATATTTTACTAGATATTGTTCAAGATACTATTGAGCTTAAAGTGTATTTTAAAGGCTTAACTAGGTTAATTAGGGAAGTTAGGGCATTAGGCAAGTCATTGTATAGTGATAGTTTGTTCTATAGACAATTGAAAAAAAATATTGCTAAAGGGGGCTAATATTATTGACCTAAAAATGTTTTTTTTAATTAAAAACGCTTTTATTTTAGCAAAAATAAAACAAATAAGACTTTCTCCACAAGAAAACAATATTATCGGAAATACTGTGAAAAATTCCTTGCTCTGTTAAACATTATTTTGGAATTATTCATAGGAGGGCTAATAGTTTTTGCTCCCTTTTGAAATATTTTTTATCCATTTCTTAATTGACTATAGATTTCGGAGCATTTAAACAGTTATATTTTAAAAAGATGTAATGTAAATATAAAAAAATATTATGAACTACAATACATCAACTACATTTTATATATTTTTTAGGTTTCTCTTGATTTTCTCTATTTATGAAAAATGTATGCAATATTTTCCCCTAAATAATTTTGCTTTGTGTACAAATCTTTGGACTGCGATCTTAAAATTTTTTTCGCTAGATTAATTCCAGTTTTGGCTTTTCTACTGTATATGCACAAATTATTATTGTATTGAGATTATTGTAAAGCATCTTGTTGAAAATCTGAATTTAAAAGAGAGATCTGTGATGGGTGTACTCATTTTACATACTGCAAGAAATTGTTCTTCAAATGTCTATTTTTTATTTGTCATTTAATAAATATTTTGTGATTAATATGATAATCATTTCTATAATAATTATTAGATATTATTAAAACATTAGCATTAATTATTAGAACATATGGCAATGTCTAAACATTTATTTAAATTAAATATTGGAACTATATATATAAAAAGAAAATTGTGCTGGGCAAAGATTAATCGCAATTAATCACATCCAAAATAAAAGTTTGTTTTGACATAATATATGTGTGTATGTTTTCTATATTTATTATCTATATGTAATACACACACATACATAAAAACAAAACTATACAAAACTCTTTTTGTCACATAGATATTTAAATTGATATATAGTTTGTATCATATACACATATTTTACATCTAAATATAAATAAACATTTTCTCAAATGCGTGCATGTGTGTATTTATATATACAAAATAAATATACACATATTAAGTAAAAAAAAACAACTGTATTTTGGATGCAATTAATTGCTATTAATATTTGCCCAGCACTAAATATAATATATTTGTAACATTTGAACATTTACAGTTGTGTGTGTGTGTATGTGTGTGCGTGCGTGTGTGTGCGTGTGTGTGTGTGTGTGTGTGTGTGTGTGTGTGTCAATTCATTTTATGAACATACAATTCTTGCTAACATTTTTAAAGGAATAGTTCACCCAAAAATGAAAGTTCTGTCATCATTTACTCACCCTTTATTTGTTTCAAACCTTTAAGAGTTTCTTTCTTCTGTTAAACACAAAAGAAGATATTTTGAAGAATGCTGAAAACATGCCAGAAGCATGCTATGAACCCTTGCCATTGTTTAAATCATGCTAGAAGCATACTAGAAAGATTTTAAAACATGTTATGAGTGAACTGCCATCTTGCTGCCTTCAATTTTTTATATCAGATTAACTTTTCTAGTCATCTCAACTTACATCAATCAAACAGACTAAAAATATTACCTTCAACTTTGGATAACTTTGAAAATTTTGTTGAGACCTGACTAACTTTTAATAAAAAATAAGTGGTAATTTAATATCTTAATATCTGCTTAATATCTGTTGATACTGCTCCTTCACCGGACATTTAACTGACTATAAGAAACTTTGCAAGTACATGTCAATTTACACTAACCCTAACCCCAACCTAACAGCCTACTTATCATCTAATGAGAATTAGTTGGCATGTAGATGCAATGTAACTTAAATTCAACAAACGGACCATCAAAATAAAGTGGGACCACATAAGTTAAAGCAGCTTAAAAATATTTGTTGTCTTGACTTTTTGCCATACATTTTTTTACAGTGCATGTTAGTAACAGGTTAAAACACATTTTTGTGACTTTTTAATTTTTTAAAAATATAATTCATGAATTTTCTTTCGGCTTAGTCGCCACAGCGGAATGAACCGCCAACTATTCCAGCATGTTTTACGCAGCGAATGCCCTTCCAGTCACAGCCCAGTACTGGGAAACACCCATGCACACTTTTACATATTATTTAATGGACCTGAGCTATCGAAAGGTTTTTTTGATAGAATATAGTGCTATAAATAACAATGGGACTCATCATTTTTATAACACACTGCATCGACGACTGCCTGAATGTTTTTGAAAAAATACCTTTTTAGAGACATACGGTGAATGGAATCTATTAAATCAGACACAAAGGCACAATCATCATCATTAGGCTGGACACTATGATTGACAGACTGGAAGGCTTCATTGTCGGTGAGAAGGGAACGTCCAGAGAGGCAATGCAGGGGGTGAATATGTTTTGATCTAAAGGAACAGACAGGATAAGGACACACGGACAGCAGGGTGTGATTAGACAGGAACAAAAAAGCCCTTTTTAGCCGACCAGTGGCAGTGCTTCCCTCTTCTAAAGCTGACAGAAAATCTCAGTGACGTTTCTTTCGTTTGTCTGGGGCTAATTTAAAAATGTAAAAAGGAAAAAAATATGGTCTGTATTATTCTTAGCCACATGAAGTATGTTAAAACCCTATTTTAAAAAAAAGAGGGGGTGGAGTTTGGGGTGGAAAACAGCATGGGAAATGAATCAAAAGTGACATTGAAGATAATCTCTGTTACAAATGTCTGTTTAATGTAAATGCATTTTTTTACTTAATTGAGCTTTCACCGTTTTGCAGTTTTCACAAAAACATTGTTTTTATCATTTATGATAACAAGAAATATTTCATCATATAATTTTAATAAATCATCATATAATTAGAATGATTTCTGAAGGATTATGTGACTTTGAAGCAAAAAAAAAAAAAAGCAATAATACTTCACAATTTTTATTCCTGTATTTTTTTTATAAAATAGATGCAGCTATGATAAACATAAGATACTTTTTTGTTACATTTTAAAAAAATAATGTGTAACTTAACATTGTATTAGTCAAACCTATAATGTAGAAACAACTAAATTAGAAATGTGTGAAAGTCATTTTCAAAATTGAATGCGCTACGTTTGAAATTAAAGCTAAATTTAGCAAAACATTTGACTTGTGTTTGTTAGGGTTGCATATGTGTTTGTGTATGTGCGTTTATTTCATGCTATAACTAGTAGTAAATAAGCAGGACTGATTGTGTTCACCCATATACAGTATCACTGCTGTTTGAACTGAGGCATCTATACAGTCTAAATAGCATCTGTTTGAATTCTTGATAAAAGGGACTTAATTTGGAAGATGACAGTTTGTTTTTTTTATGGAAAGTCTCAAAACATAAAACTTCTTGCATTTATGTGAGGTACGGTATGCTATATAATGATGAAAACAGCATGGATTATAGGACTTTATAAGAGATTTGTTTACAATAATCTTAATAACACTTACCCCCAGTTCCACAGACAAGGCTTAAGTAAGTCCAAACAGTTTGAACTAAAAGAAACCTGCACTGACTGAACTTAAAATATATCATGTCTTTTGTTTTGTCTCAAGATGGATTTTGTCATTTTTATATTTTATTTTTTAAGGTACGCTTATGAAAATTACTTTAATGGTACTAATTGAGCTATAGACTAACCCTGGCTTAATCTTTGAAACCAGATATGAATGTTTTGAATTAAGTTTTTCATAGGGCTGCACAATATATTGTTTCAACATCGATATTGCAAAGTGCGAATCTGCAATAGTCACATCGCAGGATCTGCAATGTCAAGTTGGAATTATAATTAACCAGAAACCACAGTTTAGAACACGTTACTTGTGGAGTCATTGTAAAGTTTAACTGTAATCTAATAGTCAATTCAATTCATCTCAATTCATCTTTATTTCTATAGCGCTTTTACAATGTAGATTGTGTCAAAGCAGCTTCACATAGAAGATTATAGTGAATTGGAATGGTGTCCGTTCAGTTTTTAGAGTTTAAGTTCAGTTCAGTTCAGTGTGGTTTAATTTTCACTGCTGAGAGTCCAAACACTGAAGAGCAAATCCATCGATGCGCAGCTCTACAGGTCCCGAACCATGCAAGCCAGTGGCAACAGCGGCGAGGAACGAACTTCACCAATTTGCGAAATGGTGAAGGAAAAAAAACCTCGAGAGAAACCAGGCTCAGTTGGGCACGACCATTTCTCCTATGGCCAAACGTCTTGTGCAGAGCTGCAGTCTAGGCGCCGGAGGCTGGTGAACGCTGGACGTCAGAGAAGACTCGTCTTTCACTGGGGTCTCACAGGAATCAGTCCTTTTCTCTCCACTCCTCCATGACCACCACAGCAGCTCCTCAGGATACGGCCCGGTCTGGGATTATGGAAACCTTGGGGTCATCTCTTCGCAGGTCTTGGATTGCATTAGTGGCACTGCATAGTCTCTGGGGGCCTCGGGATGAGTATCCCCAGGTGGAAATAGAGAATAAAGAGAATAATTAGAATAATAGTGTGAATTATTTTATATTTGGATGTGTTTTGAATGCGTGACTGTAAGATTTCAAGCAAATTTAAACCATTTGTGCACAAGAAATTGTAAAATGTACAGCTTTGACAAATATTAATTGTGTTTAATTAATTGTACATTGATTATTGTATGATTATTGAGTGTTATTTTACATTTGATTATTGCATTTCTGTACCTCATTACTGTTAGACTCCACCGAAATCCATAAAGCACTGTTTATTTCATTTTAATTTTGGTCCCACTTTATTTTGATGGTCCGTTTGTGGAATTCAAGTTACATTGTATCTACATGCCAACTAATTCTCATTAGATTATAAGTAGACTGTTAGGTTGGGGTTAGGGTTGGAGTTAGGGTTAGGGTTAGTGTAAGTTGACATGTACTTGCAAAGTTTCTTATAGTCAGTCAAATGTCTGTTGAAGGAGCAGTATCAACAGATATTAAGCAGACAGTCTACTAATACTCAAATGGACCATCAAAATAAAGTGTTGCCTTTATTTTTGTTCTATTATTTTTATATTTGTTTATTTTATTTTGTATATTTTTGTACAATTGTGCATATTTTATGGAGATACACTCCTTACAAAAACATCCCAATCAATGTGAAATTATGAATTCTTCCCAAATAGAGTCATCTTGTGAAATTCTATTCATATTACAGTTTATATCATAGAAATACAAAAAAATCTTTCCAATATCATAGCCCTAGGTCTGCATGACCACTTATTAAGTCCCAACTCTTTTTGGTACGAATATGTAAATGAAAATGTCCATTTTGGGCATCACTTTGACCCCCTGCTGTTTTTCTCTGTTATATTTCCCAGAATCATGTTCACTACACTCATTGAACGAACTGATGGGAAATGTGCCAGTGAGAGAAAATATAGATGTATGTCCTCTGTGCTATCTGCAAATGAAAAATGTAATGAGCAGATTATGGACTTTCAGCTTCATAAGTGTGGATTATAGGAGACACCCTCTTGAATAGCAGGGAACATAATTACAGAGAACAATTACATTTCTAATGACTGTCAAACAGAGGGGAAAAAGAGGTATTGGTGCACGGATCTCTTTAAATCTCTATTTTTAATCTTCTTCTCACTCCTCCATGGAGCTTGTTGGGGCAAAAATTAAGGTTTGGGAAAGTGGCACATTGGATGTTTTTATTGTGTATTATTTAGTTATTGTTCAAATGGTGGTTTATTTCTAATAATATTTGCTTGTGTTTGAATGAGTTTCTTGTAATCATTTTTTCTATTATTCTTTTTTTTTTGAGTTTGTGATTGCAATAGACCACTTTGGGCAGCCTAAAACAACATTTCTTTAAACAACATCCATAATGAGTACAAATGTCTGTCGAACTATATATTTAATCTTTATTTTTTCTCATAAAAAGTTATTGTTTAACTTTAGAACTCTATAAAATGTTTAGTTGCATGTAATACTAAACACTGGATACAGTTCAAAATGGTATTGTGGCAGACCTGCCAGTGTGGCTTCAGCGTCGCCATGGAAACGACTCCCTCACCGTAATCCCCACTCCTCACGTGCTGATCAGGGACAGCTGCTGCTCGTTGGAAGGATAGTATTTAACAGTATTTAATATATTTCATATTACTTACACATGCTTAATCCGGATATATGTGAAAGACATGTAACGCATTGAGTGTTGAAAAAAAAACAACGTTATAACTTGCCTAATCAAAGCTCACACAGGTCGCATCCCACATCTTGCTCTTTGTTCTTCTGTCATCGGAGTCACTGTGTATTACAGACAAACAACTTAATTCGAGCATCAGAGAAAAATAAAAATAGATACTGCCAACAGCTAACTTACTCTGACTGACAGTATTTACACAGCTGAGGCAAAGCGCATGCTTGTGGACGCGTGACGCTTTACTGGTGACGTGGAGCCGATCCGCGAATCACAGCACATTAGGTTAGCTCACCAATCAAAGTCTCTTGAGGGCGGGCCTTTCAGAGGAACTAGGAAACGTTTTCATGTTAGCTGAGTAGCTGTATTAAATAAAAGTAAGATATATGAAAAAATAACGTGATTTTCTACAAGTGAAGCATGAGCACACATTGCTTTGCATCTTATAAACATAACCAAGCCTTAAAATTACACTCTGCCCTTTAAGCACAGCATTTAAAAATATATGTTAGGCAAATTATATATGAATAGAACCTTTAGAATGTCTAAAGGAGTAAATCTGATGTATACTGAAGGGAGAATGTCTGTTGGAAAATGTCTAATTCTTACAAAATATGAAAAAAAATATATATACTGATTGATAAAGTGTAAAAAACAAAAACATAAATGCATATTTTAGATGTTTTATTGTACATGTGATTTTTCAGGTTTTTTATTTTTAATAAATTTGCAACAAATTGCTAACAATTTCAAAAAAATCTTTTTTCACATTGTCATTATGGGGTATTGTGTGTAGAATTTTGAGGAAATAAATGAATTTAATCCATTTTGGAATAACAAAATGTGGAAAAAGTGAAGCGCTATGAATACTTTCCAGATGCACTGTAAATGAACCAATGTTTAAAAAACCGTGGTTGTAAAATGCTTATGCTAAATACTAGATGCTTAATACTACATACAATGCTAAATACTAATGCTACAACCTACAATAAAATGTCATAAAAGGAATGCTTTTTATTTTGATGTTTTCTTCACACTAGTTAAAAAAAAAAAAATTAAGTCTGAGTAAAGTGAAATTAAACTATGCGTTCTGAGTTGGTCTCAAAACCAGCCGATTCGAATGTTATCACTCAATTGAATGGCATTATCAGTGGTTATCAGCTGATAGATATGGGCCAGTAGGGGCCTTCTGCACCTACTGGTAGGCTCAGAAGGCTGTAATCATCCATCCACATGGTTAATCAGCTATAGATCACATACGGCTGCGGCCGGAAGTTAACGAGAATTGTTTATATTATTTATTACATTTCCCATTTTGTATTTTATTAACATCTACCCCAACCCTAAACCCAACCGTCACAGTAATGTAAAAACAGATCTGGACCTCGAGTCTTCTCTGTTAGTATAGATGATTAAGCGATTAAGAGACACACCATGGGGAGAACATGCAAACTCCACACAGAAACGCCAACTGATCCATCCGAGACTCGAACCAGCGACCTTCTTGCTGTGAGGCAAACGTGCTACCCACTGCGCCACCGTGCAGCCGTTAAAAAGTCTATATAAAAATAAATATAATATAAGTATAGGATAGAATATAAAATTGTTTTCATTGGAGCATTATCCTGTAAAATTCATTCATTTTCTTTTCGGCTTAGTCCCTTTATTAATCAGGGGTCGCCACAGCAGAATGAACCGCCAACTTATCCAGCATATGTTTTACGCAGCGGATGCCCTTCCAGCTGCAACCCATCACTGGGAAACATCCATACACACTCATTCACACACACACTCATACACTACTGACAATTTTAGCTTACCCAATTCACCTATACCGCATATCTTTGGACTGTGGGGGAAACCGGAGCACCCGGAGGAAACCCACGCGAACACGGGGAGAACATGCAAACTCCACACGGAAATTCCAACTGACCCTGCCGAGGCTCGAACCAGCGACCTTCTTGCTGTGAGGCGATTGTGCTACCCACTGCGCCACCGTGACGCCCTATCCTGTAAAATGCTTTTTAAAATTATTTTTAGAACTTGATTCCTGTGAGGGTTGGGTTTAGGGGTAGGGCTATATAATAAGTGGTTTTTACAGTATAAAATGCATTAAGTCTGTGGAGAGTCCTCGTAAACCTCCAATACCAATATATGTGTGTGTTTGTGTGTTTCAACCATAAAGTAATTCATGTAATTAAAGTAATTCAATTAAAATTTAGCTTGAACTGGCTTATTAACTGCTCACAAGTGCAATTTGTGCTTCAAGACTATGACATTCAAGTCTTCTATCACTCTCGTTTTCTGATTAATATACTGCTCAATCCATTTTTCTCACTATAAAAACAAACAAACAAAGAATGAGGTTCTGCACATCCAGTGGTTAAAACAACCTGTATTAAATACTTGCTACAAATTCATGAAGCAAAACAGCATAAAACCAGGGTTTAAAACTGCTTGTAGTGTTTTCCTATAAAAGCCTTTCTATTCTTTTTAGCACTTGACATCCATCTGTCCTTCACTCAATGGTTATTTGTGTGTTTTATGGAGGAAAGTCATTCGTATTAGTTTGTAATTGACAAAATGTACATTTTTTTTTAACTGTGCAATTCATTCTTCAATTCCATGTGAATAGGAGACTCTAATTTTCTGCTTGGTCTATTTCTGCCTCATTCTGCTTTACCCCCTCGATGCATGGCTTCTTACTCTGTCAAAAGTACGCTGAGGACAGGTCACCCGGAAGACTTTGCTCACTTTAATCTGTCTCTGACACATGAGCAGCGTTCGGTCTGAGAGGAGGAAGCTGTGTTGTTCTACCCCTCTGTCACTCTGTCCCCTTTGCTGTCTGCCTCTTTGCCCCCGGCTGTCATGTCAGACTCAGAGCCATGAAGGGAGCGCTAGAGAGATGGACGGCTGAGACAATGAAGGTGGCACCTGTGGGCACCTGCGTGATCGCGAATCCTCAGCCTTCCTGCTTCACGTTCACTGGACAGGGACAGGCCAGATGGGGCATCCTGCCAGACTCAGACTCTGTGTGCATCTCTGCACAGGATGACTTCAGCTGGTTGGATATTGTGCGTCACCAAAGTGAGGGCAAGCATTGCAATGTCACATGAGTTACTGAACTTTCAGACTGACTCCCACTTTATATTAAGTTGCCTTAACTAATATGTACTTACACTGAAATTAATCACTTGTTGCAATGTACTTATTGTGTAAATGCATGTTTTTACATAAAATGTAAATTAATGCCTGCATGTAATTACAGTTGTAATTAATTTCTGTAATTACATTTCATGACGATTATTGGGTTAAACTTTCGGAATATGACTCCATATGAGGTTACATTTCAGCACTTTTTAAATGACAGCTACGCCTAACTAATTTATGGGTATAAATAATTTTGGGCTTGACTGTATATAGAATATTTTTTTGGTCTTCCCTCTTCATCATATAAAATGACCCAATCATATTTTTCTTTGCAGTGGCTCGTCTGTTGCTCTTGATTTTAGAAGAGTTGCTCAAAAACTTGAAAAACTTGAATTTTTTCTGCAGGCGGCCCTATAACAGTGTCTGGCCTCCAAAAAGTCCTTAACTTTGAAATTGGATTCAGTGATGTGTATAATTCTGAACCCCGGCCCTGACAAACACTCAGGGATTGACATGAGTCTCCTCTGTATTTTAAGCCAGGGTGGATAGCTGCGTATTAGACAGGAGAGCCATAAAGATTGTGGACTGTGTGGAAATCGGGCCTGGCTGCAGGCCAATGAAACCGCTTTCTCACTGGGGCTAAATTATTTTCGTCACTCACTGCAATGCAATAGTCATACTAAAAAAAAGCTGAGGATGAGATGAGGAATGAGAGAGAGAGAGAGAGAGAGAGAGAGAGAGAGTTATAAAAGTGCATCTCATTGGTTCACTCCACCAGCTCATAATGCACAGCCAAATTGCTCTCAATTGCTAAAAATGGATTTGAAGTGCAGTGTTCTGAATGCCGATTGATTGCCTGAAATTAAGGGCATTTTACAATAGAACTTTCAGTGCAAAGTCCATTTGACATCAGACTTTGTTGTTTTCATTGCTCCTGGGCACACTTGAAAAGACAAAACAAGGGTTTTAAAAAGGCAAAAATTATATTTTGGTTATAAATGTTTTTACAGCCATAAAACAGTTTTTACATTTAGGTTTTGGCCCCTGTATTACAATAAATTCTCCGTTTTATTTTATATGACAAATAGAGTTACTATAGAGAGTTACTAGCATAAATATGAATGTGGGCGCATCCCAAAAAAAATTATGTTATTTATGTAATTGTTTTAGCCATTAATGATAATGTGAAAAATGTTACAATGAAAATATTGATAACATTTCTAGAGAAAAAAATTGTGACTTTAACTTGTGACCTAAGAACGATATACATTTGTGCAGTATAAGTTATTTTAAATTAATTAAAAATATATTATTAACATACATGTATAGTAAAAATAGGCCCATAAGATTAACTTCTATATAATATAATGTTCAGTATAATATAATATAATATAATATAATATAATATAATATAATATAATATAATATAATATAATATAATATAATAT
>CAIGQV010000641.1:9263572-9295662 GCA_903798115.1 Danio jaintianensis
TGTGTGAAGGAGTGTGTATGGGTGTTTCCCAGTACTGGATTGCGGCAGGAAGGGCATCCGCTGCATTAAACATATGCCGGAATAGTTGGTGATTCATTCCGCTGTGGCGACCCCTGATAAATAAGGGTCTGAGCCGAAGGAAAATGAATGAATGAATCTAACAGTTTTTACTCTATATTTTTTAGAAAACAGTTATTTAAAAGTGTACTAATATTTCACAGTTTAGCAGTTTTTAATGTATTTTTGAGTAATACAGCCTTGCTGAGCCGAATTGCCTTCTTTTAAAACATAGAAAAATCGTACTGATTCAAAACATTTGACTGGTAGTTCTGAAAACAAAACAATATTGATGCATAAACAAGCGTATTTATCGTTTTCAGTTCTTAAAGGCTAAGAACATGACGAGTTGAGCATTAAAGCTCTTTGAGGATGGAGATTGTGAGGTTGTTCTCTGATGGAGGATAATGACAGTGATTAAGTCATAGCGCTCATTTTCCTCTCTAATGTATTTGAAGATAGTGGTGTTTACCTAGGAATGCTGTATAAACAGTGAGTTGGGACCGAAAAGCAGCTATGGACAAAAGCAGCTTTGTTTGGTTTTGTCTCTTTGCGTTGCCAAACCCTACATTAATGTCACTCTTTCACTGAAAAAAACAGGCTTCTTTTAATCCATTCCTAAGCTGCACGATTCAAACACAATGCGTTTGTTTAGTCCATGTGAAGGCAAGTGCTTCTTTTCTGTGACAGGTTTTAAGATGTAATATTTTTAGAAGGCATTCAAGGAGAATGGAGGTGGACATGCAGGTTCTCTGTGATCCCGAAGACCTTTTGCTAAAGAAATCTAAGAGAGTGCTGATCTGTATTAGTTCTGCTTCTGCTGGTTGAGCCCAGGCAAAAAGCATCTGAATTGGAAATGGCAACAGAAGATGCGAAGTTGATTTGTGTGGGCTTTGTTTTATTATTACTACTCAAGTCGTGTGCAGTGTAGCTAATGGGGCTAAATCTGTTTTAATTTTACTGTTTGTGTTTAGTGTGTATGTACAGCAAACCATTTTAGCTGTGCTTGAAACATATTTGCATTAAAAATGTGTTATATAAGAAGTTGGATTTTCAAGCAAAATGTTTTAGAGAATTAGAAGCATTTTTATTGGACTGTAATGTTTTTAATGTTTGTATAAAGACTTTTTATGATGTGGACAATCTTAAAGAATTATTCAGTAAAGTTCTGCCAGATAAAAAAGTTTTAGAATTTTTAGCATACTGTTAGAAAAAAAAAAAATACAGGTAAATTAGCAGTTTTTTGTATTTTGTGATTGGTGTTTTTTTATTCTTTAGAATTTAATTATGTGAGGTTGATCTTTCCTCTGGCAATTTTTGATCTTTAAAAGTGTGAAAAAGTTACTTTTATTGACATTTTAATAGTTTTGTCTGTATTGGTGTTGTAAATGACAGTACAAATAATAAACTGCCTGTAGCTTTTCTGTTACTTTTATTAAATGTATTATTTCTTATACAAAATATTAATTATATATCTTAAACTGAGTTCAACATAAAAAGTCGAAGGAGCAGAGATCAAGTTCTGTAATTAAACGGAAAACACCTTTGAATCAAAATATATGAAAACTTTTAACTAATAGAAATGTATTTATGTAAAAGGTTTGATGTAAATAGCTTGTGTTTTTTCATTTTTATTGTGTTATTGTATTTATTATATTTGCTATTATTCTGAATTGTTTTTAACATGAAGTTGATGCTAATGAAGCTGACATGACATCAAATAAAAGATATAGTATAGATTCAGAAGCAAATAGCACTAGATTGTTTGTATTTTTATGTGCAACTGATTTTTTTTTCAAGTGAATCAAAAACAGGCAGCGCGGTGGCACAGTGGGTAGCGCTGTCGCCTCACAGCAAGAAGGTCACTGGTTCGAGCCTCAGCTGGGTCAGTTGGCGTTTCTGTGTGGAGTTTGCATGTTTTCCCCGTGTTGGCGTGGGTTTCCTCCGGGTGCTCCGGTTTCCCCCACAAGTCCAAAGACATGCTGTATAGGTGAATTGGGTAAGCTAAATTGTCCGTAGAGTATGTGTGTGAATGGGAGTGTGTGGGTGTTTCCCAGAGATGGGTTGCAGCTGGAAGGATAAGTTGGCGGTTCGTTCCGCTGTGGCGACCCCAGATTAATAAAGGGACTAAGCCAAAAAGAAAATGAATCAATCAATGAATCAATCAAAAACATTACAAATATCATTGTTTGGCTCCTGAATTAACAAATAAGCTTGATATTTTTAGTGAATCAAATTATTATAGTGAACACATATTGTCAGAATTCTGATTCTCATTTGAATCTTTTATTATTTAATAAAAATGGCGTTTGAAACAGCACAATTTTGGGGGTTTTTTTGGGGACAACTTAATTGCAAAAACTAATAAGTTAACGTAATTTTTTCATGTTGTCCCAACACAAATCGATTGTGTGGAACTCAGCATTTTTTACAGTATACTGTAAACTATTTACTCTTACAAGACACTTAATTTTATTGAATCAGAAACATATGGCGCTACCATTTTTTTTGTTCTTGTTTTGAATGAATGAGGAAATTTGTTTTTGGATGAATCAAAATCATAAAGTACATCATTGTTGTCCAATTCCCCAGAATGAAATTGATTCAGTTCCGCCTGTTGAACTAAAAAAATCACTTACTTGTAAGTGCAGATTGAATTTGTTGTCTTATAAAGAAGACTTTAAAGCTCCTTTTCTGTATCATCAACTTTTAGTTTAGTGAATATGAAATCAAATGTAGGTTATTTTTTTCCTTTTTGTTGATTTTTATGTTTTTCATTTCATGGGCTTCCCATAAAACAACATCGGTATCAGTATTTGTGTCGAGGGAAATATGTAAAAGAGAGTATGGTGTGAAATAAATGAGCTGTGGTGATTGTCTGTGGCAGTCGGGCTGTTCTCTCGTCTGTTTCTCGGGAGCTTTAAGTACAGAGAACATACAGGTGAGTGACTCTGAGCTGATGTTCTGACCCCTATTCTATTGCAATTGATCACTTTGACCACGGTAGCCAACCTCATATTTCATTTTTCCCTTGAGGCACTTTCCTGTTCAGGGAAGAAGGACCGGCAGGGTCTGTGTCCCCTTTACCCAGCCATTCATTTTCTCTTTACTGTTGAAGAATAGCCAGCTACTTGTAGAAGTAGTGATGCTGCTAATGTCGCAAGTGTAATTACTTTCTGGTAAAAGTTTGCTTTTACTGGTAATCACTTTACCTTTGGTCTAGGTCGGTTTTATTCAAAGCTCAGTCTTTTACCCTGTTCATTGTTAACTCCCCAGTCAATTTCTCAACCCATGTGAAAAGTCTTGGGGTTATACTGGATGGTATGCTCTCATCTGGTCTCATGTTCTGCCTTTTTTCATTTTGCGTAATGCCTAACATTGCAAGACTTTGCTCTTCACTATCTCAACAAAGTACTGAAGTGCTTGTTCATGCTTTAGTTACATCTCGGATTGATTACTGTAACTCTCTCCTGTCTGGCATCTCTGATAAGCATAAGCATGCTTGCTATATATTGTTAGGTGTCCTTGAGTGCTTTGAATAGTGCCTATAAATAAAACATATTATTATTATTATTATTATTATTATTATTATTATTATTATTATGTAATATGTAGGTCTTACTATTAAGCTCAGCCCACTTTAACATGAACATTTTTCTCCAGTTTATTTCTTCAATTAATATCATTACATTGATGGGGTGGATATTTTAACTTATTTTTACCACTGGGCAAATAGCAAAATATAAGGTTGCTTAAAGTATTTTGGTGCCTTGAGTTGTGGTGCCATACATGTACAGTGTAATGCATGTTTTAGCTATATTTCTGAGCATCTACATGCCATATGATGCTTTGTGATGCTTTCCTTTAGTGTGTACACTGTAAAAAATAATTAGTTGACTTTACTTAAAATAAGTGAGTAAATATGTTGTTTTTAAAATTATTGACTTTACTTAAAAATATTGCACTGTAAAAAATAATTACTGTAAAATTTACAGTAACTGAATGGCAATTTTGGTTGCCACTAAGACTGTACATTTACAAGCACACTGTAAATTATTAATTATTATTTAATGGAACATTTACAGTAACTTACAGCAATTTTGGTTGCCAGTAAGACTGTAAATTTACAAGCGCACTGTAAATTAATAGTGAAAGTTGTACTGTGAAAATACAGCACAGTTGTAATTATATTTTTACAGTGTGTTTGTAAGTTTACAGTTTTACTTATAAGTACACTTGTTACCTTAAACATTTTTAAGCGAATGAACCATTTATTACAGTGTAAGTTACAAAGTTCAAACCATCCCCTGTTATTCTGGATGCAAAATGACACACGTTTGGTTTTTGAACACTGAGAATTTGCTCATGGGACCATATTGAGATAAAGTATATTTGGAATTGAACCACATAGAGTTATAAAAGGAAGATTACAAAAACAAAAGTGTGTGATCAAAAAAATAAAAATACTTTAAAACAGCTTCAATGCCTCTTGAGTTACTGAGTTGCAAACTTTGAGAGGGAAAAACAAAGTGTTTTTGCCTGTTTTTGAACTTTAGCCATCTTTGTACATTTATATCCATTAAACATACACCAGTGACACGTAATATTTTAGCTTTCACTATTCATTATTTAAGCATGAAACTATTTGTAACTATTTTTACTGTATTCTAGCACACATAATAATAATAATAATAATAATTATAATAATAATAAAAACATCTAAAAAACCATTATATGGCCTCAAACGCATTTATCTTCTGTACAGTTAGTGGATAACTGCTTAATTGTTGGCATAACTTTTAATTATAACACAATGGTAGATATTTTGGCTATGCTTTAATGTCATTTATGTCTTATATGTTTCTGATTGGATTGTAATTTCTCTAATTATTCCTGTCAGTTCTTCTTTTTATCCTTTCAATGCAGTGTTTTGTCTGTCGAGTAAATGCATTAACAATGAAAGCCTGTTCTCTTCCAGCTACAATGAGTAATTTATAGGGGAGTCTGTGTTTGAGGAGAGGGCAAGAATTACAAGCCTTCATCAGACAGACTTTAGTTCTGACACCGGTGGAATATGCTTCAGTCTTCGATACGGTCTGACAATATAAGCCAAAGACATTGTTATGGAAAAAATAAAACAACCCTGTTCTATATTTCATATAAGTTCTGCATGGTTCTTCTGTCTGTTCTTGTCCATCAAATCCTTTTAGACAGATGAAAGTTCTGTGAGGATTTATTCTGGCAGCTGAGGCTTTGATCTCTTTTGGTTTGTCAATTTCACTGATATGAGTTTTCACAATCAACTCCAACACTGATAGTCAGGACACTGCAGATCAGCTCAGAGATGGGAGTGACGGATTTTTGGGGGATTTTTATTAAAAGTGGGAGGAATTAAATGTTTTAATTTTATGAAAACTTCCCCATAGCCCATAGCCATTATATTTGAAAGGCAAATACTGTATATGGATTTTACGAGGCGCATCGTAATGTTAACAGTACAGATAAACAAGACTCAGCACTGATGTGTGTGTGCGTGTGGACTGTATAAATAGTCCCTGTAATCAGTTCATGAGCAGCTCCCAGCCGTGAGTGTGTGTAATCTACTGAATGAGGAGCAGGTGCGTGTGAGCGGTGGATGACTGGAACTTGTAGTCCATATAATGGCAGATTTGTAGTTCTATGGCGATCTGCGTGTTTACCAGCGATCTGCCAGGATTAGATCACTGGTGATTGTAAATCTTTAAACATCACTTTTTGGAGCTGTCAAAAAAAAAACATGCACTGCAACTGAAAATGATAATTAGTATGTTTATCTTTTGCAGTTGTCGAATTGTTTAAGAACAGGTTTGAAACAGCAAAGGAGTCTAAAATCCATTTAAAATGGATTTTAAAGCACTAATTCAATTGTTCAATGAGCCCTATTTTGTCACTGGACCGAATCTCCCCGTGTCATGTTCACACACCCTAATTCAATTATTCTACGTACACACACTCTAACCTTATTTGCTCACATATTGGAAACAAGTTAAGCTGGCCTCTCCACTGCTGTTCCATTACAAGCAAGGAAATGATGTAATCACAGATACTGTCAGTGTCAGCAGCAAGCTGTAATAAGATCTGATGCGCCGATCTATTCTGGGTCCTGTTTCTTTTCCACGGTCTCAAGTGGGAGAGAGCGAGAGCTGGGGAGAAATTTGATTGTACACGCTTCACTTTACAGACATATATCATCAAGATGAGTTTGCACATTTATAGAGCATTTTAGGTAAACTCTTAGCGGGGGAAGAATTTTAAGTGGCGCAATCCTCTAAATCACTGCGTTTTACCAAGCAATGTTTCCGGGTTTCTGCCAAAAGCACTTGATTGTGAGCGGAAAATGATAATAATGTTTCTGATATCTGCTTGTTCAGCTCTGATAATGAGAGAAATGATGTTTGCATAATTCACAGATGAATTATACATTTCAGAATCAGCTCTAATTGTGCTGAATGAGGAGTCAAAATGGACCGTTCCAGCGGCAACGAATAAATGAATAATCAAGTGTCTAATTGGCTTTAAACAAGTTAATTGAAGGATGACGGGATGGAATTTATATGATGGTTCTATAAATTAATAGCTAGCAAATTTGCCCATGAGAAAAAAATTGTGTATACATACAGTATGTAAATGACAAGTTGCATGCTGGAGATACATTATACTGATACCGAATGTGCCAAAATATGATCAGTGCAAACACCTTTGATAATAGTTTAAAATCTAGTAGGTAAAACTTTCATCATGTGTAGTGATGTCAGGTGTAAAAGACCTTTAACGAGTGTTAAACAATAAACATAGCAATCAAACTGTTCTTATATAGCTGTTTTTTATCGCACATCTACATGCTGCAGCTTCATTTGGCTGTCAGTTCATCTTTTAGTTATTAATACTGTTAAGTACACACCATGCCTAGTAAAAGTGACAACCACATAGAAACCAAATTAATTCCATGCGGTATGTACAGAACTGAACATCTAATGATATATGTGTGTGGGGGGTATATGTCTTGACTTATTTGTGTCACCAGATCTTGCTTTAAAAAAAAGCCACATAATAAAATATTGTGACCTTACCTGTTTACTAATACATAAACTGAACCATCTAAGCCCTGATAAGTGGACAGAGCAACAGTTCAAGAGCTAACAGAACATGATGTATCGAATCGAATCGAATTTATAATTGGTAATTTATTTATTTATTTATTGGTTTGTTTGTTGTTTATGATAATAATTATCAAACATTTTTTTTTTCTGTTGGTACTTTTGTGTGGGTGTTTTGTTTGATCTAAGTCTATCAAGGATGAATAAACATGACACTAAATCCACCTGTAGGTGGCGACAAGTCCCTGTTTTTATGAGTGATTCATTTATTCATTTTTTTTAATTATTAATTTTAAACAGCTGATTTATTTAGAAATTAATTAATCACTGCCAATGTGATTAGATCATTGAATGATTGACTCAGATGATTTGTTCTAAAACAGTTCTATTCAGTAACAAGACATTATTTCTAAATAACAAAAACACATAACAGAGTTTTTTATTACTATAAAAAATTTAATTGTATTTGTATGCAAACTGAGTGAATTTGGCATTAGACAAATTGGATCGAAAACACAATTTGATTAAATATTCTCACTTAGGCAGTAAATCATTTAAAGCTTTGCATTCACAATTGATTCACTGAACCACTGATTTACTTGGTTATGTACGATGATGTGAATCATGAACCATTTACTGCACAATGTATACAAGATTAGTTTGTGGGACTTTCTTTATTCGATTTACTGTTTTCATTATATGGAATCCCTAAAGAGGTCAACACGTTTGAACCATAAATAAAACCACAAATATATTATCAGACCTAATATTAAAGGGATGGATCACTCAAAAATGAATTTACTCACCATTCACTCACACTCAAGTGGTTGTAAACTTTTTGAACATTCTTTCATCTGTTGAACACAAAACAAGATATTCTGTAGAATGTTATAAAGACAATTTTTTCTCTTATTTTCACCCAGCACCAGTAGAAACTCACTTAGTGCTCTATCATACACCCGGCGCAATAAGGCGCAAGACGTGTTTGCCGCGACGTGTTGCTATTTTCAGACCAGCGCAACAGTAATTATCCTGCTTTGCGCCACGTTGTTTAAATAGCAAATATATTTGCGCCACTTTGTGGACTCATGGGTGTCTAGAAAAGAGGTGTGCTAAGGCGCATTGTTGGCACGTTGCTATTTTGAGGAACTAAAATAAACTGTGCAATAGACCAGCTGAAAGCAGGTCTAAAGTCCAGCGCAGAGCGCGTTAGTTATGCGCCTTAAACACGTACACATTGCTTAATACACACAGGATGTTGATCTTTAAAAATGAAAAAGAATTAAAGGATTAAAATATTACAAAAATTATTGTTTTTTACATAAATATAAAAACCACATCCTCTATGCCTTCTTCATCTCTGGGGGCTTTTTCAGTTTATTCATGACAGTTTGCATTTGTATAATGTTATTATTATTAGTAGGACTAGTATTATTTATTATATGCATATTTATAATTGTTTTATTAAAAACAAGCTTAGATTTGTCCACCTGTCAGGTTTTGGACCATATGGGGGCATAGGACGTGTGTTTGGATATAACTCAGTTTTTTGACCACACCTCATTATTATTGTTCATTTATTCCTTTGCTGGAAATTAGAACTGAATTTAGAAATAGTTTTGAAACAAATCTTTGCGCTCAACAAACAAAATTAAATAAGTGGGCTAATGGATATCTTCAGTGGTGTGCGTACAACACCATTTCCTTATCCACGAAAGAGAGAAGGAGAAAGTAAAGAGGCCAATTAGAGGAGGTTTGTTCTTTATCCTCGCGCTGCAGATGGTCTGTTTAACTGTTTTCTCACTAGTGAAGCATTCAGTTTTTTTGTCATGTAAAGATCATTAAAATAGGACCCTTAATGTTACGTCTCATCCAACGTAACAACTTAAACACGTTACAGTGTTTAACAGAAGAAAGAAACTCAAACAGGTTTTGAACAAGTGGAGGATGAATAAATGTTGGCATAATTAAAATTTTTGAGTGATCTATCCCTTACATCAGAACAGTCTTTTTTTCTGCGATCTGATTGGCTGACAAATTTTGTAAGACTGATTAGCAGTATAACTCTACATAATTACTTATGCAACTCCTTACTGATGTTTTGCATAGTGAGATAATTCCACTTAAAGAGTTGTGCTGATGTCTGGAGGAGTCTCATTAATGATGCATTCACACTCATGATTAAATAACTAAACACACTCAGCTGGTCCTCTGTTGATTAAGTTGTAGAGTATCAACAGTAATTCTGGGACACTGAAAACATAAACATAATCATCAGCATGCTGATGAGAAGCCTCTCTGGATCGGTTTGTATACAGTATGAAGAAGCCATCAGAGATTTGCTGCATTTAAATCAGGGAAGAATTCATCATCACTTCACAACACAGACTCATTGGAAATACGCGCTTCAGCCTAAATGTTTGTGAAACTGCAAAAACATATGTAAACATATGTTTGACTGCAGATTCCAAGTAAAATGAACGCTATGGGGGCATTGTGACGAAAACAAATTTTGTTCCTTTCACACTAATGATATTTATAGTGACTTATTAATTAAATTATTATTTAATTGCACAAAGAATTGCACAAATACTACAAAACAACTTAATGGTGTTTATGATTAGTAATCAACTGGGTTTATGAAGCATGGTTGCACAAAAGAGATGAAAGCAATGTAAAATCAAGGTAAAACTATGTGGTCGCAGTGCACTTTTCTCTTACATTTGCTGTTGAAAAAACTATTGGTTGGGTTTAGGTCAGTGGTTCACTAGGTTGTCTTTATGACACGCTCCACCTTCTAATGGAAAAGAAAGGTACAACAAAACGCATACTAAGTAATGGATTTCAGATTTGCAAAAATGTATACAGCGCCCTCTTGTGGATTTGTCATCTGAAATGTGCAACGAAATGGGGCAACATATTTTATGTTTCACAAAAATGTAGGCTGAGGCACATATTTCCATTTAGCCTGGGATGAAAAATAAAATCAAAGTAAATTAAAATAATACAAATTTGACAAATTGCACAATCAATTGATGATTAATTAAAATGGATTATCTGAAAGGTCTTTATTTATATAAACTGATGTTGGTTAGTTTGATAATACTTACGTGGATACAAGATTAAAACTAATAATAAACTTTTCTTGTGAGGCTTCCTATAATAGTATTGCCCTCTCTATAGTATCTCTATGTTCATTCATTCATTTTCTTTTTGGCTTAGTCCCTTTATTAATAAGGGGTCACCACAGTGGAATGAACCGGCAACTAATCCAGCATATGTTTTTTGCAGCGGATGCCCTTCCAGCTGCAACCCATCACTGGGAAACACCAATCACTCTCATTCACACACATATACTACGTAAAATTTAGCTTACCCAATTCACCTATACAGCATGTCTTTGGACTTGTGGGGGAAACCGGAGCACCCGGAGGAAACCCCTCGCGAACACGAGGAGAACATGCAAACTACACACAGAAACGCCAACTGACCCAGCCGAGGCTTGAACCAGTGACCTTCTTGCTGTGAAGCGACAGCGCTACTCACTGCGCCACCGCGCCGCCCCGTATCTTTGTGTTTTTTATAATTATTATAACTGAATATATATTTTTCTTATGCATTTCACTTGCTGTAATAATGAATAAATTAATAATTGAACATAAAAAATCTAGTATTTTTGAAGCTCTTTTTATATGCTACTTGTGTAGATACCTAAAATAATGAATGGTATTTCTGCATTTCTTAGTAAGCATTTTTGTATTGTATATTTAGTTACAAATCTTACAAACTAACAAGAAAGTTGGCAGTTAGGGAAATAAAACAAAACAAGAAACTAAACTAAAGTAAACTAAACTAAATGAAACAGAAACGAAATGAAACTAAACTAAACAGAAACGAAACAATCAACTATCAAACCTAAAGACACATACATACATTGCATACATTACATACATTACATACATACATACATGCATACATTACATACATACATACATAGATTGAGATGACCAAGGAAAAGTGTCCCAGTTGACCTGAATTTATCTTAAATATTACAAGTAACTGAAAAAAAAATCAGAAATATTCTCTGAAAATGAGTGTTAATATCTTTAATGAAATCAACTGATATCATTTTATCTATATTTACTTTTTCATACTAGAAAACAAGAATAAAATAAAATAAAAACCCTGATAAATCTTTCTTGTCTATAGCTACCTAAAAAAATGAATTGCTTTTTTGAATGTCACTCCATGTCACTCCACTCCATTTACTGTTATGTATTTAATTCTTAAGCATTTTCATCTGCATTTTTGTACTTTTCTGGCTTTATGTTGAGAACTTTTAAACTGGTGTGCATGTTTTTTCAAATATTGAGTAAACTCACACCTGTAACACATTTTGTGTTTGTGTCTATCAGTGTTTGGCTCATGCATTATATTTGTGATTTAAATGCACTGAATAATTCTTGCCGTTTGAGGGGAACATTAGAAGAATTTGGTTTCTCAGTGTATAACCTCATGTGCGAGAAAGCCGGAGTGGTTTGTAATCTAAAAGGTTTCGATCCAGTTTAATTTACAGTTTAATCCAGTTTATGGAATACAGAAGATTTCACTAATACAAAAAGACTTCAGGCATTTGATGTAACTTTTGAAACTCACAGAACACCATTCCATTTCATTCAGTTTGACTCCGCTACTGGCTCTTGCTTATTTTTTCTATTTCTTTTTATCCTTTTTGTCTCATAAATGGATTATCAAAGTAATTGATGAGATAGGATCTGGAGCTAATCAACCATTATACAAGGTGTTTGGAAGAAAATACAAATAGGAAAAAAGGGACCAAAGAAGAAAAACTTATTAAAGATTTTGCCAATGCGTTTCGCCTTAAAAGCCTTTCTCAGGGCATTTCTAATTTGTGAATGGATGATCTAGATGGAGATGTATTTTTTCAAACATTTTAAAAATGTCGCTGTGTGATGTGTTCTTATGCCCTGAGGAAGGGCATAAAAATGCATTGGCAAAATCTTTAATGCATTTGTCACCTTTGGTACAAGTAGTGCTGGAAATCCCTTTTTTTCTTATCAAAGTAATCATCGATGGTTTCAAACAATAATTCACCAAAAATTATATATATATGGCTTAAGTTAAAAATTAGCTTTCAAATGTTTTCATTTAGCGGCACGGTGGCTTAGTGTTTAGCACTGTCGCCTCACAGCAAGAAGGTCGCTGGTTCGACCTGAAATAGAGACTAAGCCGAAGGAAACTAAGTGAATGAATGTTTTTCATTTAGAATTGTATTTCACATTATTTAGTAAATTATAAATTGTGTAATATGAAGATTTGTTTTTTTGGCAATAGTTATGCATTCTTAATTTAAAAGTAAGTGCGATATACAATTTAATTCAACATTTAAAGTTAAAAATGTTTATTTAAATAGTAATATTTGATTGTTAGCATTTGATTAACATTATCATTTATTCAATTGACGTTTGATTATTAACATTACATATGCGTGTTGTGTGTGTCGAAGTTGAGATTACCCATTTTGGGAAAATACATGAGCCCACACGAGCACAGCGAGAACATGCAAACTCCACACAGAAATGCCAACTGACCCAGCCGGGGCTCAAACCAGCGACCTTCTTGCTGTGAGGCGATCGTGCTACCCACTGCACCACCGTGACGCCCTTTGAGAAATCTCACATTACTAAAAATATGTCGAGATGCAGACTAATTTAAAAGATAAAAACTTTACATCCATTGAATTCTGCTACAGATTTTTTACAGATTTTACAGAGTTTAAGATTTATAGGATTTCATCATTACTTGTTTATAAATGTTTCTTAGATGTTTTCATAGCAAGTGTATGGCTGCGGAAATGAACTAACGTCATTAAATAACACTTTTAACAAACCTGATTAAAACAAATAAAACATAATCTGCCTATTTGTCATTATTCTTTTAACTCTTGACTACACGTGCTGTAAAAAAGAAGAAATAATATGTCATAAAAAAACTTTAATATTGTCAAAAATGTAGGTTATGCCAGTGACAAAAAACGATACATGTGATCTTTAAATAAATGTACAAAAATTCTGAAAAATTAAGCTGTCTGTCATGATCACCAGCGATCCAGGCTTGCAAATCGCTGGTAAACATTCACTTTTACTCGGACTACAATCCTGTCACCATATGAACTACAAATCCTGTCATGCACCTTACTCACACCTGTTCCGGTTCACCTTTGATTAAACACACACAGCTGGGAGCTGCTCAAGGACTGATTACTCAGATTATATAGACTGCTCACTTTGTCACAAACTTTGTTGAGTCTTGTTGGTTTATACCCTGTAACATTATGAAGCGGTTTCCTTGTGTAGTCACTCCGTGTTTGACCCTTGCCTTGTTCTCTTGTTTACGCTGTCTGCCTGAATTGACCATTTGCCTGTGACCTGACTACGCTTCCGGATTTGTTTGTATGTACCCGTTTGCTCCTGTGTTTGACCATTGCCTGTCTGATGACTCTAAATAAACCTGCATGTGGATCCTCTCTCTGTTGTCACCCAACTCCCTTGTGGTTACACTGTCATTTACTGTAGGTGTTTTCATAAATTTAAACGTTAATTGATTATTGTGATCTAAATTTAAATGTTAGGAAACAAAAAAAAATTTTGACATTAAAAAAGAGGTTGTTTTTGTATAGAATGACCCATATAAAAAGCATATTAAATACAGTGTTTACATTAATGGTTAAAAAAATGGAAAATTAAAAAAAACATTAAGCACATACTTTGTACTTTTATTCATCATGATTACAATGGATTTGCAACTCTTAGCTTGGAACTCTCAGCTTGGTCTGCCAATTAATTTTATGGCTGAATATCAATCTTTGAATATCCTAACAATGCAGACTGCACAAAATTCTAATTACATTTTCATGTTTTAATATAATACGACAGAATTTAATATTTTAAATTGTGATAATATTTCATAAAATTACGGTATCTGTTCCAGTAAACATCTAAATTTGTCATCATAACTGCTTTTAAAAATTGATTTTAAAGACAAAATGTTGATTGAACGCATGCTGCCCCTGCACATAATCAATGTACAGTATTTCACACACTGGTCATGGAGTGCATGTATATCATTTGTCACAGTATAAATCTACGGGGGGCTGAACAGAGGTCTGCTCTGACAGTTTAAAACATGCGACCTCCGGCCACTCGCTGCTGTCCCAGCAATTATATTCATCCGTTCAATTAATCAGAGGCACCAGCATTCCCCGCTCCGGGGACTAAGAGAAAGAAAACGACCCGATTCACTCCTCTCTAATTTGTCTGCTAATTAAAACGGTTTTAGCCTGACTGGCCTCCAGCCTTGAGAGAGCTTTTAATCGCAGATTTAAAGAAACTTTTCAGCCAAAATGAAATGTTTTTGTCGTTTATGCACAGGGGTTGGGCAATGAAACTGAAACACTGGCCAATTTAATTTCACTGGTGCACCTGGGACCAAGACAGCAAGTCTTTGTGATGTATCAAGAGCCATGATATCCTGGGTAATGTCAGCTCAACATCAAGAAGGTAAACCACAACCAACAGGAGTAACTGTGGACTCAAGAGAAAGCTGTCTGAAAGGGATGTCTGGATGCTAATCCGGATTGTATCCAAAAAACATAAAACACAGAGCCTAACTCAATGAAGAATTAAATGTGCACCTCAACTCTCCTGTTTCCACAGTTCGTCGGGAGCTCTACAGGGTCAATATACATGGCCGGACTGCTATAGCCAAACCTTTGGTCAGTCATGCCAATGCCAAATGTCAGTTTTAAAAATCAAAATCTTGGGCTGTGGACAAAGTAAAACATGTATTGTTCTCTAATGAGTCCACCTTCACTGTCTTTCCCACATATGGGAGAGTTATGGTATGGAGAAGCCCCAAAGAAGCACACCACCCAGACTGTTGCATGCCCAGAGTGAAGCATGGGGGTGGATCAGTGATGGTTTGGGCTGCAATATCATGGCATTCCCTAGGCTCAATACTTGTGCTAGATGGGCGCATCACTGCCAAGGACTACTAAACCATTCTGGAGGACCATGTGCACCCAATGTTTCAAGCATTCTATCCTGATGATATTGCCATGTATCAGAATGATAATGCACCAATACACACAGCAAGACTGGTGACAGAGTGGTTTGATGAACATGGAGGTCAAGTTGAACATCTCCCATGGCCTGCACAGTAACCAGATCTATATATTATTGAGCCACTTTGTTTTAAAGCGTTTACTTAGAGACCTGGTCACTGTTCTGCAAGAAGAATGGCTCAAAATCCTTCTGGCCACTGTGCAGGACTTGTATCTGTCATTCCCAAGACGATTTGATGCTGTATTGAAAAAGGAGGAAAGTAAAAAAAGGAGGAAAGTAAAAAAGTAATTTAAAAGTAAAGTAAAGTACCATACTGTACCATTGAGCTATGGCGATGATGTAATGGGTAGGTGTGTCTCTAAAGCTCCACCTTCTCTGGTTTATGAAAATAAAAGTGTCTTGACCCCTTGCTTTTTAAACTGCTCCTTTACATTTGGTCATTTTTGATGAAGGTTTATTTTGTTATTGAGAGGAAAAAAAGTACAATAAATATTTATATATTCATACAACATTGAAATGGCTACAATATCGTTACTTTTACAGTGTAAATTTGGAGGTGGGCGCTGATTATTCTGTTCTGTGATTTTGCATGTGTTTGAGAGATTTGTCAGAAAGCCGGCGCCGACAGCAGGTTTACTGAGATGGAATTGTGGGAGAAGGAAATGTGTTGTCAGATTGCAGGCCCAGAATGTCTGCATGATGTCAGTCTGCGAGCCGTCAGTCAGTCTGTCTCTCGTCCTGTTGTTTTTAGCTCTCAATAATAGCGTGAAGCTGCTGTTTCAGAAATAGACGGATGGACTATTCAAGGGTGTGGTGATGACTGCCGTATGCTGTGCTATTTTCACACAGCGCTCCCTTTGGGCTGCTTCTTTTGATTGGTTCTCCAAAAGTTTTTTCTGTGACTGGCAGATCATTGCAGTAGCAAACATGATTACTAGTGGTGTCATGAGTTTGAATTTCTAGGAAAATGAAAAAATAATACTTATAATGTAGCGCAATTAATTTTGGATATATGTACTTGTGTGTTTTATAGTTTGTAATTTAGTTTTTTGTTTTTTCATTTGATTTATTTTATTTGTTATTTTATTTGTTATTTTTATTATTTCAATATTTATTTATTAAATTCTTTATTTAGTTTATTCTATTTTATTGTTTTATTTTAGTTTTTTTGTTGTGTGTTTATTTTGTTTTTATTTTATTTTGTACTGCAATGAATTTTGGATATATGTACTTGTGTGTTTTATAGTTTCATTTGTTTTTTTTTGTTTTGTTTTTTTTTTTATTTTTTTTTTTTATATACATTTATTTTTTTATATTATTATTTATTTTTATTTTATTGTTTTATTATTATTTATTTATTTTGTTTTATGATTTCCATATTTATTAAAAAAAAATTATTTTGTGTTTGTTTTATTTTATTGTTTTGTTTTTATTGTCTGTTTATTTTGTTTTTATTTATTTTGTTTTTATGTTATTTGTGTTCATTTGAATCTAATTAACCTTATTCTTTAAAATGCCAATTAAAAAAAGAAAGATTGTATGTATAAAAAACATATATGTATTCAGATAGAATGTTTCCACTCAGCTCACCTATATTATGTCATAAAACATATCAAGTACAGCTTTAATTTATAGAATTATTAAATAATGTCTTAAAACATTCTGATAATATTTACTTTAATACTCTCTCATACCCAAAATCTGCTTAACTGAAGACCAGAAGAATTACACACTGTTGTTGTTGGATTATCCGGGAGTGTTTGTGATGTGAGTGGGATGTCTCGCCCCACACGGGACACACCTGCTCCTGCAAAACAGCCCTCATAGTCAAAACACACAGAAACACATGTGGAGGATCAAGAGTGTGTGAGGCCATTCAGGGCTTTAAGAATGAATGTGTATGATAGAGAGAGAGGCGCTTACACACGCACACGCACACACACCCACACCCACACACACACACACCACATAGTAGTAGTTTGTTAACTGTTGTTATTATTTGACCATTTAAATCTTTATTATTCATTAATTCTGATTTGCTGCATTACTTGACATATGTAGTATTTTCAAATAATAAGAGCTAAACATTTCAGCCGGAGTCATTTAAATAGTTAATATTTATTGTACTTTTTATTTAAGTTTTTTCTTCTTCTTTTTTACTTAATTTAATTCCATAGTTATTTAATTTTCTGTCTATAGTTATTTGTTTGTTTATTATTGATTTTTTTATTTATTAAAATGTACTTGTTCCCTCAATTTGGACTGTAGAGTTATTCTATTTTTACTGTTTGTTTAATATTTTAGCTACGTTTTTCGTCTTTCATTTTTATTTTATGTGATCACAAATCATTTGTTGTCTATATTCATTATTTATTTAAGTGTTATTTTATTTTATTTTATTTTATTTTATCAACCATACAGTTGTACTGTTATCTGTCATCTCTATAAAGCATCATATAGCATTTAGTTTATTATTTATTATTACATACAATTTTTTTACAGAAAATGTCAATGAATAAAACAAAAAAAATAAATTAAATTAAATTAAATTGAAATTTAGAGAAAGACTGTCAGTGCCCATGAGCGTGTCATTCTGTTTTACTGTTTGTTTAATATTTTATATTTATCAATATTTTATATTTATCTTTAATTTTAATTAAATTTTATTTGATCACAATCATTTGTTGTCTGTATTCCTTTTTTAATTTAATTGTTATATACTTTTGTGGGTTTTAAAATTTATTTAAATTTATTTAAATTATTAGTTATTAGATTGTCTTTATTTATTATTTATATTATTATTAATTACTGACCATACAGTTGTACAGGTATCTGTCATATCAATAAAGCATCATACAGCATTAAATTATTATAGAAAATGCAACAAGCAAACAAGCAAACAAACAAATAAAAAAATTGCTTGTCATTCTATTTTTACTGTTTGGTCAATATTTTAGCTGCAATTAAAAATATCTGTTTATTCTATTTTATTTGATCATGGATAATTTGTTGTCTGTAATCATTATTTATTTAATTGTCATTTACTTTTGTGTTTATTTTATTGTATTCATTAGTTACTGGTTTGTCTTTATTCATTATGTATTTACACACCATACAGTTGTTATCTGTCATATCAATAAAGCATCATACAACATTCATTACAGAATATTAATAAAATAAAATAAAATAAATAAAAAGATTGTGGGATGGTAGTGAGAGACTGCCAGTGTCATGCCATGAGCTTCAGCCAGTTGGAGACTAAAAGGTGAGCGTGATCAGAGAGGCTTTTGCCCTTATCACAGCACTCCTCCATTGGAATTGCTAAATCTGACCTTCAACAAGACATTTAAAAATGGCCTCAGATTGGCTCTTCTCTCATCCTCTGAAGACAATGAACTGGTCACTGCTGCTCCTGGAATAAACTACAGTAAAGCTGCGAATGAAGATAAATGTAAAACAGAGACCTTTGATTTAAAGCACTGTGTCTCTCTCTATGGCTTACAGTGACAAGTTGCTTTATTACGCTACTGTACTGTATAATACCAGCCCACCTGACCTCATCCGACCTGCACATACTGAACGTGTACTTAATTGAAAATGCAAATTTTTCTGAATTTAACTGATTTTAATTGAGTGGTAAGAATATTGAACACTAAGAGAGAATTGGTTGATAAATGCCAAACTCTACTGATCTGTGTTTGTGTCTGTTGACCAGAAATAACTGTTAAACCCTCATTGGAAAACTGTTTGCGGGGCTGAAAATGAAAGCTGAAAGCAAAATATGCATTTGAACCCTGTCAGCTAAATTTATTGCTTTATACATGTAGGTTTTAAGCTGATATTGCGCTTGTTATAGTTGATTCATTATGTTTTGTGTTGCTTTCTGAGCCTTTGCTAATATTTCAAAGAATGCACTGGAATTCCTAATTGTTTTCTACATTTATTTGTTCATATTTTTATGATTATTTTTTTTATACTAAATGCTATATTGTTCCCCAGCGGGAGGGGAACTACAATGCTATGTGGAAACTTCCACTATGGGGATTTCGTCAGAAAGCCAATCACTCTGAAGAGTAATTAAACGGGCCAATGAAATGCCAATGAGTTGGCGGTGTCAGCGTGCACAGCTGGCAGCAATCATAATCAGCTTGTGAATAAGAATGCTCGCTGTGCCACACAACCACACCTTTTCGCTTTCAGAAGCCTCACGCAACTGAGAGTATCGCTTAAAGATCTCCACGAGAGAGAGAGAGAGAGAGAGAAAGAGTGGCTTCAGAACGAGCTGTTTCTCCCGGTCCCAGAGCGAGCTACAACGCAGGCAGCGGCGGTCGAGCTGGGTTCATTCTCCCGTCCCTGGGCGTTTCTCTGGTCCGGTTCTACAAGAGCGGTTTGTATAGTAAAGAGCAAATTTCCCTAAAAGAGCAACACGGTCGAGCAGCGCGTCTTTTTAAAGATGTCGTTCCGACCGTGCGTTTCTGGATGCGGTGGTTTCCTGTCCACGGATGATGGGCACGAGCACTGCGTTGCATGTCTGGGGGTCCAGCATGTTAATTCAGTGCTCGCGGGCAGTTCATGCCATCACTGCGATGGCATGTCTGTGGCGCAGCTAAGATCGCGGCTCGCTCTTGCAAAAGAGCGAACCACCCCTGCTGTCCCCCGCAAGTCGGTTGGCACTCGGGCAGATCTGAGGGTTACAGTGGGAGTCAATCCGCCGCCCTCGGGCTCGCGGACCTCCCGCTCCTCAGCGCGCTCCATCCAAGCTTCAAGTGAGAGAAGCGCTCCATCCTCTCGGATGGTCGCCCTCTCACTCGATGACACCGAGGATCAGATGTCCATCGCGGCATCGGAGGGTGGGCTGTCATATTCTGACGAGGATCCGGACCCGCTCCCTCCCTCCGGGGTAGTGAGCGAGGCGCCGGATCTAGAAGCAGATATGTTGGCCGTGCTTTCCCGGGCTGCTTCGGCGGTGGGTCTGGAGATGGTTTATCCCCCAGCCCCGCGGCCGGACCGACTAGATGGGTGCTACGTGGAGGCTAAGAGGAGGGCCAAGCCTTCTAAGCCTCCCGTCCCCTTCTTCCCGGAAGTGCACAGTGAGCTCACGCAGTCTTGGAGGGCACCTTTCTCTGCCCGATCTGCGTGCGCTTCCTCTCTCACCACCCTTGACGGTGGAGCAGCCAGGGGGTACGAGGCGATTCCCCAGGTGGAGCGCGCCATTGCGGTCAATCTTTGCCCGCGTGGTGTCTCTTCCTGGCGTGGTCAGCCTCGTCTTCCGTCCAAAGCATGTAAGTTATCTGCGTCCCTCGGGAGCAGAGCTTACACTGCTGCGGGCCAGGCTGCTTCCGCCTTGCATGCTATGGCAACGTATCAGCGCTACCAAGCGCAGGCGTTGGCCCAGCTGCACGAGGGTGGTTCCGACCCAGGCTTGATGCACGAGCTCTGCACCGCAACCGACTATGCTCTGCGTACCACCAAGTCGGCTGCGCGTGCCCTGGGAAGGACGATGGCCACACTAGTGGTCCAGGAGCGCCACCTCTGGCTAAACCTGGCAGATATGCGTGACGTTGACAAGGTTCGCTTTCTTAACGCACCCATATCCCAGGCTGGCCTGTTCGGCGACACCGTTGGTGAGTTCACCCAGGAATTCACAGTGGTGAAAGAGCAGTCGAGTGCGATGGGTGAGGTCATCTATCGGCGGGCTCGTAAAACCGCTCCTCCCGCCGAACCATCCACCTCGGCTGCTCCTCGCCGAGGGCGCCCGCCTGCGGCATCAAGACCTGCTCCACTGCCTCTGCCCGCTCCACCGGCTAAACGGCAGCGTCGAGCACCTCGCAGGCGTTCAGCGCCCCCGCCCCAGGGCGCCGTTAAGTCTGGTAAACGGACTGCGAAGCGACCCTGAGACGGGCCATCCGGAGAAGAGGGGACTTGCTCTTTCCTCGGTGGAGGGCCGAGCGAACCAACATCAAACGGTGTTTTTCAACACCAGGCTGCTAGCCTCACGGCCGGCGGCCGCAAAATTTTCAATAAAAGAGCATTTTCCCCCTTCTCTGGATGTGACAGCCCGAACACTGCCAGTCTGGGACGCTATGCCTTCCAGCTCGCAGGATCGGTGCATCTCGCCACGGGCTCTGAGTGTGTTAGAGGACGGGCTCCCTTCTCTTGCACTCCAGCCCCCCCTTCCGGACTCTGGGACGAAGGTGAGTGTGAATCTCTTGCCTCCTGCTCTTCCTCGGGACCCTATGGCTCCCGGGGTGAGCTCTCCCATTCCGCGCTGCCCCACCGCTGGTATGTCAACGATCGTGCCGATGATGTCACTAGCGCGAGCTCTGTCAGCCTGGTTAGCGCTGCCCAGCCCGTCGCAGTGGCTCATTCGTACGATCAGACTCGGCTATGCGATTCAGTTCGCCAAACGGCCTCCCAAGTTCACGGGCGTGTATTTCACCAGGGTCAGCCCCGGGTCCGCCCCTGTCTTGCGCGAGGAGATTGCTGTCCTCCTGGCGAAGGATGCAATCGAGCCGGTCCCTCCAGCCGAGATGAGGAGCGGGTTTTACAGCCCCTACTTCATCGTACCCAAAAAGAGCGGTGGGTCACGGCCAATCCTAGATCTGCGCGTTTTGAACCGCTGCCTTCACAGGCTGCCGTTCAGAATGCTCACGCAGAGGCGCATCCTTCGGTGCGTCCGTCCTCAGGATTGGTTTGCAGCAATAGACCTGAAGGACGCGTATTTTCATGTCTCTATTCTTCCACGCCACCGGCAGTTTCTGCGGTTTGCGTTCGAGGGTCAGGCATGGCAATACAAAGTCCTCCCCTTCGGGCTCTCTCTGTCTCCGCGGGTTTTCAACAAACTCACGGAGGGTGCCCTGGCACCTCTTCGGCTCGCGGGCATCCGCGTGCTCAATTATCTCGACGACTGGCTGATTTTAGCTCACTCGCGGGATCAATTGATTACGCACAGGGACAGGGTGCTCCGGCACCTCGACCTATTGGGGTTTCGGGTCAACCGAGAAAAGAGCAAGCTCGCCCCTGTGCAGAGCATCTCTTTTCTCGGGTTGGAGCTGGACTCGATCACCATGACGCCGCGCCTCTCCCGAGAGCGCGCCGAGCTGATGCTGACCTGTCTGAAAGAGTTCGACAGGAAAACTGTGGTCCCACTGAAATTCTTTCAGAGGCTCCTGGGGCATATGGCATCTGCAGCCGCTGTCACGCCGCTCGGATTGCTCCATATGAGACCACTTCAGCATTGGCTTCACGATCGGGTCCCCAGACGCGCATGGCGAGCGGGCACGCACCGGGTGACAATCACTCCGCTGTGTCGCCGCACCTTCAGCCCTTGGACGGACCCTCTGTTTCTACAGGCTGGGGTGCCTCTAGAACAAGTGTCCAGGCATGTTGTCGTGTCGACAGATGCTTCCAGTACGGGCTGGGGAGCCATGTGTTGCGGGCATGCAGCTGCGGGTCCATGGAAAGGAGCCCGGTTGCATTGGCATATCAATTGCCTGGAGCTGTTGGCAGTGTATCTCGCTCTGCCCCGTTTTTTACCGGTGCTAGAGGGGAAACACGTGCTGGTCAGGACGGACAGCACGGCGGCGGTAGCGTATATCAACCGCATGGGGGGTATTCGCTCTCGCCGCATGTCTCAGCTCGCTCGCCGTCTGCTCCTCTGGAGTCATACGCGACTGAAATCGTTGCGTGCCATTCACATCCCCGGCGAGCTCAACCGTGCAGCTGATGCGCTCTCACGGCAGCTTCCACGCCAGGGAGAATGGCGACTCCACCCCGAGTCTGTCCAGCTGATATGGGCGCACTTCGGAGAAGCCCAGGTCGACCTGTTTGCTTCCTCCGAGAGCACTCATTGCCAGTGGTTTTATTCCCTAACCGAGGCCTCCCTCGGTACGGACGCACTGGCTCACAGCTGGCCTCGGAGCATGCGCAAATATGCGTTCCCCCCAGTGAGCCTACTCGCACAATTATTGTGCAAGGTCAGGGAGGACGAGGAGCAGGTCTTGCTAGTTGCGCCCCTCTGGCCCAACCGGACCTGGATTTCAGAACTCTCTCTCCTCGCGACGGCCACTCCCTGGCGGATCCCTTTGAGGAAGGACCTTCTTTCTCAGAGACAGGGCACCATTTGGCACCCGCGTCCAGATCTCTGGAACCTCCACGTGTGGTCCATAGACGGAGCGCGGCAGACTTAGGTGACCTACCGGCTGCGGTGGTTAACACCATCACTCAGGCTAGAGCACCCTCTACGAGGCATGCCTACGCCCTGAAGTGGAGTCTATTCACTGAGTGGTGTGCTTCTCTCCGAGAAGACCCCCGGACTTGCCAGATAAGTGTTGTGCTTTCTTTTCTTCAGGATAGATTGGAGCGGAGGCTGTCACCCTCCACACTGAAGGTTTACGTTGCCGCCATTTCCGCTCATCATGACGCGGTGGATGGCGGCACGGTGGGAAGGCATAACCTCATCATCCAGTTCCTCAGAGGTGCGAGGTGTATAAATCCTTCCCGCCCCCCTCTCATGCCCTCTTGGGATCTCTCTGTAGTGCTCACTAGCCTACGCGGAGATCCGTTCGAACCACTCGACTCAGTATCCTTGAGATTTCTGTCCTTAAAGACAGCTCTGCTGGTTGCGTTGGCATCGATCAAGAGGGTCGGGGATCTGGAGGCGTTTTCGGTCAGTGACTCGTGCCTGGAATTCGGGCCAGACTACTCTCACGTGATCCTGAGACCCCGGCCTGGTTACGTGCCCAAGGTTCCTACCACTCCCTTTAGAGACCAGGTAGTGAGCCTGCAGGCGCTGCCCACGGAGGAGGCAGACCCAGCCCTTTCCTTGCTGTGTCCCGTTCGCGCTTTGCGACTTTATGTGGACCGCACTCAGAGCTTTAGATCCTCTGAGCAGCTCTTTGTCTGTTACGGTGGTCGGCAGAAGGGAAGTGCCGTATCCAAACAGAGGTTGGCCCACTGGATAGTGGATGCCATCTCCCTCGCTTATCAGTGCCAGGGCGAGCCATGTCCCCCGGGGGTGAGAGCGCACTCCACTAGGAGCGTCGCTTCCTCTTGGGCGTTAGCACGCGGCGCCTCTTTAACAGACATCTGTAGAGCTGCGGGCTGGGCGACACCTAATACATTTGCGAGATTTTATAATCTTCGAGTGGTACCGGTTTCCTCACGTGTGCTAGTTAACTCCGGTGAATGAGGAAACTGGGTTGGTGTTGTAACACGCTTGCTGCGCCTTTCTCTCTAACACAGAGATACGTGCGCTTTTTTCACTCTGTTCAGTTGAGTTCCCCATTGGCGAACCCTACAGAGTTCCTCCGAGGCCCCCAGCATCTGACTCAGCGGAGGAGTCAGGTGCCTGGCCCATTGCGTAGTTGGCATGCCCACTTGGTCAGCCCGCGTTCTGGGTATAGGTGCCTGCTATGCGCGATCCCCTCTGGCGATCCCATATGCTTCACTCAGCCACGGTGTAGTTCCCCCCTCTCAGGCGGGCCCGTGTCTTCCCTCCCCGCTAACCATCCTTCATATGTGTTCTCCCCCTTTCAGGGTTAGTCCATATGTCTTCCTGCCACCAGGTCTCCCCATTGGGCAGCAGGTGGCCTCCGCAGCGTCCTCCCTATCGGGACTGCACGCTTCCCAACGTACTGTCGTAATTTAAAATTCCTAGAATCTTAACTAGGTGTATTTTTTACGACTCCCCAAAAAATATAAATAAGCCTTAAGTGCTTCACAGGTAAGTAAGGTAAGTTAGGGCCAGGGGGCACGTTGGTGGGCTGCGTCTCTGGTGATGATGGTGCGCTCACGCTGGAGCCTGGCAAACCTCTCACCAGCGACGTGGTAAGGTTCAATCACTGTGGCGTTTTCCATAGATTTCCCCATAGTGGAAGTTTCCACATAGCATTGTAGTTCCCCTCCCGCTGGGGAACGTAACGGTTACTAAAGTAACCCTCGTTCCCCGAGGGGGGGAACGGAAATGCTATGTTCCTTCGCCACAGGGATTGCGCCTTAGCTGACAGCTGTAGTTCGGCTTCTTCAGCTAGAAAAGGTGTGGTTGTGTGGCACAGCGAGCATTCTTATTCACAAGCTGATTATGATTGCTGCCAGCTGTGCACGCTGACACCGCCAACTCATTGGCATTTCATTGGCCCGTTTAATTACTCTTCAGAGTGATTGGCTTTCTGACGAAATCCCCATAGTGGAAGTTTCCACATAGCATTTCCGTTCCCCCCCTCGGGGAACGAGGGTTACTTTAGTAACCGTTACGTTTTCTTCTCTATATCCGAACTTTTTTATGTTTATTTTGTGCTTAAGTTGTCAAAGGATTCATCAGATAATTGTTGATTATAGATAAAAGTTTGTATTTACATGTGTATTATGTATATTTATAATGTAGTTTTAAAATACAAAAACATAGCTACTAAACAGAAATATTCACATATATGTTTATGTAATTTGTATATAGGATGAATACAAGTAATATTTCAAATGAATAAAAAAATAATAATTTAATACAAATTAATTTTCTCAGATTGCATAGAATGTCAGTGCTAAAAGATTAATATATGTTGTATATTTTATAAACATTTAATTATTTAATTATATATATATATCAAATTAAATATATTCTCCATTATTACCAATGTTTATTTATTTGTTTGTTCGCTTTTTTGTATGTTTTTTTTTATTTTTTTCTCGCATACTAAGAATTAATTATAATTCATTCTTAATTCAATAATAATTATTATTGTTTTCTTTTCTTGAATACCAAGCAAACGTATTATATACAATTTAGGCATAGTAGAGGAAAAATAAATAAATTTCCTCCTATATATATATATATATATATACACACACACAGTAAGGAAAAAAAATAAGTATTGAACACGTCATGTTTTTCTCTGGGAATAATATTTCTGAAGGATCTGTTGACATGGAATTGAACCAGATTTTGGTAAAAACACAACCAATACAAGCACCATATGGAGAATGAAGTCACATGCATTGCTCAGGTGAGAGTTTTTCACAGACTTCAACAGAGTGTAAAATCTTGATGGTTCTGTGGGTCTCGTCTATCAAATCTGATCTTTATTTTATATTTTCTATTGGATTCAAGTCAGGTGATTGGCTGGGCCATTTTACAGCTTGATTTTCTTTCTCTGAAAGCATTTGAGAATTTCCTTGGCTGTGTTTTTGATCATTGTCTTGCTGAAATGTCCACCCTGGTTTCATCTTCATCATCCTGGTAATGTAGATGTTGGACTGAAGCAGCTAATATTAATTTACACTCACAAAGGGCAGAGGGTTGCTAAAGAACTGCTGAGAGTATTCAGCTGCTGTCTGGGCTTTCACTGCCTTTCTACACCTCCCTTTCTTCATGTGTTCAATACTTTTTCCCTGCGTCATTTCATTTTATTATGCATAACGTTATTTGTAAACTAATTAGATTTGTTTTCTTTGCAAATAGAGTATGGATTTCTTTGGTTGTTACCAACATCCGGGGATTGTTGGAAATTTTAAGTCAACGGGACCTTTAGAAATATGTTTTCTGAGAGTATCTCAAAAGAGCTCTAAAGATTGATCTTGGTGTAAAACGGTAGAGCAGATTACAGAGATGTTTACTGTTTGACGTAGAATAAACCCATTGAGCGCATGTTTAATGCAGAAAGACCGCAGGAGCACCACATTTGTAGAATAGCCATAAACTGTAAGAGGCTTTTCTACAGTTTGCTGAAGCTTTTTTCCCCGAGATCTTCAGTCTGTAAAATCAGAGCCTCATATTTTGTGCTGGTCCTTAAAGCCTCTTTTAGATTTATCCACCAAATACAAACATTCAAAAAGTTTAGCCGGTCCATTTATCTGGATCTGATCCTGCAGTGGTGTATTACAGTGTCCTGTGTCGAAAAGAAGTTTTACAGATGACTCCTAAATACTGCTGTTTAGTCCATGTGATGGTACATTGCCCCAGAAACATTGTATCCTAATGTTCTCTGAGCATTTTTTTTCATTAGTTATGCGAACATTAAAGACTCATTTGCATCGATGACACTTAAATTGTTATCCATATGAATAGACTGTAATGTTCTGTTTATTATAAATCTACTGCTGTGTTTTTAAAGTTTTAATGGGTTTCAATGGGAACATTTTTGTCCTGAACGTTCTGAGAGAAACTATTGTTTGTGCGTAGTGTAAAACTGTGGTTTATGAACTGAAAGGAGAGTTAAATATTAAAAGTTCAGCAAAAATGTTAAGTGTTGTCAAAATGTTTGTTGTTCGCACTAACACAGCCAAAATGACACAAAACAATTATATCTCCATTAGGATGCTTAAGATAAAACATTCTGTGAACATTGCCAGAATGTTCGATTATAACTTTGAGAGGACCTCATCAGGGTTGCGTTTCCCCAAAACCATTAGGCAACTAGTAAGTTCTGTCATTACAAAAAAAAAAGTTATGTGAATCCATCGTTTCCACAAACATTTTAAAACAGTGTTGCAAGCTTGTTTGGTTGGAGTGACAGCTCTAGAGCTGGACTTCACTATTCAGAGTTTCCCTTATGCCCTATTTCTTTCACACACTTCACCATCCACTCTGAATGATGTTGAAAGCTTAAAGTTGTCTTGCTTACATTTTATGTAATTAATCTTCAGACCGACAATTGAGTTACCTTCTTAGTGCACTCTGAAAACATCTATGTCATTTTGAACGCAGCAGTAGCACGTGAAGAAAGCTGACTTTTATGATTTTACTGACAAAAATCTGTTACATTCCTGAAGCTTTGGAAAACAAAACATATACAGTATGTTAATGGTTTGCATTTATGTTTAAAATTTGGCCTATATATACTGTTTCTGAAATGCTTTGAGTTTAATGTAAAAAATGGTAGAAGTAATTCAAATAGAATATCACTTGTGTTAAGTTTAATTTCTGAAACCATTTACTTATTTACTTAACTTAGTTGTATGTTTTTACGTAATTTTATGGATATATTTCTGATTTGTATATGAGATTAGGCTGCATGTACATGTTATTGTAAGCGGTTCTATGTTTTGTTTTCAATAGAAAAAAAAAGGAATATACTTAATAATATTTCTAAAAGAAAGGAAATGAAAAAGATAGACCAAAGCAAGCAACCAACTAATTATTTATTACAACTTTAACTCACATAAGTCAAATTGGAGGGAAAAAAGAGATCTAAAAGATAAAAATCCATATATCTATATGTATTTTTTGTGTGAAACAGTTCTATAAAATTTGATTTAATGTGCATAATTTAGGATTTGCATCTATTGTGGATTTTTTCTAAAGAAGTTGTTTCTTCACCCCCTCGAGGAGAGTCATTACGGAAGTTTTATGTTTTAACTAACATGGTTCAAATAAAAGATCTCCAACAGGGTTTGAGAAACACTTGTCACTGCTTAGTTTATTTTCCGAATGATGCTAGTTCAATCTCTGTTTGTAATATGCACCCCAAAAGTTGTAATGGTACACTGTAAAAAAATATCTGTTATTTAACAGTTTCCGTATTTTGTGTTTTCTGTTTATTTTCGGTTGTTAATTGCATTATGGGATGTTGATCTCTGCTCTGTCGACTTTTGATGTTGAAAATTCAACTCTACAGTTTAACAAAGTGACTTTTATTGACATTTTAGTAGTTTGAAATAATATAATGTTTAAGAAATTATGTATAGAGAAAAGAGTCTGTAAAATAACAGAAAATGTACTGTTTATTACAAGGTTTTTGTACTGTAATATACAACACCAACCCAGACAATATATCACTCTAAACTATTAAAATGGTAATAAAAGTCACTTTTTCCATTTTTTTTTAAGGTTAAAAGTTGTCAGAAGAAACATCAAGGTCTTATGATGTGATTCAAAAGCATAAATAAAAAGCATAAATAAACAGGGAAATTTTTTGTAATAAAAACATGAATCACAAAATACGGAAAACTGCTAATTTACGGATATTTTTTACAGTGTAGGATACGTAATTTAGTTTTCTTAGAAACTAAATTGTTGGATAATTGAAAACCTACACATTTAATAACTGTCACTATTTCAAGCAGAATTTAATTTCTGATATTACTTTTGTTCATGCCCAGTTTGCATTTTTTAACCACATATCAACTATTTCTCTACCTTGCAGAAGCCACTATAGCCAAGCAATGTCATTTTCAGCAGCACATCAGGATGAAATTGTTGCTTTGACTTCAGCTAATCATATTTATTGACATTTCCGCAAAACTAGCGAGCATTGCAAATCTGAAAACCTGTCCCCATTCAAGGCTTAACAACATATAATCATTGTTCGCCAGCACCTGAAATCTAGAGAGGTATCACTGCTGAATTAGTTGAGCGAGAGAATCATCAGGATGAGTTGTTTTGGGTTTCTGCTCGCTGTTATGTGGCCAATTTGAAAGGCTGTCAGATTTCAATAGCATTGAATAATCACTGTGTTTGTTCAGGTCTGATTGCGTGAGGCATATAGGGACGAGGTTTGGCACAGTTAACGTGGTTTATTTGTTCAGATTCCACTCTCTCTCCGCTCTGATTTTCTCTGAATCTCAAGAAGAAGGAAGAAAAATCCATAACAAGCTTTAGCTGAGTAACTGATTCTCAGGAGAGACACACTGCATTCATACACACACACACACACACATGCGCACACACGCACACACGCATACACACACACGCACATGCACGCACACACACACACACACACACACACACACACACACACACACACACACACACACACACACACACACACACACACACACACACACACACACACACACACACACACACATACAGAAATGAGCCTTTTTTATCTTTAACATATTTGTTCACTCAATCCCAGAATCATTGCAGAATATTTGCTGAAGCAATTATCATTATATAAATATTTAGACAAGGATTCATAGATGCACACACAATAGTATATGTTAGGGTTGTCAAATGAATAATCGTGATTAATCACATTCCAAATAAAAGTTTGTATTTACATAATATACAGTATAGACTCACCGACCACTTTATTAGGTACACCTTACTAGTACCTGGTTGGAGCCCCTTTTGCCTTCAGAACTGCCTTAATCCTTCGTGGCATAGATTCAACAAGGTACTGGAAATATTGCTCAGAGATTTTTGTCCATATTGACATGATAGCATCATGCAGTTGCTGCAGATTTGTCGGCTGCACATCCATTATGCGAATCTCCCTTTCCACCACATCCCAAAGGTGCTCTATAGACCATTTTAAGGGATGTAAACAAAAACAATGGTCCCGATGTATTTCCTGTTTTACATTTTTAATTTCTAAAGCTTCTGAGAATCCAAAAAGAGCCACATATAGGTAAATAATGTTATGATAGTGGTTTTAACATTAGGTTATGATTGAATTGCCTCTTGTTACAGTTATGAAATAGTTTGATAACAAGCAGGAAGTGTTCATGGGCCAAAGACATGACCACATTGAAATGGTCTATTGGATTGAGCTCTGGTGACTGTGGAGGTCATTTGAGTACAGTGAACTCATTGTCATGTTCAAGAAACCAGTCTGAGATGATTCGTGCTTTATGACATGGCGCGTTATCCTGCTGGAAGTAGCCAACAGAAGATGGTTACACTGTGGTCATAAAGGGATGGACATGGTCAGCAACAATACTCAGGTAGGCTCTGGCGTTGACACAACGATCAATTGGTACTAATGGGCCCAAAGTGTGCCAAGAAGATATCCCCCACAGCATTACACAACCACCACCAGCCTGAACCGTTGATATAAGGCAGGATGGATCCATTCTTTCATGGTGTTGATGCCAAATTCTGACCCTACCATCTGAATGTTGCAGCAGAAATCGAGACTCATCAGACCAGGCAACGTTTTTCCAATCTTCTATTGTCCAATTTTGGTGAGCCTGTGCGAATTGAAGCCTCAGTTTCCTGTTCTTAGCTGACAGGAGTGGCACCCGGTGTGGTCGTCTGCTGCTGTAGCCCATCCGCCTCAAGGTTCGACTTGTTGTGCTTTCAGAGATGCTTTTCTACATACCTCGAGTTATTTGAGTTACTGTTGCCTTTCTGTCAGCTCGAACCAGTCTGGCCATTCTCCTCTCATCTCTGGCATCAACAAGGCATTTGCGCCCACAGAACTGCCGCTCACTGGATATTTTCTCTTTTTCTGACCATTCTCTGTAAACCTTAGAGATGGTTGCGTGTGAAAATCCCAGTAGATCAGCAGTTTCTGAAATACTCAAACCAGCCTGTCTGGCACCAACAACCATGCCATGTTTAAAGTCACTTAAATCACCTTTCTTCCCCTTTCTGATGCTCGGTTTGAACTGCAGCAAATCATCTTGACAGCAGATCATGCAGCAGATCGTGCCTAAATGCATTGAGCCGCTGCCATGTGATTGGCTGATTAGGAATTTGCGTTAACGAGCAGTTGGACAGGTGTACCTAGTAAAATGGCCGGTGGGAATATGTATGTGTGTGTACTATGTATGTTTATTAAAATATGTGTATATAAAACATGTAAACGAAAAGATAAAATATACAAAACAAAAACATTTACATATACATTACATATATGCGTATACTTATTTATTAGGGGTCGCTACAGCGGAATGAGCCACCAACTATTCCAGCATCAGTTTTACGCAGCCCTTGATGCCCTTCCAGCCACAACCCAGTACACCCACACTCTCTCGCATTCACACACACACACTCATACACTACGGCCAATTTAGTTTATTCAATTCACCT
>CAIGQV010000641.1:9309147-9366196 GCA_903798115.1 Danio jaintianensis
GTGTGTGTGTGTGTGTGTGTGTGTGTGTGTGTGTGTGTGTCGCAGCATGTCAGAGCAGTGTGTTAAGACCACTTTAATGATTCGCAGGACTCTCGAGGGTCCGGCGTCCAAATGATGATTATCACACCACTGTAATAACCTCTGATTTATCATTTCCCTTTCACAGATCCCTGCAGCTTCCAACGAGAGGCATAATCCAGTTAGGATTTGAATGGATTTACTGGTTATTCAGCAAGTAAACATCATCAGGCCGTCTGAGGGATGGAGAACAGATGGAGGACTGGATGGATGTGCCTGTCAGAGTCATCAGGAGTAGAATGGTAAATACATCCATAGAATATATTTAATTCGAAAAGAAGAAAAAAACAGCTTTATAAATTTCATTCTGATAGAAAATGTAAAGTTAATTTTAATAATTTATAAATATTTTAATAAAATAAATGAATAATATTGCAAGAACTATGAATAATGAATTTGGTAACACTTTAGTCTACATAACAATTCTATTAACTACTGGCTTATTACAAGTATGATCTTATTCTACATCCTACCCAATATCTAAACCAAACTATTCCTTACTAGAGGTTTATTGAGCTAAAAGTCTTAGGCCTTGATCACACCAAATGCATTTTGTGTGCGTGTGTGTGTGTGTGTGTGTGTTTTAACCGTCTGCTGTGCCTCGCATTTTTGTCGTTGCGCTATGTACTCCTGCGCTTGAAAAAAGTCAACTCTGAGTGGAAAAACTGCGCTAATTCAGTCGCATATTTTTTTCATTCTCCAATCAAATTAAAGCAGAGGCGGGGTTTTCATTGAGGTGACAGCAGTGTTTGTGTTGTCAAGATGACTACGGAGATTTTTAATGATAGAGGAGAGGCTAGTGGTCGCTGTTTCGAGTTATTCAGAGCTGTATGACCTCACAAATCATGAATATCACAATATTACTTAATATTGCAATTATAACAATATCAACAGCAGCGCTCGTGCACAATACGCAGTTGATTCAGTGGTTGCCTAGTGACATAAAAAGCGCAGCGCACTTTTTTTTTTTTCTTATCAACAAGAATTTTTTTTTCCTCAGAACGGAAAAGTGTGTTTGGTGTGATCGGCCCCTTACACTGTAAAAAACATGTTGCTCACTTAAATTTTTAAGTTGATCCCATTTAACTTTACAAGTCATTTTAACTTACATCAATTAAGCTGACTTGAAACATTGTTAAAATTGTGTAACTTCAAAAAATGAGTTAAAACCAGATTAACCTGATCCAAATTATGATAAAGTAACATAAAAACATGTGTTGTCATGACTTTTTTATGATGTGATTTTTTACAGTGTAGTTAATAATGTAATATAATACATTATACTACATTATTAACTACATATGTGCGCAACCTAGAAGTGATTTTTGATGCTTAGCTTAGTTTTAATTCTTACTTTAAACATTTAACAAAAATTTCTTTTTTTTATCTTCGCAACATTGCTAGACCCTTTCTTTCAAGGCCTGATACTGAGAGACTTATTCGTGCCTTCATCACATCTCGTCTTGATTTTTGCAATTCTCTTTTTGGGGGTTTACCAGCTCTGTTTGGTGGTTACAGTACATTCAAAATTCAGCTGCACACGTTTTGACTCACACATCTTCACGCCATCACATTACTCCAGTCCTTTAGCAACTTCATTGTCCAAAAACCGTGGGAGGTAGGGCTTTTTCTTACTGTATGCATAAATTATGAAATACATTACCCACAATTATCAAGAATGTCGTTTCTTTGTATTGTTTTGGTTTGTAAAATTTATTATTAATAATGGTATGTTATAGCAAAAATGTGTGCCTTAAAATAAAGTGTGATGTTACTAGTACTGGGTTGCGGCTGGAAGGTCATCTGCTGCGTAAATATTATGCCAGAGTAATTAGCGGTTCATTCTGCTGTGGTGACCCCTGATAAATCAGGGACCAAGCTGAAGGAAAATTAATGAATGAATAAAGTGTGACGACTTTTTAAAAATTAAAAAAATTGTTTACATTAAATTAAGAGATAAATTAGTAAATGAATGAATACATACAGTACTCATTCATTCATTCCTTTTCTTATCGGCTTAGTCACTTTATTAATCAAGGGTCACCACAGCGGAATGAACCGCCAACTTATCCAGCATATGTTTTACACAGCGGATACCCTACCAGCTGCAACCCATCACTGGGAAACACCCATACAATCTTGCATTCACACACATACACTATGGCCAATTTAGCTTACCCAATTCACCTATAGCACATGTCTTTGGAATTGTGGGGGAAACCGGAGCACCCGGAGGAAACCCACGCGAATACTGGGAGAACATGCAAACTCCACAAAGAAATGCCAACTGACCTAGCTGAGGCTCGAACCAGCGACCTTCTTGCTGCTGTGAGGCGACAGCACTACCCACTGCACCACCGCGCCGCCCCTACATACAGTACTATAAGGAGTATAAGTTTAAAAAAATAATGTAACCATAAAAGTTAAAAAAGTTTTATAATATATATATATATTTTTTTCTTTTTTTTTTTTTTTGAAAGAAACTCATTATTTGCCTTTTAAATTTTAGAATGAAAGTTGTGTTTTTATGCATCATGTAATATAATAATTTATTCCTATCATTCAAAGTTGAATATTCAGCAGATTTTTACCCATGTTTACAATGTCACATGATCCTTAAAAAATAATTCAAATATGCATATTGGTGCAATTTAATGCATCTTTAGTGAATAAAAGCAAACTTTCCTTTAGAAAAAGCAAAAACATTTCAACAATAGTTAATATGAGTGATCAACAACATTGCCAAGATTGTTGTTCTGCTTTGGTCTAATGGTGTCTTTCCATTTTCATGACAATAACAATACAGATAAATAAACAAAACTCACTGAAGTGACATTCTAGGTCTAGAGCAATATCTCAGTAGGAGTTAGCAATATTGAAACAGGCTTAAAGGTCACAAACACAGCATCTGAAATGAAAACCCTAGTGCACTTCCCAGGGGTTAATAGTCATATTTCAGTACAAACAATGGGAGTTTGCTGTAACAGATTTAATCAATGCATTTTGTGTCAAATATTCTCAGGAATGTAAATGATAGAACAAACACTAACCTTTTAGATTTGAACTAATGTTATGAATAAAGCGTGTTATGTTGAAAGAGCAATGCCAGTAAACTGTCACTTCTACTGTGCAAATAGTGAATTAACATTGCCTTTTAGCTTCAATCATTGTTAAAATATGTCTATGGGAAAATGAAATGAACAAAGGCTAATTTCTTACTGATGCATCTGGAACACCATTAAATATAAAGGGCATCATTTCTTTTTAATGTTGGGATCAGAAGGAATGCAATGCAAAGACGCTAGGTTTCAGAGCTATTTTTATCATTTGTGAAACAGGGGGCGGAGCTAAACAAACTAATGTAGAAGAAGTAGGCTTTGATCTTCTGTACAGGCAGAGTTTATTCACACTATTATGTAACATTTCAGATGATTGGTTTCAATATAAGCTGTTTTTAGACTAACTCAGGATGTTTTTTTTTAAATAATACATTAACCTTAATTTTAAATGTAATAAATTTTTCTCTTGCAAATGTTTCCATTTATGTTTTTAAAGTAAATTGTATTAAATTAATTAAGTGTAATCTGCTTAAGTTATAGTGAGGCTAAGAAGTTGTAAACCTTCGTAACAATAAGTTATGTAAAGTTATATTGTTTGTTGTGTACATTTTACACTTTCTTTTTGACTTTTTTTTTTTTGTAAGTTTTACTCAGTGAATGTAGAATGTAAACAAAGTAAATAAAAAAGAAGATTTCTTATTAAAAACAATATCATAACATACAGACAGAAATGACATGAGACACAGATACCTTAATACTTGGTGCAGTATACACAATAACAGTCAATGTTTTTAGTATGAATGTGCAATTTTGAGTAAAAACACACACACGCACGCACACACGCACGCACGCACGCACGCACGCACGCACGCACGCACGCACGCACACACGCACACACACACACACACACACACACACACACACATGTTTGTTTTTGTGAAAAGTGTGTACATTACATAGGTTTCCATTGATTTTATACTGTACAAACCGTATTTTGTATTGGCCTAACCCCACCCTACCCCTAAACCCAACCATCACAGGAAACAGTGTACAGCTTTACTCTCTGATTAAACTCATTCTGTGTGATTTATAAGCTTTTGGAGAAATTAGGACATCAGCTATGTCCTCATATTTCACCTCCTTTTTGTAATACCTGTGTCATACCTATGTCATTATACAGATTTGTGTCCTGACATGTCACAAAAACACGTACACCCACACACACACACACACACACACACACACACACACACACACACACACACACACACACACACACACACACACACACACACACACACACACACACACACACACACACACACACACACTACAACTAACAGCAAAAGCAACTATAACACAGTGTACATACAACTGGAAAACAGTGAAAAGTGCAAAATCGCCCATGCAGTGCATGATGGGAACACCATTATCAGAAAGTTGAGTTTGTTTTGCTTAATTAACTTATTTTGATATTTCCTCAAAGAATCATTGAAAACATAGCAAACTATTCCAAGTAAAATATATTTAAAAGTTCATGGTTTCATTTCTACAAGCTTGCATTGATTAATAATATAGAATTTACTTTTTTTTTTTTTACTTCTGCTGTTTTCTGTAATAATTTGTGTAGAAATTACATTTGTTTTCTGTAATGTCTTCATCACACAATCATTTCTTATTTCTTCTTTAAAGTGATTGCATTTTAAAATTGTGACCCCAGACATGAAAATCAGTCGTGTGTTTCATTTTTTTTTATTAAAGTTAGATGTATTTTGTACATTGAAAGATGAATAAATAAGCTTTCATTAATGTATGGTTGGTTAGGACAATATTTAGCCGAGATACAGCTATTAGAATTAGAAATGCACATTACTAATCAAAATAGAGTTTTGCCATGTTTGCAGTTGGAAATTTACACAATATCTTCAAGGAACATTATCTTTACTTAATATTGTCATATTTTTTGGCATAATAGAAAAATCAGTAATTTTGACCAATACAATGCACAGCGGGGAAAATAAGTATTGAACATTTCATGCCTTGGAATAATATTTCTAAAGGAGCTGTTGACATGGAATTGAACCAGATTTTTTATAAAAACCCAAACAGCACAAATATAAAAATAAAACAAAACAAAAAAAATCTGAAAAATTAGTTATGTGTAGTAACAATGGAATGACACAAGGAGAAAGTACTGAACTACTGAAACGTATTTAATACTTTATATAAAAGGCTTTTTTGGTGATGGCAGCTTAAAGACGCCTCTCATATGGAGAATGAAGGTGTGAGTTTTTCACAGACTTCAACAGAGTGTAAAAATCTTGATGGTTCTGTGGGTCTCGTCTATCAAATCTTATCTTTAATTTGTATTTTTTATTGGATTCGTGTCAGGTGATTGGCTGGGCCATTCTACAGATTTCTCTGAAAGCATTTGAGAGTTTCCTTGGCTGTATTTTGGATCATTGTCTTGCTGAAATGTCCACCCTGGTTTCATCTTCATCCTCCTGGTAATGTAGATGTTGTACTGAAGCAGCTAATATTAATTTACACTCACGAAGGGCAGAGGGTTGCTGAAGAACTGCTGAGAGATTTCAGCTGCTGCATGGGCTTTTACAGCCTTTCTACACCTCCCTTTCTTCATTTGTTCAATACTTTTCCCCTGCATCATTTCATTTAATTATGCATATCTTTATTTGTAAACTAATTAGTTTTGAGAAAAATGGTGATGTGTTCAATACTTATTTTCCCTGTTGTATTTTTAGCTATTCCCAAATATATATTAGTGCAACTTAAAGGGACAGTTCACCAAAAAATTAAAAATTACTCACTATTTACTCTCCCTCAATTGGTTAATTTAAAGCCAAGAGTTTCTGTCTTCTGTTGAACACAAAAGAAGATATTTTGAAGAAAGCCAGAACCTGTAACCATTGACTTCCATAGTAGGAAAAACAGATACTATGAAAGTCTGTGGTTACACATTTCCAACATTCCTCAAAATATATTCCTTTGTGTTCAACAGAAGAGAGAAAGTCAAACAGGTTTGAAACAAATAAAGGGTGAGTAAACGATGACATAATTTTCAGTTTTGAGTGAACAATTTTCTTACGAATAGGTCCATGCTATGTTTCTCTAATGGAAATTATCATAAGCTCTCAATGACAGTGTATAACCTTTTCAACAATGCAATCCTCCTAATGTGTCTTTTCTCTCTGTCCTGGCTGAGCTAAAGAACAGAAAACAACTGAATAATTCTGTCCAATCTAACCAAAGCCATACAAACATCATTTATACATGCTCTCGCTATAGTTAACTTGATCACTGAGTGTGCATACTAATCCACTGCACAATAAATGTTCATTTGACTTATTAATAGTGATATGCTTTTGAAAAAACAGCGATGCGATGAGCCCAGCTGTTGTTTTCATTGGTTGTTTCTGCATGAGCAGTCATGATGTAAAGGGCAGCGGATGTCTGAGCTCCGGTGCAAAGGGGGAATACGTTCCTATTTTTTCCCACTCATCAGAGGCACTTGGTAGTTTCTGAAGAAAAAAAACTAAAATCCAATTAATTGCTGTTTTGTTGTGACAGTGTTTGGTGTACTAATTAATACTGGTTGAAACGTTATTTGAATACTGGCGTCAGTTTAATTGTTTTGGCCATATGCCCCGTAAACAACGCGCTTTGCATTTGCACATGAAAGATGGAAGACATTTGTTGTGGAGTGTTTCAGAGATAAGTTGGCTTTTTATGTTTTTTTTTGTGTTTTCTTATTGGAGTACATGGAGGTTTTGGGGGTATTTATATTTACTGCATAATGACGCTTCACATCTCTGTGCTATATTCAAATCTTTCATTGTAAACACAGCCAAATGCACAAGTTAAAAGCCTTTAAAATGAAGCCTTCGGCAATTAAGCCTGATTCTGAAATTGGGTTTTGGTGTTCAAAGAAATTTGGCTCAAACTGTCAAACGACAAGAAAACTGTATGAAACTGTATGAAAAAAGTAAAATAAAAGAGCATGAGATAAAATAAATAAATATTAAAATGTTAAATGGTACACCACCATTCACAAGTGTGGTACAAGTACACACTGTAAATAAGTAAATAAGTACACTGTAAAAAAAAAAAAATCTTCCTGCCTTACATTTTTTAGCTGAATCAAATGAACTTTTCTAGTCATCTCATCTTAAATCAGTCAAACTGACTAAAAATATTACTTTAAACTTTATAGCTAAAAATAAAAACAATTGTAGAAACCTGATCATTTTAATAAATTAAGTTAAAGTAACATTAATGCATTTGTTGTCATGACTTTTTGTCACATCGTTTTTTTACAGTGTAATAGTTTAAAATAAATGTTGTTGGTTATTCTTGTGTATTATACTGTTACGAAAATATAAATAATGTGTAAAATACATAACGATGTCAACCTATGAATTCTGAGTAGAAATAATACTGTAGTAGCTGATTAATATTACAGCCTTTAGTGTCAAATAATATCTCAAAAATTATTCTGATATGAAATAAAATCAGTTTTAACGAAATATGTCTTTTAATTTACACATACTGCTTGTCGCAGCTTAGATGTGGCATGAATGCATTTACACAGCAATTCTAATAGAAATGATCTTTCTCCGTGCGGAAATGAAATGTGAATATATGAGAATTTACTAATATTTATTTTCTAAATGTGCATTGTTTTGGGTAAAAAGCTCTAAAGGAGCTGTTTAAAGTAGCAATGTGATTAGAAATAAACAGTAGCAGATGTGATTTAATATATGTATGTAAAATAAAAAAAATAAAAATTATGCTGACTGATTATGGTCTCCAAGCTCACAGTCAGAGGTTATTAGCTCTGGCTAATTATATGCAAAGTGAAAGAACATAAGTAATCATAACCTCTCAGTTTTCACCTATGGGTTTGTGGGTGTTTAAACTACGGAGAAAAAAAACAGGAAAAACTTTTAAGTTGTCATGTAAAAAAAAAATCCCTTTTAATTGAATTGATTATTATTTGGTACACACAAATTCTAAGCTCAAATAATGGTGTTTAGGATGAACAGCAGCCAATGTGGATTGTTTTGCAAGTTTAATTATTTATTATACAAGCCTAATCCTACAAGAAAAGCTATCGATTTTATGTTTTGACAGAATTGGCATATAATTAATACAATTTCATACAATTTCGTCATGTGAAATGTACTATTTTTAAAATGAGGTATACCCCAAACCACACCACTAAGTCCAACCTTCATTGCAGGAAGACGGATGATCAAATTATACTAAAATGTACGAATAAGATCATACAAATTAGCCACTAAATCAAAAACTTCCTGAGATTGTTATAGAAATGGCGTTTTATTTTAAAGGATTATGATATGGGACAAACAAAGTCTAATCTTAGATAATCGTATTTAGGATGAATAGCAGCCAACGTGGATTGTTTTGCAGCTCATAGCTACTCATTTCACTAGCCTAAACCCAAACGTTCACAGGCAAATGAGACTAAAATCGTGCTAAAATGTATGAATGAGATCATACAAATTCATACAATGAGCCACTAAATCTAAAAACAAAGTTACGAATTGTTGTGAAATTGTGATAGAAATTCCTTTTTGTTTTAGTGGACATTTTGGGACGCACAAACTCTAATCTCGGATAATCGTGTTTAGGGTGGACGGCGGCTAATGTGGACTGTTTTGCAGCTCATAAACACTCATTATACACACACACACACAAACCTCTTTCTGACCTGAGAACTGATATTTAGTGTGTAACATTTATTCTAGCTTTTACAATTGTTTCTGTGGAGTCTTTGTTTGTTTAGAGGTCTAATGCTATTATTTGCCCTATAACGTTTAATCCATTGTTCGGGAAATCAGCACTTTTAAACATATATTATGGGATCAGAGCTTTCTTGGGGATTTGTTCCATTCCCATGACCTGAAAGCAAAGTTTATAAGTGCTGCTGTTTCTCTCCTTTCCTTGAACTCAAAATCTATGATCTGAAAAAGAACAGCATGTTTTGTATACTGATAATGTGTGCTGGGAGACATTAAATCTAAGCGCAAATGAAGATGATCTGAGAGAGGTATCTGTGGACCAACATGGACAGATCGCTTTCAACTAAATACAGTTGAAAGCAAAATTATTAACTCTTATTCTGTGAAAATTGTATTCTTTTTCAAATATTTCCCAAGTGCTACTGTTTTTTCAGCACATTTGTAGAAATAATGGTTTTAATAATTAATTTCTGATGACTCATTGATTTTGTTTTTCCCATGATGCCGGTACATAATATTTTACTTAAAGGCATAACTTGGTTAAATACGTTCATTCATTCATTCGTTAATTTTCCTTCAGTTTAGTCCCTTTATTCATCAGGGGTCGCCACAGTGGAATGAACTGCCAACTTATACAGCATATGTTTAACACAGCAGATGCCCTTCCAGCTGCAACTCAGTACTAGGAAACACCCATACACACTCATTCACACCCATACACTACGGCCAATTTAGTTTATTCAGTTCACCTATACCGCATGTGTTTGGACTGTGGGCGAAACCGGACGCCCACCCACGCGAACACGGGGAGAACATGCAAACTCCACACAGAAATGCCAACTGACCCAGCGGGGACTCGAACCAGCGACCTTCTTGCTGTGAGGTGAATGTGCTAACCACTGAGCCACCGTGTCACCTAAATAGGTTCACTAGACAAGAATAATAATTTCCTAATGACAGTCGGCGTAATAGCCCTATGGTTAGTGCGCTGACATATGATGCGGCAGCGCTCCTGGCGCCCTGGTGTTCGAATCCCAATTTGTGGACCTTTCCTGATCCTACAAAAGTGACAGAAAGGCAAAAGTGACAAAAGTAAATCTTAAAAAAATATATAAATAAATAAAAATAAATAAATATTGACCCTAAGATTTTTTTTTTTTATTACAAACTGCTTTTATTCCAGCTAAACTGAAAGTAAGACTTTCTAGAACTTTTATAGAGGAAAATATTAATATATTATGCATTTATTTATTACGTATTAATATTTTGTAATATTAATGTATATTGAAGAATATTGTATTTTATTATTTGTCATGAGTCTCGTCTCATTTATTTGCACTCATGCATAAACTTTATGAACAAAACTGTTGAAAAAACTACACAAAAAACAAAAAACATGTTGACATTTTTTTATTGTCATTTATTTTAATGTGAGCTGTATATACAGTTGAAATCAAAATGATTAGCCCTCCTGTGAATTTTTTTTTTCTTTTTCAAATAGTTGATGTTAATGATGTTAAACAGAGCAAGGATTTTTTTTTCACAGTATTTCCTATAATATTTTTTCTTCTGGAAAAAAGTCTTATTTGTTTTATTTTTGCAAGAATAAAAGCAGTTTTAATTTAAAAAAATGAGGTCAATATTATTAGCCCTCTTAAGATTTAATTTAAGATTGCACATTTAATGATGGAACACTATTTCACTAATATCGCCATTTTATTTTACATGTAAAAAGACTTAAACACCTAACAAATTCAAAATGGCACCTCATATATAATAAGTTTAATATTAAATGTATCATTTATCAAAAGTATTGAATAATAGATATGACAATATCTAGTCATTGTGAGGAATATTGTAAGAAGTACAAAACCCACAGAACATATTGTACGTCTATTCTGCACAGCTTCAATTTCATTGGCAAAAAAAAAAGTTCTTTCCACACAGAGCCCTCATCTTCATGTTCCTCCGGTCTCTAATTCATCTTTTCAGACATGTAAGCCTTAAATTGAAATTGCCGCAATTTGTGTTCTGAAGTTGAATGGGACAATCTCTGCACTCTAATAAATTAGGAACATCGAGACGTTCTGATAAAACAGGAAGCAAACAAGACAAATGGAAACAGGGGTGTTGTATTTCCAACTCTATTTGCAGCTCCAGATCGTTTTGTTCCGGTGCTGTTTGTCTGACGTAGTGGCTTACAATTGCTGTTTTCTCACTGCTTTCCATCTTAAAATACCTCTTTCACATGTTTCAGAATTATTGTAGCAAGAGAGTATTTGTGAGGGCATTTGGAATAGAAAGATGCCAATTTATTTCAAGGAAGAGCTACATTTTCTTTTCTTTTTTTTTTAAGACCAACAGTGTGACGAAATAAAGCGACTAATGAAAATGGTCCACTTCTCTCAGCAGGAGCCACTTTGGTGTTGCCGTCCGAGATATGACTCACTTTTGGCAAGGATTATAAAAATGGATAAAATCTGGGTATGGCAAGCTGTTTTAACATTAATCCATAAACTAATGATTAATGATTAAGTACTTAATCAATAGCTACTAGTGCTTATTCTTTAATTACAAGTACCTTTATAAAGATATTAGTACTTTATTTCTTAGATAACATTATTTGTTCTATTATTCTAGTTCTTTTTTCATTAGTGACCAGTAACTATTCACGTCACAAATTTCACATTTTTGCCAAAAATCTATAGGAACCTGTTGTTGACATATCAGCTATTCAGTTTTGACTAGTATGTATTCATGTTGTCAATAATACATTCTGTTTATATATTAGTAGTTATTCATTGCATTCTAGTTATTTTGTATCTACAGTGGGTGACATTTCACCGTGGCGCTGCCGCGGGACTAAGGGATAAAGAAAATGTTTTTAGGTGTAACAGCAGTATCTGTTCATCTACTATCTAGTTGCTATCATAAGATACAAACAAAATACTGATACCTAATAACAAAGTATTTAATATTTAACAGCTGCAAGGTTTCTCGATATGCAATTAAATATAACTCATAAGTTTAACAACAACAACAACAAAAAAATATCTCCCTAAACATAACTTTACTAGCATTATATTATAAAGATTATCGCTAATTAATCTGGATAAGGTTAACCGTAACTGTACCTGCCCTGGTCTTTTTCAAATAAATAACAGTACACAACTAGTCTATGACTAGTTTATGGTTTATTAAGTAAAGTAATTCAAAAATTAAAAAAGGAAATATTTGATATCTCAGATATCACACCATTAATGTTAAATTACAACACACACATCAAATGAAATACGTCTAATCAATGGCTAAGTTTGCAGAATTTGCTCAGGAAACAACAAACATACCATTAGGACTGAAACAAACTGAAAATTCACTTAACTACAGTCGTGGCCAAAAGTTTTGAGAATTACATAAATATTGGAAATTGGAAAAGTTGCTGCTTAAGTTTTTATAATAGCAATTTGCATATATTCCAGAATGTTATGAAGAGTGATCAGATGAATTGCATAGTCCTTCTTTGCCATGAAAATTAACTTAATCCTGAAAAAAACTTTCCACTGCATTTCATTGCTGTCATTAAAGGACCTGCTAAGATCATTTCAGTAATCGTCTTGTTAACTCAGGTGAGAATGTTGACGAGCACAAGGCTGGAGATCATTATGTCAGGCTGATTGGGTTAGAATGGCAGACTAACATGTTAAAAGGAGGGTGATGCTTGAAATCATTGTTCTTCCATTGTTAACCATGGTGACCTGCAAAGAAACGCATGCAGACATCATTGCGTTGCATAAAAATGGCTCCACAGGCAAGGATATTGTGGCTACTAAGATTGCACCTAAATCAACAATTTATAGGATCATCAAGAACTTCAAGGAAAGAGGTTAAATTCTTGTTAAGAAGGCTTCAGGGCGTCCAAGAAAGTCCAGCAAGTGCCAGGATCGTCTCCTAAAGAGGATTCAGCTGCGGGATCGGAGTGCAACCAGTGCAGAGCTTGCTCAGGAATGGCAGCAGGCAGGTGTCAGCGCATCTGCACGCACAGTGAGGCGAAGACTTTTGGAAGATGGCCTGGTGTCAAGAAGGACAGCAAAGAAGCCACTTCTCTCCAAAAAAAACATCAGGGACAGATTGATCTTCTGAAAAAAGTATGGCGAATGGACTGCTGAGGACTGGGGCAAAGTCATATTCTCCGATGAAGCCCCTTTCCGATTGTTTGGGGCATCTGAAAAAAGGTTTGTCCGGAGAAGAAAAGGTGAGCGCTACCATCAGTCCTGTGTCATGCCAACAGTAAAGCATCCTGAGACCATTCATGTGTGGGGTTGCTTCTCATCCAAGGGAGTGGTGGGCTCACTCACAATTTTGTCCAAAAACACAGCCATGAATAAAGAATGGTACCAAAACACCTTCCAAAGCAACTTCTTCTAACAATCCAACAACAGTTTGGTGAAGAACAATGCATTTTCCAGCACGATGGAGCACCGTGCCATTAAGGCAAAAGTGATATCTAAGTGGCTCGGGGACCAAAACGTTGAAATTTTGGGTCCATGGCCTGGAAACTTCCCAGATCTTAATCCTATTGAGAACTTGTGGTCAATCCTCAAGAGGAGGGTGGACAAACAAAAACCCACTAGTTCTGGCAAACTCCAAGAAGTGATTATGAAAGAATGGGTTGCTATCAGTCAGGATTTGGCCCAGAAGTTGATTGAGAGCATGCCCAGTCGAATTGCAGAGGTCCTGAAAAAGAAGGGCCAACACTGCAAATACTGACTCTTTGCATAAATGTCATGTAATTGTCGATAAAAACCTTTGAAACGTATGAAGTGCTTGTAATTATATTTCAGTACATCACAGAAACAACTGAAACAAAGATCTAAAAGCAGTTTAGCAGCAAACTTTGTGAAAACTAATATTTGTGTCATTCTCAAAACTTTTGGCCACGACTGTACATAAATAAAAATTATATTTATATAATTGTACTTACCAAACTTGAATATGAAGAAAATTCTAGTATCTTCAGCTGTCTCATCTTCAGCAAACTGAGTGATAACAGTTAGTGACTTTTTTTCACCAATCAGAGCATTAGTCTCTTGTTCCCAGGCAGAACTCCTTGCAAGACCAATCAGAAAAGAGTATCAAAAATTGTGAAAAACACTTTTTCTTGAGTTTGTTACAAGTATTAATCGTGATGTAGAGGTCAAAACACTTGAAATCTTGAGTTTATGGAGGTGTTTAAAGGTGAATAAGTTCTCGTAACAAATATTAAGAAGTAATGATGTCAAAATGCATTAGTTTAATGTTTAGTTGAATGCTTAAGTAAAGACAGCATTAGGGTTTACAGTGTATTCATGTTGTCAATAGTACATACTGTTTATATATTAGTAGTTATTCATTGCATTCTAGTTATTTTGTATCAACTTGTTTTTACTATCTAGTTACTATCATAAGATACAAACAAAATACTGATACCTAATGACTAAGTATTTATTATTTATTCAATTTAGTATTTAATAAATTAACATGTTAATACTTTAATAAAATCCTTCCAGCTACTACAGAGCTATTGTGTCATATTTGAAAATCTAAAACTACTACCTGTCAGCTTGATTCATTTCCCACTTGTTTAGATGAAGCCTGTCTACTTTCTCTCTCTTCACTGATTACCAACATTATTCACTCTTCAGATGTTTCTGGTTTGGTACATTATTCTCTTAAAACGGCTGTAATCACCCTTATACTAAAGAAACCAGAGGTTGATTCATCAAACTTTGGTAATTATAGACCGATTTCTAATTTGCCATTTATTATAAAAATCTTTGAAAAATGCCTTGCAGCTTAAATTCACAATCTTCTCTCAACTAATGAATTGTTTGAGCAATTGAGCGATGAATTGTTTGAGCAATCTGGTTTCCGTTCTTATCATAGTACTGAGACCGCTCTTATCAAATTTACTAACAACACTCATTCTTCTCGACCTGAATGCGACCTTTAATATGATCTCACCCAAAGTACTCCTGGACAGGGATCACTAGCTAAGTTTTCATGCACCTATTTTTATGCGCATTTTGGATATGCGCATAAAAAACGGTTGATGGAAACGCCAAGATGCACATACGTTTTGAAAATACGCATGAAAAACATATGCTCATAACTGAGTAGGATAAACTTTTTATTCGATAAGAAAAGATGCGCATAAACTACGATGGAAACACTTTTACCGAACAAATTCCAGTATGCTCATTAAAAAAATTATGTGATTTTGTTATAAGAGAGCATGTGATGATAAAAATGTGTGTGAATGGATAAACCAGCAGGCTGAGCACACTGTAAAACATCTGAAATGTTGTTTTGGTCATCCTAAAACGCTTTAACCATTTCAGTATTAGTGTTATTATTACACATATTGCATTTTTCCATCAGCATATTATTAGTCGTCTTCATCCTTCTCTCACAACTATTAGTACTGCAATTCTAATTCATGCTCTGGTCACCTTATGAATATTAAATATGGCTCTTCTTAATGTGCTTCCCCATAAACTTCTCCATAAACTTCAACTGGTTCGGAGCTCAGCAGTTAAACACATTACATTAAGTATGATACTGATTTTATAAAATCTTTATATATTCATTCATTCATTCATTTTCCTTTGGCTTAGTCCCTTTATTCATCAGAGGTCGCCACAGCGGAATGAACCGCCAACTTATCCAGTAAATGTTTTACACAGCGGTTGTCCTTCCGGCTGCAACCCAGTACTGGGAAACACCCATATACACTCATTCACACATACACTATTTAATTTAGTTTATTCAATTCACCCATGTATTTGGACTGTGGGGCAAACTCCACACAGAAATGGCAACCGGCCCAGACAGGACTGGAACCAGCGACCTTCTTGCTGTGAGGCGACAGTACTAAACACTGAGCCACCATGTCACATTAATCTTTATATAAATAAATTCTACTTCTCATTTTTAAGGCACTTCACAACCTTGCTCCATCGTATCTCACTGACCTTCTCCACATTTATACTCTGTCTCGCAGTCTCAGATCTACTCACACAATCACAGCCTTGTACATGTTTAACCACAACAGGAACAGCAGTAGCCTCCACAATTTTAAAACCCAACTTTTTACCCAAACCTTCTTATGACTTCTCATTATTGTGCTTTTTTGTATTAAAGATGTTTCAAAGCAGCTCTGTTTACATTTTTAATATATATTTGCACTGATTTCAGGTGTTGTTTGTGAAGTATTATTGTTTTTGTGTTTGTTTTTGTGTATTTTGTAAGGTGACCTTGGGTGTCTACAAAGACGCTAATGAATAAAATGAATAATAATAATAATAATAATAATGGCGGTTCATTCCGCTGTGGCGACCCCTGATGAATAAAGGGATTAAGCCAAAGGAAAATGAATGAATAATAATAAAAATAGTAATAGTAATAATAATAATAATCATAATTATTATTATCATTATTATTATTATTATTAGTAGTAGTAGTAGTAGTATTGTTATTATTGTTGTTGTTTTTGTTATGTAATACATTCATATAGTATATACTATAATACAATAATAATAATAATAATAATAATAGTATACAAATTAAAATATAATAATAATAATAGTTATTTTTTCCTTATTATTATTATTGTTATTATTATTGTTATTATTATTATTATTATTATTATTATTATGGTTACCATTATCTAATAAATAAGAGCTAATCTGTAATGATATAATACATAATAAATTAGTATAGTACTTAAACCATTTCTAACAATTAACTACTAGCTGCATGGAAAATATACTATTTCATTTTATAGATTGAATGTTAAAACAGCTTGCCATAAACAGACTGCCTTTAGCAGCTGTGCAAGATTTTGGATATTTGCTGCGTTTCTTGTATACCCGGAAAAGTACGCGCGTCGAAACACCCTCCACTGCGAGGCAGAAGGTCACACACAGGAGGAGGCAGAACTGTGTGAAATGCACACGTCGTCTCCGCCGGTGCTCACACAACCAATTAACAGAGGAGAAGGGTGTGAGGACTGCTGTGTTGACAAAGCGTTCTGGTTCCCCCGTGAGTTGTGCGACTCCCAGATCACTGGCGTGCCATGTTTTTTTCACGTGTGCCTCGTTTCCTCGCCCGACTGCACATACTCGCTTTATTTGTAGTGAGAGCTGCAGTCATTACAGTCAAGGTGACCCAGCATTTGCATACAGAGTGATGCGGATAGTGGATGGATGTAAAGAGACGATGAGTCTGTTTGATGCTGTACACTGTTTTGTTAAGTCGGTAGTGTGTTTAGTGAATAAAAATATTTTTAAAAAAAACTTCAGAATCTTTATTTGACATTATTTGTGTGCAAAACATGTTTTTACTTCTTTTAGCAAAAATCTTCCTGCCTTAAACTTTTTAGTCAGATGAACTTCTCTAGTCATCTCAACTTATAATATTACGTTAAACTTTGTATAGCTAAAAACATTTTGTTGAAACCTGATTAACCTCTTAAATTAAGTTAAAGTACCATAAAACATTTGTTGTCAATGGCTTTTGATTATATATTGGCTTTATACATGGTTTTTGATAACCAATTCATTTTAACCACTGATTCATTCAAATGATGAAGATTCAAACTTAAAAACACTCATGTATTTATCAGCGTGATAATTCTTTACAGTCAATAAGTGGTGACAAACTAGTTTATTTCAATGTTTCTTTCAGATCGATTTGTTGAAAAATATTGATTCAATAAAATAGCATGTTACATTTAAAAGGCAATCTATGAACTGTTTATTACTGATTCATTCAGAACAGAGATTCATTCCGAAATGAAACAAGTGAGTCACTGAACTCTTCATTTAGTTGAATTATTCAAATTAGCAATGTAACAAATGACCATATATAAATAAGGGAATACTGAATCATTCAGGCGACGCGGTGGCGCAGTGGGTAGCACGTTCGCCTCACAGCAGTCAGTCAGTCAGTCAGTTGGCATTTCTGTGTGGAGTTTGCATGTTCTCCCCGTGTTCGCGTGGGTTTCCTCCGGGTGCTCCGGTTTCCCCCACAAGTCCAAAGACATGCGGTATAGGTGAATTGGGTAAGCTAAAATTGTCCGTAGTGTATGTGTGTGAATGAGCGTGTATGAATGTTTCCCAGTGATGGGTTGCAGCTGGAAGGGCATCCGCTGCGTAAAATGTATGCTGGATAAGTTGGCGGTTCATCCCGCTGTGGCGACCCCAGATTAATAAAGGGACTAAGCCGAAAAGAAAATGAATGAATGAATCATTCACTCAACTGATTCATTCAAAACAATTCATTCGTAAAGAGGCTTTCTTTATACAATTGTTGAATTTTTCACTCAACCGATTCATTCAAAATACAGATTCATTCAGGAAGGTTTTCATTATAAGTGAATAATTAGACTCTTTATTCAACCGATTTGTTCAAAAGAGTCCAGAAATGCCTATAATCTAAAATATCTCTAACTGAATAATTGAATCATTAACTCAACTGATTCATTAAACAAAATGATTCATTTAGAAAAGAAACAAGTGGCCTTCTTTATGTAATCATTGTACTCATTGTTAATTCAACTATTTCATTTAAAATACTGATTCAAGACAAAAAAAATGCCTTTATGAGTGAATTACTGCATCATTTTCTCTGCTGATTCATACAAATTACTGATTCATTCAACAACCAAACAAGTGCCTTTCTTTATATAAGCTGAACTATTTAGTCAACCAATTCATTTAAACCACTGATTCATTCAAATGATGAAGATTCAAACTTCAAAACACTCATCCATTTAGCAGCGTGATCATCTTTGTTAGTCAGTGATTCACTTATTTATTCATATATTTTAATTAAACACTTCATTTACCAGCGTAATAAGTTATATTTTGCTAGAATGAAAAAAGCAACTATAATAGTTTTGTCTGTGTATCAGCTTTGTTTTGTTTCAGCTTAGCAGATCTGCATGGACAGAAAGAGCAATCGCTGATCACGAGACATTTAAACAAGGCAAGCATCTATTTTCTAAACTATGCAAATGAGGAAGGAGAACGGCTCTTAAATAATGCTGTCCTCCATTCTACTTCGTGAACCACGAGAGAAGCTCACTGTGCCAAAATGAGGCATTATTTATCTTGTGCCTTGCATGTGTGGAGCTCACTTAATTCAGCAGTAAACAACTGAATGCCCAAATGAGCAGAAATAGCGCTGTTGTTTGTTCAAGGTCAGACGTTTACATGAGAAAATGGTCAGAGGAAATAATTGTTTAATTCCCATTGCTTAGCGTCTTAAAAATCATCTCTCCTCCATAACCACACTTTGTTGGTGGGATTTTTTTTGGGAGTTTATTAACATTAATAATGATTAATGATAATAATATTTAGTTTCTTCAGAAGACGTTCCAGGAGAAACAGGTATTAATCTTGTTTTTCCTGTATATGATTTCTTTGACTTTTATAAGTGCTATTTTTTTCTGATCAGATAGCTGTCCAATTTAGAAAAACCAGGTGTAAATGTCCCACAAAACGCATTTGAGAACGATATAAATTTGATTGTTTAAACCAGGAGGTGTTTTTGGGATGCATTCCAGGTGGAACTACACAGGTCTCAATGCATCTGGTTGTTGAAACCACATATGTAAATTTTACTTCTTCCAAAATGTAAAATGTGAGAGTGTGTTATGGGCTATATGACATAGCCAGATCCTGTAATAGTGCTAATATGCGACAAGCAACGCCACAAACAGTTTTATTCTCTTTTTGGTCTGGTGATTAAGTCCATTTAATGGCCATCTGTATAAGGGAATTAAGGGAATTTCACTCAACTAATTCATTCAAAACAAAGATTCATTTAGAAACTGAACAAGTGACTTTCTTTATATAATATTTTAAAGCCATTCATTAAAAATACAGATTCATTCAGGAAATGTAAGTGAATAATATTGATTCAACCAATTCACAGAATGAATTCATAATTAAAAGAATTCATAAATGTGGCAAAATATGTATAAGTGATTTATTGAATCATTCACTGAACTGATTAATTCTAAACACAGATTCATTTAGTAAAGAAACAAGTGTCCTTCTATATAATCAACAAACCTTTCGTTAACCAATTCTTTCAAAAAACTAATTCAAGAAAAAAGGCTTTTGTGAGTGAATAAGAATTAAATAAAGAGTGATGTGGTGTATCTGAACCTACATTTCATTCTATTTTTGGTATGGTCATTAAAGTCTGTGTGAAATGACCATCTATAAGTCAATTACTAATAATTCACTCAACTGATTCATTCGAAACAGAGATTCATTCAGAAACTAAACTAGTGATTTTCTTTATAAAATATTTGAAAGTTTTGGTCAGCCATTCATTAAAATGACACTAAAAGTTGTCTATATAAGTGGATTATTGAATCATTCACTCAACTGATTAATTCAAAACACCAACACAGGCTCATTATGAATACATTTCTGCATTTCGTGTTTAAAACAAATGCTACGTGGCGGTATGATGTCGCCTACAGCTTCTGTTTCTTTTTGCGCTACAAGCTGACCGCTTACCTCCGTGTGGAGGGCTTTTCCCCTGTTACCAGTTTGCCCAGTGGCTCTCCACGTACGTCGATGGACTTGAGATGCAGAGATGAGTTGACTGTGACAATGGGGTTCGAGTCCGGCGAAGAGCGGTTCCAGAAGGCAGGTAAAACAAAAACAAAAGGCAAAAAATAAAATAAGGAAGTAAATAACCGGCTGAGAATGTGGTAAGATCTGAAAACGTGGTAAAAATTAGGCGGCCACGAGGGCTTTTCTTTTTCTGCATTGCTTTTGAAAACACTGTCAGTTGGGTTTAGGGAAGGCTGTGGGCGGGTCAATCTGTGCTTTTGAAAACACTATCGGTTGGGTTTAGGGAAGGGAATGGTGTGGGGGGTAATCGGTCATTTAGTCGGTCAACAGCGGCCTCTGGTGGATTTACGCGAGAAGAGCAGGCACAAATGGCTACAGAAATTTGAGATCTGAAAAAGCCTACACTGCGGCCTCTGGTGGATTCACAAAAACAAAAACTGCCAAAAAACTTTTCGCTCTCTCCAGAAATGTATGCAGGGGTATGTATCTATAATGAGCCTGGGTTGCAAAACACAGATTCATTCAGTAAAGGAACAAGTGGTCTTCTTTATGATCTTTGTTAACCAGTTCATTCAAAATACTGATTCAAGAGTATCCTTTATGGGTGAATAATAATTAAAAAAATATTATGTGTTTGAAACTACAGTCGACATAACCTTGTTAAATTTATATATAGAGGATTATAAGACCGAATTTAAATCTATTTCACCCAGACACATTTATGTGAATGGAAGCTTTTTCACAAATCATATATCTATCCGATCATAGAAAATGCATGAAGTGACCAGGTGTAAACAGGCCCTAAAAATGTTCTTTATTGTTCTACTAAAGGAAATGAGTCTTCTACATATTTGAACAGAGGGTGAGAAACAGAAAATTTCCTAAATTTTCCTTTTAAGTCATATTAATAATAATAAAACAATAATCACAAATTAATAGAGAAGAATTAAGTTTAAACTGTCTAATTCTTTACCCGAGGCTGGGGGGAAATATTATCATATTGCACAAAATAAGATAATAAAATCATAGCTTTTATAATTTGCAAACATTTCTTTTGGGAAATATTTTATGCATGCACAGTTCCCTGCAGAGATATAAAAAAAATCAATGCTTTGTATTTCACTCGTGCATATCCATCAATCCGCTCTTAAATGAGAGAATGATTGCATATACTTAAGCATGTTTATATGCTGAAGACTGCTGGCTGCTCCCCAGCGTGTAGTTCAGATTCAGTTTGAAAACATTCACTCACACTTGGCTCGCGTTTTCCCATTAAGTTCCAAGATGAACCTGTGGTCGTAACCGAAGAACAAAACACTATTTGAAAATAATAATAACCAGACTGAAGCAGTTGATGACCGCTGAGCGCAGAATGAGAAAAACGCCGCCTTTGCATTCCAACTCAAAACATATGCTTTGAAAAGCAGTCTAGTTGAACTTTAGATTGTTGCTGAAGCACAATTATGTTTTCAAGTACCTTTTATTGCTTGGTTTTGAGGGGTAAGTTGAGAAATGCTACACCACGTAATTTAGCATTGAATGACATTTCAAAAGATAATCCTAATGTTTGCCTTTTTCTTTCATTTTTAATAGCATCCAGCAGAGCACTGAAAGTTTCAAGACTGAAAATCAATTTTTCATTTCTGTTTGAGACTTTTAAAAAGTTAGAAAATGATGTATTTATTTGCAAACCTTTTTAACATGAAAATTGCCCTCTTAGCTTTTGATTAAAAAGACTAATTTGCTCATTTGCAATTTAATGCAATAAATTATTTGACCTTTTTTCCATTTAGTCACACACTAGGAGATTTAGTTGATACTGGTAACAGTCTTTGTTTTAATAATATAATCAAGTTTTTGGCTTAATATAATGCCAGAATGTACATAATTATCTCTGAGTTGTGCTAGTTCAATAAAATATGTTATCAAAATTATATCAAAATTATTTATATTAATTATTTTATGTATTATTACATTTTTAAATCATACAAAACTGTAAATATTGTCCTTGTCATAAATATAGTAGGGTAAACTAAATTTTTTCAACACATTTTTAAACAATAGTTTCTAATAACTCATTTGTTTGTCTTTGCCATGATGACAGTACATAATAATGTTATTTGCAGCATACTAGTATTCAGCTTAAAGTACAATGCTTAACTAGAACCAGTGACTGTGCACAGAGAGCAATGGACTTACAATGTGTCCAATACATGATTAACGTCATCATATGTCAAAAGAATCATGCAGCCATTGGCTAAATTTTCCATCAGTCAAACTAGAAAGTAAGTTACTGGCTGAAAGATAGCATATGCAGAACGTCAAAACACTCGACTGCTTTGTTTAGATTATAGTAACTATAACTTTCACTTTTTATTCCGTCTGTGGTCTCATTTTATTTGTAACACTGTAAGCTATGACATCGTCTTGCTTTTTACTACAAAGACAGTAAGTAACATAGTAAACAATGTAAACAATAGGTCTCCGGCAGAAACGGTGACATAAACAAATGAATAACCATCCATAATTTAACACTATTGTGTCGTTGGACTAAATGTGTTCGATGGGATGTTGTTTTGAGGACTCGTACCTTTCAAAATAAACCGTGATGTACAGCAATGAATATGTGTGTGTCTTGTTATTATGATGATAAATATGTACTCTATATCTAAGCGTGTTCTGTACAACTAACACAAATTTTGTTATTGAAAAACAACTACCTACAATGGCTGCTTGAGGGTTGTAGCTTTAGACTGATGTATAGTTTGTCAAGATTACTTGAGTTCGTCTTGATGTAATCTTTTCGTAAACACTGAAATGTTAAAAAACAGTGCCCCAGTGCATCCACATTTACATTTACATTTACATTTAGTCATTTAGCTGACGCTTTTATCCAAAGCGACTTACAATTGAGGTTTACAAAAGAAGTAATTAGTACAAGAGAAAACAAAGCATACATAAGTGAAATCGGACTAGTCTTGAGTAGGTAAAACGCAATATACGAGCTAAGTGCAGTCAAGGTTTTTTTTTTGTTTTTTTTTAGTGGGTCAGGTGTAGACAGAAGAGATGAGTTTTAAGGCGATTTTTAAAGATGGACACAGAGTCTGCCAAACGTGTTGTAAGAGGCAGATCGTTCCACCATCGTGGGACCGATTCAGAGAAAGTGCGAGAGAGTGATTTCTTACCTTTTTGGGACGGCACCATGAGACGACGCTCGTTAGCAGAGCGCAGTGGTCTGGAGGGTAAATATGTTTGTCTTAGTGAGTGAAGGTAGGCGGGTGCTAAACCTGTGGTGGTCTTGTAGGATATGAGCAGAGCTTTGAATTCGATGCGGGCGGCTATAGGGAGCCAATGTAACCTGACAAAGAGGGGTGTTACATGCGCTCTTTTCGGTTCATTGAAGACTACTCTTGCCGCTGCATTCTGTATCATCTGTAGAGGTTTGATAGTGCAGGCCGGGAGTCCAGCGAGTAAAGCATTGCAGTAATCCAGCCTGGACAGGACCAGAGCTTGTACCAGGATTTGTGCAGCATGCTCAGAGAGAAAAGGTCTGATCTTCCTAATGTTGTAGAGAAGGAATCTGCAGGACCTGGCAGTGTTGGCAATATGATCTGTGAAGGTTAGCTGGTCATCGATTATTACTCCCAAGTTTTTGGCTGTTCTGGAGGGTGCAGTGGTCGATGATCCCAGTTGAACAGAGAGGTTGTGACGGATCTTAGGGTTGGCGGAGATGACGAGAAGTTCAGTTTTCGTAAGGTTCAGCTGTAGGTGATGGTTCCTCATCCAGAGCGAGATGTCACTCAGGCATGCCGAGACGCGTGCTGAAACCGATCCACGTCCTGACGCTGACTAAGAGGTTTTAATTTGGTTAACTAGCCAGGTTAATTAGGCATTGAATATCAAATGTTTGTTCTGTAGCCAGTCGGAAAATAATTTGTAAGGGGGCTAAATTATTTTTACTTAAAAAACAACATTTTTTTATTCTGGCCAAACTAAATCAAATAAGCCTTTATCCAGAAGAAAAATAGTATCTGTATAATATTATACAATAATACAGTATCTGTTAAACATCATTTGGGAAATAGAAAATATGTTTGTTAAAATCTCCCAGGAGGGCTAATTTTGTCCTTATATATAATTATTCATTCATTCATTCATTTTCTTTTTGGCTTAGTCCCTTTATTAATCTGGGGTCGCCACAGCGGAATGAACTGCCAACTTATCCAGCATATGTTTTTTGCAGCGGATGCCCTTCCAGCTGCAACCCATCACTGGGAAACATCCATACACACTCATACACTACGGACAATTTAGCCTACCCAATTCACCTGTACCGCATGTCTTTGGACTTGTGGGGGAAACCGGAGCACCCGGAGGAAACCCACGCGAACACGGGGAGAACACACAAACTCCACACAGAAACGCCAATTGACCCAGCCGAGGCTCGAACCAGCGACCTTCTTGCTGTGAGGCGAACGTGCTAACCACTGCGCCACCGTGCAGCCCATATATAATTATATAATATGTAATTTTGTAATATATGTATATAACAAAAAGCCTAGGTAATTTGTCTTAATGAGTTATTATGAAATTAATCATTAATTCCAAAAACACATTCAAACCAATATCAAATTTCAAATTTTATTTGTCACATACACAATCATACACTGTGTGAAGTTTTACAAACTAATTTCGAGAGGAGCACGTGATATGATTGATTGTGGCTGGTCTCTCATTTATAATCAGCAATAATCCAATCAGATTGATCCAAGCCTACAATAAATAGACTGATTTCACCCTACTGCTTATCTTCGTTTTAGAAGAATCCCCCCTTCCACCCCATCTCCTCCTTTTCCTCCTTTTACCAGAGGGAGCTCTTGAGACATACCTGATCTCGGACCCCCTTAAATGCTAATTGACCATCAGTTATCTCCGAGTTCAGGGTTCTCTCCCGGAACAGCATGCCAAACCTGCTAATATCGTCAAGCAATATCTAAGTGTGAACTCTTAAAACGAAATGCTTATACATCCGCCTGTGACCTTAAGAAAAATATATCAATAAGAATCTAAATTATGGAGTATAATAAGAAGTAAAAACACAGACAATTTTAGATATAGAAATATAACTTTTATAGCCATATAAAAAATAAGACCAAGTAATTTTCTTTTAAACTTTAGATATGAAAAATATATATCTATATAAAGTATAACAATATATAAAATATAAAAAAATATCTTAGCTATACAAACATACAAAACATAGAAGTGTTTCTAATAAAGTGTTTGGTGCATAGAGAGGAAAGAGTGTATCCTACAGGTGGTTTGTCAAGCCCACTCACCTGTACACTCACAACTACAAAATATATGACCAGGCTTTTTGCAAATGTGCATGAATATACATAAATGTCCATTTAAAAATGAAGTAGTGACTGTATTTATGGATGAATCATTGGTGAGACAGAAAGAAGACTGACAATATTAACTTGTCTTAATATAGTCACTCAAAAATAACTTACAAATTCAATCCGCTTGTTAAGTGTGACGTCACGTGAAGCGACTTCTGGGTCCAAGCGCTATATCAAACTTTATGGGGAGACTCAAAAAATGGTAATAATAAACATTTACAAAGCAATGTAATATTTCAAAAATCACGATCACAATATATTTATTCATGCTTAATATCTGATGGCCAGAAAGTGATCAAATTTTTTAATAAATTGTTAAAATATTGGTGTCTGTGATGGAGGAAGTCCAGAGACTGTTGTGTACACCATGATTCATTTTAAATAAAATTCACTTTAATGTGTGATATGACTGAAAAGTGGTCATAAACAAATATTTTCTCAATTCAAATGAGTAGCGGCTTGGACCCGGAAACAGTATTCCATACGTCACGGCTTAGCAAGTGGACATCCCATTTGCAATCGGAAACCCTAGAGTGATACTTTTATAGATTCTTATAGACTTCATCATGCACTGAATTCATTTAGATGTCAAGACATATTTTGACTGACATATTCAATAAAGTCAGCACACGCATTGTTAAAACAAGTACAATATTATCACAGACAATACATATCAAACAGCACTATAGTAAACAGGATAGGTCTATAACTCAATCTACGACTGATTTCTTACATCAGAAAGCCTCAATCGTCTGCCAGTTCTCTTGAACACTCTCTATTCAGCTTGTCATGTTACCTGACAGATGATTGACAGTATCGGGCTGTGCTCTGCTGTTCTGCTGACTTCATTGTGGGCAGATGCAGGCTTGTTTATTATCATAGTAGAGTAATGTTAAATCTGACGGGAGAGCAACTGTTTGACCTAAAGGAGATGCAATAGAAATAAATGCCCTTTTAAAATGTCTGAAGCTGGATATGTGGGTCAAAGAGAAAGCCATTTTAATTCACTCTAGTCACGGATATCCTAAAGGCATGTGTGCAGCTGAAAAACGGAGGTAAAAATGAACCAAAATAATACAAATGTGATATGACATGTAAACAATAGCCGTGTCAGGAGTATGAAAAGTTGCTTACTTTAAAAATCTTTTCCTGTTGCGCTTTCAATCCAGAGGTGCTCTTAAATTGTATAGCCTTAAAATACCTTTTGAAATTCTCATTTTAGTTAGATTTTGAGATCATTCGCCCGTAAAACAATCGCAAAATGTATTGCTGTCTGAAAATCCCTTCAAAATATCTTTTGAAACACCATTTTTTTTGTAATAAATGAATAAATAAAAAGTATGATAGGACAGCATTGGTATAATTAGTCGTAAGTTAAACAAGTAATGTAGGGGATTACTTTTTGATTTTAGGTCTTAATTACAGTTATTTATAATATACTTGTCCTAAATAATGCAAATTAATTCAACAGTTTTCTATAAAACAATTCAGAGAAGCATAATTGAAAGAGAAGCGTAAAAGAAGAGTAATTGAAGATACTTAAGAAACAATGAAATAAGTAAGAAATGTATGGTATGTATGAAATGCAGTGTCATTTTTTGTTTTTACATATTATATATTTAGTCATTAATCATTGTGATGACATTTTTAAGTGTTTGCTTTATAAATAAAACTAGGAAGTCCAGTTTGACTCATATTTGAAGAATTAAAAGTGTTTTTTATTGTTATTTATGTTGTCTGCATTGTGATTTATTGGGATTTTAAGTAGTACACTACCTGACAAAAGTCTTGTCGTCGATCCCAGTTGTAAGAGCAACAAATAATAACTTGATTTCTAGTTGATCATTTGGAAAAGTGGCAGAAGGTAAATTTTCCCAATCATCACAAATACTGTAGAAGACCTATTGGAACCCACATGAACCCAAGATTCTCACAGAAAGTTTGGTGAAGGAAAAATCAAGGTTTGGGGTTACATTAAGTATTGTGGCGTGTGAGAAATCTGCAGAGTGGACGGCAACATCAACAGCCTGAGGTATCAAGACATTTGTGCTGCCCATTACATTACAAACCACAGAAAAGGGCAAATTCTTTAGCAGGATAGCACTCCTTCTCATACTTCAGCCTCCAAATCAAAGTTCCTGAAAGCAAAGAAGGTCAAGGTGCTCCAGGATTGGCCAGCCCAGTCACCAGACATGAACATTATTGAGCATGTCTGGTTTAAGATAAAGGAGGAGGCATTGAAGATGAATCCAAATAATCTTGATGAACTCTGAGAGTCCTGCAAGAACGCTTTTTTTGCCATTCCAGATGACTTCATTAATAAGTTATTTGAGTCATTGCAGAGATGTATGGATGCAGTCCTCCAAGCTCATGGAAGTCATACACAATATTAATTCTTCTTCCACTGCACCATGACTTTATTTTCTATACTGTACATTATTTCTGTTAAGTGACAAGACTTTTGTCCAAGCAAAGTTAGACATTACTGTCCTAATTAAGTAATTAAAAATCAAGGCATGATCATATTTTATTTTTATAAAAATAAGCGTAATCTAGAGGCCTTTGCCTTTCATATAAGCCACTTCTGATACCAAATGATCAACAAGAAGTCAAATTATTATTTGTTGTTCCTAAAACTTGGATAGGTGACAAGACTTTTGTCAGGAAGTGTATATTATTGAGTCAAGTAATTCAACTTGTATTACTTATATTATTATATTATAATATATTAACTTATATTATTATATTATATCAACTTATATATAAGTATTACTTATATAATACTTAATTTACTTTTCAGACAAAGTAATTAGAAATGTAATTTAAATACAATTTTAATTATGTAATTAGTAGTGAATTACTTTTTAGTAGTAACTTATCCAACACAGGATGGAAGCAAATTTTATTTTAAGGTGACCTATTGTGCAAAAATCACTTTTATAAGAAGGGTTTCCTCCAGGTTCTCCGGTTTCCCCCACAGTCCAAAGATGTGGTATAGGTGAATTGAGTAAACTAAATTGGTCGTAGTGTATGTGTATGAATGAGTGTGTATGGATGTTTACCAGTACTGGGTTGCAGCTGGAAGGGCATCCGCTGTGTAAAACATATGCTGGATAAGTCGGCGGTTCATTCCGCTGTGGCGACCCCTGATGAATAAAGGGACTAAGCCAAAGGAAAATAAATGAATGAATGAGTAACTGAACTCTAATTCTAACTGAAAGCAACTCACATAGTTTGTTTTTTTTATCTTGAAATGCTGAAAACCTCTTGCTATAAAGCATTCATCTTAAATTACGTGACTTTACTTGAAGGATCAATATGTTCACCGACAGTCTACCACTGCTGTTTGTTCAAGCTTCTTTTATCAGCTCAACACAGAATAAAAAAAGAGCTTTTGGCTGTGAGTACATCAGAGGCTTTAGACTGCGGTCAGCTCTCTAGATGTCTTCCTCTTTGAAATAGTTGATGTGCCACACTGCTTTAACGCACTGTAAGAGCGTGAGTTACGAGTGTAGTACAGCAGCAATGCGACGGCAGTATTTCTTGTTCCATTAGTGGTGGCGGCGACTGAAGTCTGAGGAACTGTCACCAGCAGCTTCTGTCACACATCGCTGAAGTTTTTTCATGTCTCTTCTCACCTACAGAAAGTGTCAGTCACGCCACTGTGGTTTTTTTTTAGCATGATGTCAGGCATTAGACGAATTGAGCACCTGTTTTGGGTTAAATATTTGGGTAAATGACCTAATGGTTTGGGGTTTGGAGGGTCGGTTTGCATTTAATTGATTTAACTGAGGTCTAGTGTTGCGTGGTGTGTGTTTCCTTACTAGAAAATATGTGTAGTCAAGGTTTGGATCTTAATGTCACATTTCTCCAGCAGTAGTTCTGTAAGTCACTCCAAAACCATTGTAGATGGAATAAATAAATAATAATAAATAAATAATTTATTTTATTCATTTAATTATTGTTATTATTTTATACTGTTACATATTCTGTGTATAATTTTTTGCTTAATTTGACTTTGACTTTTTGAATTTTTCCTACTTCCTACTAGTGTTCTCTTCAATATTTTATATCATAAGCGTGTGTATGTGTGTGTGTGTGTGTGTGTGTGTGCGCGCGTGTGTGAGTTATACTGTCTTCTACATTGTTTTTAGACTTTTTTTCTATTTGTATTTAGTCCAATATTATAATATGTGACCCATGGACAACCAGTCATAAGTGTGTGTGTATATACATATATATATATATGACAACATTTGACCAAGATACAACTATTTAAATGTCTGGAATCTGAAATTGTCTTTAAAGTTGTCCAAATGAAGTGCTTAATGCTCATTACTAATCAAATTTTAAGGTTTGATTTATTTACAGTAATAAATTGACAAATTATATTCACAGAACATGATATTTACTTAATTTTGAAAAAAATTTTGGCATAAAGGAAAAATATATAATTTGGACCCATACAATGCATTTTATTATATTGACAAAAATATATCCATGCAACATAAGACTAAATAAATAAATAATAATCTTATATATAATTGATTTATTGTTCCTTATTAATGTTATTAATTTCATATTATCCCTTTTTATATTATTTGAAAACCCTCTGGTTCATCAGTTTAATCTCTTTCACACTTATAGATCCCTTGTATGTATTTTCCTGTAGAAAGAAATGCGTCTGTTTTCAGCCCAAGGACATTCTGCAGCGAATCTTCAACACTCAGTTGGCCTTTCTGGACAGACCATGTGATTGTAATCAATGAAAGGATTCCCACTCTGACGCTCGGCCGCTTCGTCTCTGTGATTATATCAGCTCTGCTCTCTGAGGATGAAAGTAAGGCCTCGCTCTTCTCATGAACTCCTCATCTTTCATAAAATCACTGTCCCTATTGGCCGTGAGCCCTCTTGAGTCACACCATTCGGAGGTCATATTTCTCCATGCTGAATAATTCATTTCTCCTGTCTTATGCTGTGCATCGGGGTCAGTTTCAAAGGTGATGCAGCACATATCTGCACATGAGTTGTTTAGCCGTAAGCGGCGAGAATCAGACAAACAAAACCCAAAACCTGTCATGTTTTTTTTTTAGATTCTAATGTGATCCGCAATATTTCCACTGAATGCATTTCAAGCACATTGTTTGCTTAAAGCTATAGTTCTCCCGGAAATGAATGTTGAGTTATAATTTACTTGCCCTCCACTTTTTTATGTTGAACACAAAAGAAGATTTTAAAGAATGTTGTTTTTTCTTCTTCTGTGGATGTCAAAGGATACTAGTTTTCAATAGTTTTCTATCTGATATATTATTTGAAATATTATGCTTCATTTACAGTGACTTCATTATCTGTTTCTATCTATCTATCTATCTATCTATCTATCTATCTATCTGTCTGTCTGTCTGTCTGTCTGTCTGTCTGTCTGTCTGCATATCTATCTATCTATCTATCTATCTATCTATCTATCTATCTATCTATCTATCTATCTATCTATCTATCTATCTATCTATCTATCTATCTATCTATCTATCTGTCATTCTATCTATCATTCCATCTATTGTTCCATCCAACCAACCATCCATCCATCGTTCTATTCATCCATCCATCCATCCATCCATCCATCCATCGTTCTATCCATCCATCCATCCATCTTTCTATCTATTGTTCTATTCATCCATCCAGCCATCGTTCTACCTATCGTTCTATTCATCCATCCATCCATCGTTCTATCCATCTATGGTTCTATCCATCCATCCATCCATCCATCCATCCAGCCATCCATCATCATTCTATCCATCCATCCATCCATCGTTCTATTCATCCATCCATCGTTCTATTGTTCTATCGATCGTTCTATCCTTCCATCTATTGTTCTATCTATCATTCTATTCATCTATCTATCTATCGTTCTTTTCATCTGTCTATCTATCGTTATATTCATCTATCTATCATTCTATTTATCTATCTATCATTCTATCTATCGTTCTATTCATCTATCTATTGTTCTATCTATCATTCTATTCATCTATCTATCATTCTATCTATCGTTCTATCTTTGTATCCATCGTTCTATCCATCCATCCATCTATCTATCACATATGTCAATCTGTCTGTCTATCCTCTCATGTGTCCAAGTTGTGGTAAATAAACAAAGTATAGCCAAACTACTCTTGTAAAAGCCAAAGGCACTGTGAATGGCATTTCTCTGGCCTTTACAAATATATTAGCATGGCTCAGCCCAAACGTGACTGTGCTGTTAATTTGTTAATTGAGAAAACTATCACACAAACATTATGATAGACAGGAGAATGGCTAATCGGGACAAAATGAGAATGCATCATTTACAGTGAGTGACTTGATATTGTGTTTCCAGCAAACTAGCATGTTTGTCTGTTTATTGTCCAGATTTATTTTTCAACACTTAGATTACAAATACTGGTCAAACAGACCTCATCAGAAAATCATTCTGCTGTGTGCACTACTTAACCGGCTGTATGTTTCTTTGGAGATTTAAAATGTTATTGATTCGCTTGCTCTTCAAAAGTGTATTTGGTGCCTGAGGTTTTTAAAGAGGTCATATCAAATTAGATAAAAAAAAAAAAAAGTCAATAGTGTTTGATGTGCTGTATATGTCACGCATTCATTCATATCTGTCTTTTTTACATGTGGTTTACATGTTTCTCTATATCTTTATTATCTGTATTACATTCTGTCTGTCTCTGTATTTTGTCTTGTTTCTAGTCCAAATATCTAAACATTCTTAAATCAAGAACCATTTTCTAGACAAGCAAAACATATTGTCTACACTCAAAAAAAAAAAAAGGTGCTAAATAGCACCAAAACTGGTTCTTTGGCTCATAATAATAGGGGAACCTTATTTAGTGCTATATAGCACCAATCTTTTAAGGTGCTATATAGAACCTTTGTCAAATGGTGCTGTATAGAACCTCAAAAAGTGCTATATAGAACCATAAAAATAAAGCTAAATAAAATGCTAAATAAAGCCAAAAGGGGTGCTAAATAGCACCAAAACTGGTTCTTTGGCTCGTAATCATAGCGGAACCTTTTTTGGTGCTATATAGCACCAATCTTTTAAGCTGCTATATAGAACTATAAGTGCTATATAAAACCATAAAAAGGTGCTAAATAGAACCACTAAATAGAGCCATAAGTGGTGCTAAATAGCACCAAAAGTGGTTCTTTGGCTCGTAATCATAAGGGAACCTTTTTGGTGCTATATAGCACCAATCTTTAAAAGGTGCTATATAGAACCAAGTTTAATAGGTTCATTAAATAGAGCCCTAAATGGTATGAATTCAAGTTAGATGAATATAACGAATCCAGAAAATAGGCTGCACGGTGGCGCAGTGGGTAGCACGTTCGCCTCACAGCAAGAAGGTCGCTGGTTCAAGCCTTGGCTGGGTCAGTTGGCGTTTCTGTGTGGAGTTTGCATGTTCTCCCCGTGTTCGCGTGGGTTTCCTCCGGGTGCTCCAGTTTCCCCCACAAGTCCAAAGACATGCGCTATTAGGTGAATTGGGTAGGCTAAATTGTCCGTAGTGTATGTGTGTGATCGAGTGTGTATGGATGTTTCCCAGTGATGGGTTGCAGCTGGAAGGGCATCCGCTGCGTAAAAACATATGCTGGATAAGTTGGTGGTTCATTCCGCTGTGGCGACCCCAGATTGATAAAGAGACTAAGCCGAAAAGAAAATGAATGAATGAATGAATACAGAAAATTAAATTTTTTTACATTTATTCAGATATACAAAAATGTTTTTACAATCATATTTAAAATTGCACCTTTTCATACACCATAAATTAAATAGCAAAACTAATCATTTCACATTTACAATGTTTAATTACATTCAAATTAAGTTTGAATGATTTCACTTTTTAATAAAGATTCATAAACTTGTTTACAAATACAGTACTTAAATTTCACATATCTGAAATGAGGAAGAACGAACCATAATGCAGGTAAATTTACATGAACAATTAAAAACACCTATTAAATAGCACTACAGTTTCAACAAGTTCACTGTACATTTTTTGTACAATACATGTATTGGTGTTCTTGTGTCATGGCGACATCCATTTTTATACATATTTTTGAATAAAAGTCATTGTTTGATTAAATGCCACAATAAACAGGCATTCCACATCCTGTAGCATGTCCATGTCAATCTACCTCTCTTATAATGTATACTGTGCTTGTGTGTTGTCCATTGTAATGTTGACACTTGAAGCGTTGATGGAATCAGGAGAGCCATTGGACACTCTGGTTGGTGTAGGATATTTGAGATCCTATAAAACAAACATTTCACTTTTTGAGTGTCTTTAACCAATTACCATCAGTATAAATACCCATATTTAACAGTCGGCTAAGTCTGAGTGAAAGTAAGCAAAAAAGTAAGTAAAGTGAAGTGAAAGTACACATTTTTAAATGATAGCAGCCAAAATCTAACTAACTATCTGTCGTCTTTACTATTTATCAACAACAGACCTCTAAATTAAAACTCTAAGACTGAAATTAGACTACATGGCCATGAGAATAACTTTTTTTAATACTGTAAAGTAGTGCTGTAACGGGTCACAAATCTTATGGTTTGGATCACACTACAGTTTTTGAGTCACGGATCGGACCATTTTTCGGATCAGCAAAAAAAGGAGGAGACAAATGTCATTCGCTTTTCATTTATACAAAAATATTACTGCAAAAACCATTGGTTTTAACAAACAGAACTTAGAACCTGTAATTTTAATAAAAATTTAAATCAAGAAAGAACCAGCGGAATAAAAGGAAAATATTCAATATGAAATATGATCTTTGCTACTGTTGCTGATAATGCTAAATATAGAAATCTAACATCTTTTACAAAATATTATATTTATTTTCAAATGAATGATTCAACAATTCGCACACAAAACTTCATGTTTCATTATAGGTGGATCATTTTGGAAAACCTATTCAGTGACATCATTTTGATGGTTGTTTGTCGCCACCTGTTGGTTACACAATGTAAAATTCACCAGAGTCAAGTTCCATTAAACTGTGATTTTAATCTTTACCATAAACATCAGTGTTTATATCTGAACTATATACTGTTATCCCAGTACTTCTGTGTTATTTAATAGTTTGTAACGAACAAAAAAAAGTGTAAAAACTGAAACTCTCTCGATCAAACGCAGATTTAAATGCAGTGCTTAGAAGGATTAATAAAAATATGCAAATCTTTATCATTTATCATTCATGTTGCGCGGATTTGAATTGAGATCACAATATTTTAACGTTTATTTGTGCAGCTTAAATTGAATGCATTAGTGCAGGTTAAACAGACAGTGACAGAAAACACCTTTAATTAACAGCCTAAGAAAGCATTTAGTTCCCACAACAACTTTTTCCGTCATCATTATATTTTACAGGGAAGCCAAAATGTTTTCATACACGTGATTTGAATGACACCGGAGGCGATCTCTCTGCGATTGTTATAAATGTTGGATTAACCTACGAATTCAAAATTTTTTATTAATCTGCGGGTCACATGCGTTCCGAACTATGGGTTGTGATCCATATGGATTACGGATCAACCGTGATCCATTACACCCCTACTGTAAAGGTAGATTAGAAGGCTATGTATTTTATGCTGATATGATGGGATTTCTAAAAGGCATTTAGTGTTACAATAGGGAATTTTTATTTTACAATGTAAACCAAATCAAACCCAAAAACGTGACCACAGAACCATGATATGAACCGAACCAACAATTTTGTGAACTGTCCCACCCTTATTAAGTACTGAAATCCATAAAAAGTAGAGTTTATGTAATTACACTTGTCATTTCTAACCTAAATGATTTGTTTGCTTTAGAACAACAACAGAAAAAAATGTGTAGTTACCTTCTATAGTTTCTTCTGCTGGTCCAATGAGATTTGTGAGCAATTCTTCATTTCAACTCCTGATGTTTCTGTGTTCTTCCCCAACTCTTGCAAACCTCATTGACATTCCATGCAGCATCTTAATACAAAACATATTGTTTAGTTCAGGTGCATGTTACCAAATATCACATTTTCAGTTTTACAAGTTCCTTAAAGTCACCATAAAGTCAAGGTTTTAATTGTCTAGTAATGCATTTCCAAGACTGAATGTTAAGAAAAAAAAATGGTGGGCACAAACATGATTAGGAAACCAATGTAGACATCTGGATTGTATTTTCTATTCAATCTGCAATTCATTTAATACAAGTGCCATTTCTGAGTGACCTCAATTCAATATAAAAAAATTCATTCATTCATTTTCTTTTCGGCTTAGTCCCTTTATTAATCTGGGGTCGCCACAGCGGAATGAACCGCCAACTTATCCAGCATATGTTATATGCAGCGGATGCCCTTCCAGCTGCAACCCATCACTGGGAAACACCCATGCACTCCCATTCGCACACATACACTACGGACAATTTAGCTTACCCAATTCACCTTACCCAATTCACCTATAGCGCATGTGTTTGGACTTTCGGGGAAACCGGAGCACCCGGAGGAAACCCACGCGAACACAGGGAGAACATGCAAACCACACAGAAATGCCAACTGACCCAGCTGAGGCTCGAACCAGGGATTTTCTTGCTGTGAGGCGACAGTGCAACCCAATCTGCCACCACAGCGCCCTATAAAAATTTTTTAAAATTTGAATAAGCAAAAACAAAAGAACTCTATATCAAATAAAATACTTTATATTTGGCAGATGCTTTTATCCAAAGGGACTTACACCCTGTTCAATCTGAGCATTTATTAGTATGTGATCCATGGAACACAATTTTTTGTAATGCATTGCTTTACCAAAGGAGCTATAGGTAATTTACAAAAAATAGCATACACTGATTTTCCTTATCTGCTTGGCACAAAATGTAAGTCTTTACTCACAAGCTGTGGCACTCCAAGAAAAAAGCATTCCAGGTCCATCACAATCTGAGGTAGAAAGGTAGAATTTTATAGTGCGTAAATATGAAAAAAATAAAAATAAAAATCACATAATAAAATATTTAAGTTTCAAGCATCAAACTTAAACTGATGTAGGGCTTAAAGACAACTAAAGCAAATACTTCCTGTGAACAAGCAGAATCATTATATACAATTATATTGATTGGTTCTCTTTTACATTTTGCAGTATGAAATTATAATCTCAACATGTAATTCATATTAAGACAAATTTAATCTACCTTTGACATAAAATAACATTTATTGACGAAAACTTGCCTTGTGTTATGTTCCTTTAGAGTGAGCTCACTTCCTTTTGATCCTGTACTTCTGACTCATTTGCAGGGTGATCGATGTGCTCACCAATGAAATCCTTTCATTTTTGAATTTGTTGTGAAGGCATTCCAACAAGGTATCCTGTAGACACATTTACACTATTTAAAATAAAACATTTTATATTAGTATATCGGGCTGCACAGTGGCGCAGTGGGTAGCATGTTCGCCTCACAGCAAGAAGGTCGCTGGTTCGAGCCTCAGCTGGGTCAGTTGGCATTTCTGTGTGGAGTTTGCATGTTCTCGTAGGTTTCCTCCGGGTGCTCCGGTTTCCCCCACAAGTCCAAAGACATGCGCTATAGGTGTATGAGTGTGTATGGGTGTTTCCCAGTGATGGGTTGCGGCTAAAATGGCATCCGCTGTGTAAAACATATGCTGGATAAGTTGGCGGTTCATTCTGCTGTGGCGACCCCAGATTAATTAAAGGGACTAAGCTGAAAAGAAAATGAATGAATGAATATTAGTATATCAAATAATTATTATTTAATAATCTAAATATTCTCACTGTATTAAAATAGCAGCAAGTATCTAATATTTTTTATAATAAATACAAATTAAAAATAGATATTGTTTTTATGATTTTTTTTACAATGTTCAATATTCACAATACACTTACATTTTTAAATGTACCTACATTTTTAAACTAATTCATGTTCTTTATAATTAACACCTGATGTTTAAACTATGGATTATTTTTTATCATGTTCTGGCTTTAAAACCTCTGAATACTAAATTAAATGAGCTATTGTCACAAGTTTTGCGCATGCATAGACGGCTGCACTGCTACCTTAAGAAACTGTATTAATGCAGACGGGCTGGAATGTCTCCACAGTGGCCAGCCCAGCGATGTCCACTTCTCTGCAGAGATAAAAGAACAAGAACAAGCTATTCAAGATATCTAGGATTACCGAGAAACGATTGTTTGATCAGGGTAGGGGCTAGAAACACCACGAAAGCGGAAGTCGGCGAACCGGTGGAATAAACTTAACTCTGCTTAGTGCTTAACGTTACCATTAAAGCAGCGTGCACGCGCTTCAATATACGCTGCGGCTGCTGTAGCGAAGCTCGTCTTCATATAACAGAGCTGTCTTATTGTTTTTGACACTTTAATTAACATTGACGAGCAAATAAAGGGATACTGTAAGTTAATACGTATAAAAAAACCGAGCAAAATCAACCCACCGCTAACAAACCGACGGCTGACGAAGCCCGTCAGCACTTACGTTACCAGCACAGTATTTATCCATATCAGGCGCATTTCAAGTACAGGTATTTACCATTTTTCAACACCACGGCTTTTTTAACAAATAGAAACATTACCTGATGATACAAAATATCTATGTTATAAGATTTTAAAAGTGTAATAACGTACCTGAATGTATGAAGAGCTGAAATGGTAGACCTCTCCTTTTGAAAAATTAACCGTCACTCCAGGCTCGTCGCAGTCGCCTGTCGCCAGTCCACCAATAGGAACGCAAGAATGGCGACACTCATGTACGCCACCAGGGGGCATTGTTACCATTATTTGTTTTAATGAATAAATAATCTAAGCATTGAACTGTCCAGTCTCTGAAGAAAACTAGGGTTTTTTTTTCCACAAAATGATTTGTCAAATATATTATGTATACATATATAACAATAAAATATACCCCAATAAAGGTTAAAAATAACCCAACAAAGCACCAAATATTTTTAACTCAACCACTGGGTTAAATAAATAACGTCCTGGTTACGTCCGTAACCCACGTTCCCCGAATAAGGGAACGGAGACGTGCGTCTGGAACAGACTATGGGAGTGCGTCAGACGACCAAATCACTCTGAAGAGTAAGAAAACGGGCCAATGAAATACCAAATTGCATTGGCAGAGCTCTGCTCCATAGCTGGCAGCAATGAGCCATCAGCGCTATATAAGCTGCACGCTGCGGAGTGAGCCTCAGAATTTGCCTGCTGAAGAGGCGATCACTCAGCTAATCAGCTGGAGACTCAGCTGCTGTGGCAGTGGAGACGCACGTCTCCGTGCCCTTATTCGGGGAACGTGGGTTACGGACGTAACCAGGACGTTCCCCTTCATACGGGAACTTCAACGTGCGTCTGGAACAGACTATGGGAGACTGTATGGAAAACGCCACTGCAGCTAAGCCCGTCACACTCCTGATGTGAATGAAGTTTGCCAAGCATAGTGTGAGCGCACAAGCATCACCAGGAGCGCAACCTTCCAACGTCCCTTAGGCCCTTAATTACCATTACATGGGAATAATATAATTTAGATCGGGGGTCATAAATGTGCTTTTACCTAGCTAATATAGACTAGGGATTTTAGAATTACGACAGTACGTTGGGAAAGCGTGCCAGTCCCCGAAGGGGGAGGACGCTGCGGAGCCACCTGCTACCCAAGAGGGGAGACTTGATGGTAATAGAGCATATGGACTAGCCCTGATGAGGGGGAGTACTACATATGATAAGCTGGTTAGCGGGTAGGGAAGACACGGGTCCGCCTGGTCAGGGGGAACACTCCGTGGCTGAAATAAGCATATGGGGTCACCCCAGGGGGGGGACCGCGCCAAGCTGGCACCGAACCTCAGCATGTGGGTAGACCAAATGGGCATACAGACATCACACTGAGCCAAGCGCCCGACTCCTCCGCTGAGTCGGGTGCTGGGGGCCTCGGAAGAATTCTCTAGGGTTTGCCAAGTGAGAAACTTACTAGTAGAATAAAAAAGGCGCACGTATCTCCGGGTTAGGGAGCATGGCGCGGCAAGCGTTTGTTAACACCGAGTTTAGTTTCCCTCCGATTGACTGGGGTTACCCAGTAATCGGGTGGAAACCGGCTCCACTCGAAGATTATAGAATCTCGCGAATGTGTTAGGTGTCGCCCAGCCCGCAGCTCTACAGATATCTGTGAGAGAGGCGTCGCGTGCTAACGCCCAGGAGGAGGCGACACTTCTAGTAGAGTGTGCTCTCACGTTTGCGGGATGCGGCTCGCCCTGGCATTGGTAAGCAAGGGCGATGGCATCAACTATCCAGTGGGCCAACCTCTGTTTTGATACGGCACTTCCCTTCTGCCGACCACCATAACAGATAAAGAGCTGTTCACAAGATCTTAAGTTTTGCGTTCGTTCCACCTAAAGGCACAAAGCGCGAACGGGACAAATCAGTGAGTGGGCTGGGACTGCCTCCTCCGAAGGCAGCGCCTGCAGGTTCACCACCTGATCTCTAAATGGGGTGGTAGGAACCTTGGGCACATAGCCGGGCCGGGGTCTCAGGATAACGTGAGAGTAAGCCGGTCCGAATTCTAGGCACGATTCGCTGACCGAAAATGCCTCCAAATCCCCGACTCTCTTGAACGATGCCAACGCAATCAGCAGAGCTGTCTTCATTGACAGAAGTTTTAACGATACCGAATCGAGTGGCTCGAATGGATCTCTCTGCAGACCCGCCAGGACTACAGAGAGATCCCAAGAGGGCATGAGAGGGGGGCGGGATGGATTTAATCGCCGCGCGCCTCTGAGGAATCGGATGATTAGGTTATGCTTTCCGAGCGTGTTGCCATCCACCGCATCATGATGAGCGGAGATGGCAGCCACATAAACCTTCAGTGTGGAGGGTGACAGCCTACGCTCCAGCTTATCCTGAAGGAAGGATAACACAACGCTAATCTGGCAAGTCCGGGGGTCTTCTCGGTGAGAAGCGCACCACTCAGTGAATAGACTCCACTTCAGGGCGTAGGCATGCCTCGTAGAGGATGCTCTAGCCTGAGTGATGGTGTTAACCACCGCCGCCGGTAAGTCACCTAAGTCTTCCGCGCTCCGTCTATGGACCACACATGGAGGTTCCAGAGATCTGGGCGCGGGTACCAAAGGGTGCCCCATCCGCGCCAGGGAGGGGCCGTTGCGAGGAGTGTGAGTTCGGGAACCCAGGTCCGGTTGGGCCAGAGAGGCGCAACAAACAAGACCTGCTCCTCGTCCTCCCTGACTTTGCACAGAGTCTGTGCGATTAGGCTCACTGGGGGAAACGCATATTTGCGCATACCCGGTGGCCAGCTGTGAGCCAGCGCATCCGTGCCGAGGGGGGCCTCGGTCAGGGAATAAAACAACTGGCAATGGGTGTTTTCGAGAGAAGCAAACAGGTCGACCTGGGCTTTCCCGAATCGCTCCCATATCAGCTGGACCGTACCGGGGTGGAGTCTCCATTCCCCTCGGAGCGTTTGCTGCCGTGAGAGCACATCGGCTGCACGGTTGAGCTCGCCCGGGATATGAATGGCACGCAGCGAACTCAGCCGCGTATGACTCCAGATTAGCAGACGGCGAGCGAGCTGAGACATGCGACGAGAACGTATACCTCCCATACGGTTGATATAACCTACCGTTGCCATGCCGTCCATCCTGACCAGCACATGCTTCTGCTTTAACACCGGTAAAAAGCGGCGGAGAGCAAGAAACACTGCCAACAGCTCTAGGCAGTTGATATGCCAATGCAGACGGGGTCCGAACCCGCAGCTGCGTGCTCGTTGCACACGGCCCCCCAGCCCATGCTGGAGGCATCTGTCGATACGACAACATGCCTGGATGCTTGCCCTAGGGGCACCCCGGCCCGTAGAAAAGCAAGATCCGTCCAGGGACTGAAGGTGCGGCGACACAGCGGAGTGATATGCACCCGGTGCGCGCCATGCCCGTCTGGGAACTCGATCGTGAAGCCAGCGCTGAAGTGGTCTCATATGAAGCAAACCGAGCGGCGTAACAGCGGCTGCGGATGCCATATGCCCCAGGAGCCTCTGAAAATATTTCAGTGGAACCACTATGTTCCTGTCGAGCGTGCTCAGACAGGAAACACTAGCCTGGCGTGCTCCTCCGAGAGGCGCGCTACCATAGCGATCGAGTCCAGCTCCAGCCCGAGAAAAGAGATCCTCTGCACTGGGCAAAGTTTGCTCTTCTCTCGGTTGACCCGAAGCCCCAACTGGTCGAGGTGCCGAAGCACCCTGTCCCTGTGCATAATAAGCAGATAATTGAGAATGCGGATGCCCGCAAGCCGAAGCAGCGCTATGGCACCCTCTGCGAGCTTGGTGAAAACCCGCGGAGACAGAGAGAGCCCGAAGTGGAGGACTTTGTACTGCCATGCTCGTCCTTCGAACGCAAACCGGAGAAATGGACGGTGGCGTGGAAGAATGGAGACATGAAAATACGCGTCCTTCAGGTCTATAGCTGCAAACCAATCCCGAGGACGGACGCACTGGAGTATGCGCTTCTGCGTGAGCATCCTGAACGGCATTTTGTGTAAATGACAGTTCAGTCTGCGCAGATCTAGGATTGGTCTTAACCCTCCGCTCTTTTTTGGCACGATGAAGTACGGGCTGTAAAACCCACATTTCATCTCGCCTGGAGGGACCTGCTCGATTGCATCCTTCGCCAGGAGGACAGCAATCTCCTCTCGCAAGACAGGGGCGCTCTCGGGGGAAACCCTCGTAGTATGAACACCCGTGAACCTGGGAGGGCGGATAGCGAATTGAATCGCATAGCCGAGTCTGATCGTCCGCATGAGCCAGCGCGACGGGCTGGGCAGCGCTAACCAGGCTGGCAGAGCCCGCGCTAATGGCACCATCGGACTGTTCAATGACATGCCAACGGAGGGGCAGCTCGGGAGGGGAGTGCTCACCCCGGGAAGCAGAGCGGCCCGAGGAAGAGCTGAAAATAAGAGAGAGTCTCTTACCTTCCTCCCTGGATCCCGCGATGAGGCTGGAGTGAGAGAAAGAAGCCCGTCCTCTTGCACTCCGTGAGCCTGTGGTGAAGGGGCCCGGCGCTGCGAGCTGGAAGGCGGAGCGTCCCAGACTGGCAGGGCTCGGGTTTGCACATCCGGAGAGAGGGAAATTTGCTCTTTTTTTGACAATTTGGGTACCGCTGGCCCGGAGGCCAGCAGTGGTGCTTTTAAAGTCTTTGCTGACTGTAGATGTCCTCGGCCCTCCACCGAGAAAAAAAGAGCAGGTTCCCTCTTCTCCGGATGGCCCGTCTCAGGGACGCTTCGCGGTCCGTTTACCGGACTTAACGGCGCCCTGGGGTGGTGGCGTCACGATCCCGCGGGAGGCTCGGCGTTGCCGCTTAGCTGGTGGAGCAGGCAGCGGGAGCGGAGCAGGTTTTGGAGCCGCGGGTGGACGCCCTCGGCGAGGGGCAGCCGAGGTGGATAGGGCAGCGGGGAGAGCAGTTTTCCGAGCCCGCTGATAGATGACCTCCCCCATCGCCTGGGACTGCTACTTCACCGCCGAGAACTCCTGGGTAAAGTCCCCGACGGTGTCGCCGAACAGGCCAGCCTGGGATATGGGAGCGTTAAGAAAGCGAGCTTTGTCAACATCTCTCATATCGGCCAGGTATAGCCAGAGGTGGCGTTCCTGGACCACTAATGTGGCCATCGTCTTCCCCAGGGCACGAGCAGCCGATTTGGTGGTCATGAGAGCATAATCGGTTGCCGTGCGGAGCTCATGCATTAAGCCCGGGAAAGAACCACCCCCCTGCAGCTGGTCGATGGACCAACGCCGGGGGATGGACCAGCGCTCTCACTCGAAGCTTGGACAGAGCCAGCTGAGGAGTGAGGGGTCCGCGGGCCCGAAGGCGACGGATAAGCCCCAACTGTAACCCTCAGGTCTGCCTATGTGCTAACCGCATGGCGGGGAGCAGCAGGGGTGACGCACCCTAATGCAAGGGTGCTCCGCGACCTTAGCTGTGCAACAGTTAAGCCCTCGCAGTGAGGGCAGCAACTGTCTGCGAGCACCGCATCCACATGCCGGACCCCCAGACATGTGACGCAATGCTCATGCCTGTCATCCGGGGAGAGGCAACTACCGCATCCAGAAATGCATGGTCGGAATGACATCTTTAAAAAGACGCGTTGCTCGACCGTGTGCTCTCTTAGGGAATTCTGCTCTTTTAGTGTGAAACTGCTCTTTTAGTACACCAGTGAAACGCCCAGGGGACGTGAAACCCAGATCAAACGCCGCTGTTGCGTCTTCTCCCGCACTGGTGATAAACACTGGAACTTCGCTCAAAGTCAGGTTGGCAGAGTAGGTCTTCAGTCTCGTGAGAGGGTCTGAAGCAAAAAAATTCTGAGGCTCACTCCGCAGCGTGCAGCTTATATAGCGCTGATGGCTCATTGCTGCCAGCTGTGGAGCAGAGCTCTGCCAATGCAATTTGGCATTTCATTGGTCCGTTTTCTTACTCTTCAGAGTGATTGGTCGTCTGACGCACTCCCATAGTCTGTTCCTAACGCACATTGAAGTTCCCGTATGAAGGGGAACTCAAAGTTTCTGTCATATCCTCGGTCTAATCACCGGTTTATTTGTTATGGTGGGGTTGTCTTTTCCGTTTACTAGTTTTTTGTTTTGATCACTCACTTCAGGTTTGTTTACTTCCTGCTTACCCCGCCCATCCGCTCTATTACTTTCCATTATTCTATCAAGCTAATTTCACTCACCTGTTCTCCTTGATATCTCTCTCTACTTTAACCTCCGTTGATCGCTGTTCTGTGTCAGATCGATGTTTCCCTTCCTTCCGCATGGTTGACGATCTCCCGGTCTAGTCTTGTTTATCTTTTCGTGTCTGGCGTCATCTTGCTCTGATTTTCTAATAGTTGCTTTTCTTCCTGTCTGTCTCCAAGCCCGTTCCTGTTTTATTTTTGTATCGCTGCCCATCAGACTCTCCACTACTATCCAGCCGAGCCCTCTTCCTGCTCTCGGCGGCCTCAAAATCTCTGTCTACTTCGCGGCCGCTCTGGTTCCTACAGCAGCAGCCGGAGCCATCGCCCCCTGTCGGAGGGCCTGGTATTGCACCTCATTGAAAGACATTTTTTCTCCTCTTCGGAGTAGTTTTATTTAATCGATTTTTTGACTTTGTTTGTTGTGAACTCTGGACCCCAGTGCCAGCTCCTTTGAGAGGACTTTCTTTTCCCTTATTTCTGGATTGAATATTTTTTGAGTTTAGTTCTTGTCCTTTGAGTCTGTTGGACTTATAAATAAACTTTGTTGAGGCCTGCATCTGTGTCTGACCCGTTTACCTCTATCCGCACCCCTGACAGTTTCATGCTAATTTACAAACTTGCATGAAAAAACTTTAATCATTTGATTCGTATATATAAAATCAAAAAGGTTATTTACTCTTAAGGGCTCTAAACAGGTGCGTAGCAACCGGGGGGGGACAGGGGGGATACGTCCCCCCTCACTTTTAGAGCCAGACCATTTAGAAACAGGTGATTAATAATTATATGAACGTAAACTTTTGGGTCTCATTCAGCTGTCCCCCCCACTTTTAAAATGTCTGCTACGCCCCTGGCTCTAAATATTATTACTATATTTCTTTGTGTTGGCGCTGGTGCTATATAGCACCTTAATCACCCCAAAGAACAAGTGAAAACCCACTGAAGAACCTTCATGGTGCTTTAAAGTTTCTTTTCGCAGTAGAAGTGCTATATAGCACCTTAACCATTTCAAAGAACCACTGAAGAACCTTTTCTTTTAAGAGTGTAGTTTTAAGAAATCCTATGTCAAAAGGACAAATTTGAGATTATTTATTATTTCGCTTACCCCGTTGGCTTATTATTTTGCTTGTTTTAAGGAAAAACTCACTTAATTCTGGCATATTATTTCTTAAAACAAAACAGCATTTTTGCGTGTCTAAAAAATGCTTCTTGATTTAAGAATTTTTAGATATTTGGACTAGAAACAAGACAAAAAAGCTTTTTTGCATTGTATTTTAATTCTTTCTCACTTTCAAGCTCATTCTGTCATGGAAAAAAAAGTTAAAAAGCTGCAAACATAGAATGAAACACTAAAAAGTAGTTTAGCTAGTAGTCTGAGTAACACATTGAATATGTAATATATCTAGTGTCATCATGTGAAAACAAACTGCTGTTTTTAAACAGGTTTCATATCTCTACTTCATCTGAATCCCATCGACATAAGAGTTTCAAGCATTACTTTACACAAACTGAAAGTTGAAGTTAAATATAGGACCTCCAGAACACGTACGAGTGTGTGTGGAAAGGCGAACGCCCCGTTTGTCCCAGTTTGGTCAGCTCGCCTCTGGGCATTTCTGGCTGGACCGGGGTGTACAGTAGGACTTCAGAAGACCATGTATGACTCTCTCCACCCACTCCAGGACTCCTGCTCATGCACCCGGGCTGATTAATCTCCATTTCCACCGCAGTGCGTGGAGGAGTGTAGAGGGGATATCACATGCTCGCACTTATTCCCTGCATTAATACAGTGGGCGTGGGTCACCTCGCTGAGGAGTCTGTAGACGCTTTCTTTATCTCTCCATCCTCTGCCCACGTTCTGAATCAGCTTTCAGGGCTACAGAGGTTCCTCTCTTCCAGCAACTTTTGTTTGTGCTGTATAAATAAACCTAGGATTGTGAGATTTTGGCCACATTTGCACCTGGTATTAAGATGTGGGTTTTGTTTTTCAATCTGAAAAGAAGTAGATGATGCTAAAACATTGGTCACATTTGACCAATTTCTGTAGTTGGAAATCATTCAGTCAAAACTTTTAGAAGCGTACGGTAGTCAACATTTGAAGTGGATTACAGTTTTTCTCAGTCGCTTTGGTACATTTCTCAGATCAGAATTGAAATTTGCAAAGCAGTAAGTGCAATTCTCAAAACAACACGTACAAATAGCAAAACACCATGTATTACCTGCAAAAGCCAGGCTCTTGCTCAAAATACTTTTCTTAGTTCATCTCTCAAAACTAAATTTCTGTGTCAATGAATGTGTCAGTGCCGTCAGAATGACAAGTCCTTGTGTCATTGTGTACAGATAAGACACAATATAAGTATAATAGTGTACTCTGGAGGGGTGTTCTGATGTAAACTATGGCTACATTTGTTTTTGTTTTTTGCTGTTTGTGCTGTAATTTGTTGACTGGTCATGTCATTGTGAAAAAAACAAAAACAAAAGAAAAAATAAAACAAATGTAGAAATGTGAACATAAGACAATCTTCTTTGAGATGCACCTTCATTAGAAAAAGTCAAGATTCACCTTGGAGAAATTTACCAATTGTAGACAGATTTAGAATAAAAGTCTAATGGAAATGTGAGGTGTGGGGGGGGGGGGACTATTTAACAGAGACCAAAACAATACATTTTGATCAACATGACATAAGTAACTGATAATGTAGGAAACAGCAGAGAATTGTACATAATCATTTGCATGGATGTTTTGGATGAAATGGATGAAATTCTAGTTTTGTGAATTTCAATTCTGATCTGAGAAATGTACCAAAGTGACTGAGAGAAACTGTGATAAAGTGACAATAATAGGTGTTGTTCAACGGTTTTAGACAATTTTTATTTTTTTATTTTTATGATCCACTTCAAATGTTGGCTTCTGTAAATGCTCATTTGATTGAATGCATTCAAACAGCCACAAAAAATTCTATCAGTCTATTGACATAACATGATGGAATGTTTTGTTATAAAGTAGGGCTGGACAATTAATAAAAGGCAATTTCCATGTGCATTTTGTCAGTAAAGTTGGTTCTAGTAAATCTTCAGCACTTGCTTTCAAATGGAGCAGCATTTACCACAGTGAAATGTATTTAATCAGATGATAAGGACATTATAATACACTCAAAAAATGATTTTTGCTGCTTGTTCAAACTACTTATTTAAAATGAGCTGAAATTAGTTACATTAACTTAATGGATTTTTGTATACACCATATATTACTTTATTTTACTTTTCAACTTCAGTTAAGTGTTTGAAATAAATCCTTATGTGAGACGATTCCATAGTCGTGTCATTATTAGTTACACTGGATCAATGAAAGCAGTTAAATCGTATGTATATAATGAACCACTATGGGGAAATCCTTGGTTTCTTCTTTGTGAGTGTTTGGGATTTTCATGCTAGAGCGCCCTCTGGGTTTTGGAGGAGGTTTACTACTGATCACACCATGTGGGGGCAGTCGTGGCCTGGTGGTTAGAGTGTTGGACTTGTGATCCGAAGGTTGCTGGTTCGATACTCGGTACCAGCGGGAATTGGGGGTGGGGGGAGTGAATGACCAGCACTCTCCACCACCCTCAATACCACGACTGAGGTGAGTCCCTTGAGCAAGGCACCGTTCCCCCCAACTGCTCCCCGGGCGCCGCAGCATGGCTGCCCACTGCTCCAGGTGTGTGTTCACGGTATGTGTGTGTTCACTAACTGTGTGTGTGCACTTGGATGGGTTAAATGCAGAGCACAAATTCCAAGTATGGGACACCATACTTGGCCACACTACACTTCACTTCACTTCACTTCACTTCACTTCACTTCCCTGACAAAATGTGCATGACAGTGCAGTTTTTCAGTTAATAACCCAGCCCTATGAATAAGTGAAACAAAACAAGGTAATGGCAACTTACTGCATTGTAATGAAACACAAACCAGTATTTCATCTGTATCTTGAGATTTGTATATCCAAAATATCTTATATGATGATCGGATCAGTTTATATATGCATGGATACTAACTTATTCACTTGTTTTTGGATGCAAAGATTGTTTACTATTTGAGGAAATGCACAATAAATTCCTCAAATAGTAAAGAATAAATGCACATAATATTATGGCAGTATATCATTTAATACCATGATATAATTTAATACCACAATATATAATGCTAATAGTACTACCATAGTAGCATATAATGCTAATACCAGGAGTCATACATCTTAGCTGACGTCTTGCGATCACTGAAAGCACACGTTGATACCAATGTGATTTGTGCTTTATCTGCTATGATTCCTCTGGTCTTGCATGTCATTTAATGGATTTAATCATTTGTTTTCTGAAATTTAGTTTTGGATTTTAGGTTTTTGCATTTTCAGTTGTAAGGATTTTGGTTTGTTTGTTTGTTTGGCGTGATATACATTTTTTATAATACTGCCTGTAGAAAAAAGAAAATATTCCTAAATGCCTGTTTCTACAAGACAGCAATGAGATTAAATGGAGGTCTTACAGCACTCTACTGTACTGTACGTACTGTATGTCAGCAAATTTGTTTCCGTTAAATCTAAGTAGGCATTTGTATTAAATGCCAAATATCTGAGCACTTTTGGTTTTGCAGTTTTAAGTGGTTTAGGCATTTCAAAAGCACAAATGCATCATACAGTATGTTGTCTTTGGTGTATTTGGCAGGTTGCATGGTAAGAAAAGCGCAATCTGCAGCCTGTAACATGCCCATATGTTTCATACTGCTGTTTGTTGACAAGAGCAAGTATTTCTATCTTATCAAGCACATTAAAGCATTTCTATGTGCATAGAGTCGGCAGAGAAGAAAACACATTAAATCAATAGGGGAAATGCTTAACTGTACTGTAAGAATAGCAACACAGAATTGATCATATGCATTATCTGTGAATACTCAAAATGTTGTGAATAGCTTATTATTTTTAATGCTGGTCGAAGATAAAAGTTTGTTTTGACATAATATATGTACTCTAAAAAACTTTATTTATTTAACCCAATAGTTGAGTTAAAAACATTTGGTGCTTTGTTGTGTTATTTTTAACCTTTATTGGGTTATTTATTTAATAATCAACCAGTTATTTAACTGTTTCAACAGTCAACTGATTTAACTGACACAAAACAGCTGTATTAATATGCGTGCGTAATGTTGTTTTTGCGTTATAAAGATTATTTAAGCTCTAATGCAATAATATTGTTGTTATTTTTTATCAAATTACCTCTTCGTGTCGTGATTTTTATATCCGTTTCACCAGCACTCTTAATTATTGATGATACAAATGCGCGCTTCATAACCGATCTATATTAAACAGATAAAAACGCCTTTTTTTCTAACGTTTTTCTACATGTGTGTGTATTATAAATATTTATTATGTAATTGTGATACACGCCTACATAGAAACAAAATTATACAAAACAATTTTGTTACATAGATATTTAAATGTATAATTTGTATATATATATTATATCTAAATATCAATAAACATTTTCTCAAATATATGCATGCATGTGTATAGTTACATATACATAATAAATATACACGGTACATACACAAAGCAAACATTTTTAATGCAATTAATTACAAATAATTTTGGCCCAGCACTAATTATTTTCCTTTTTTTTTTTTAACTGGCTTTAAAAGGAAATATACATTTTATTAACTAGAACAATCACTTCAGCATTTTAGGTATACATTTTATGACATTTTTTCCCATGATTTTTCATCTTACATTTTGCCCTGTGGCTTTCAATGTTATAAATAAACTAGCTATATTTTCAGAAGCCCAAGGCAATAATTGAACACTAAAATGATGTAATCATTTTATGCATTCCTCTCATATACTCTAATACTCTTCATTTCCTAATTATAATAACTGCATATTATCCAGCGTGGCTTTAACATTTCCTTTGTTCCTTTGCATACGTTCTCCGTGTATTCTCATTACTCTTTCGCAGTTTCCTCCTTCAGTGCTCAAAGTGGCTCGGTAGCTTTAGCCCTGGAGGTGAACTAGTGGTGCAGGAGTTTTTGACATAATCAGCACAATAAAATCGGGCTTGTTAAAGATGATGAAATGGAGTTTGCAGCCCAGACGGAGAGAGAATAGCAGGAATTTCTGGAAAAGCCAGGCAGTCGCACAGCATACATGAACTGAACTCCAGTAATGTTGCGTAATATCATCCTACAGTACAGTAGATCATTCTCTCCCCTGTAACTGAGAAGGCTTAGTGTTGCTTCCTACTTCCCTCTGGTCTTCTGTATTGGATTTGTGTGGGTTTCACTTTCTCAATATGCAGATTACGCTGCTCAATGTTTGGCAATATGGCTTATAGAATGAGTTGAGTCGGGGGCAGAGCTTTGTTCTAAATTAAATAGGAATAAAATTAAAACAAATAAGACAATTGTTTTGTGGGCTGGTCTAAGTATTTCAGAAACTGCTGATTTACTGGGATTTTCACGTACAATCATCCCTAGGGTTTACAGAGAATAGTCCAAAAAAGAGAAAATATCCAGTGAGTGGGAGTTCTGTGGTCGCAAATGCCTTGTTGAGAAAGGCAACAGTAACTCAAATAACCACTCGTTACAACCAAGGTATGCAGAAGGGCATCTATGAAAGCACAACACGTCAAACCTTGAGGCAGATGGGCTACAGCAGCAGAAAACCACACCGGGTGCCACTCCTGTCAGCTACGAACAGGAAACTGAGGCTACAGTTCGCACAGGCTCACCAAAATTGGACAATAGAAGATGGACATTAGAAAAAAAATTTGGGACAATAGAAAACGTTGCCTGGTCTCGATTTCTGCATGAAAGCCATGAAAGCATGGATCCATCCTGCCTTAATGGTTCAGGCTGGTGGTGGTGGTTGTGTAATGGTCTGGGGGATATTTTCTTGGCACACTTTGGGTACCTTATGTAGTTTAGTACCTCATTAGTACCAATTGAGTACTAATTGGGCTCATTAGTACCAATTAGTACACATCGTGTCAATGCCACAGCCTACCTGAGTATTGTTGCTGACCATGTCCATCCCTTTATGACCACAGTGGACCCATCTTCTGATGGCTACTTCCAGCAGGATAACGCGCCATGTCATAAAGCGCGAAATCATCTCAGACTGGTTTCTTGAACATGACAATGAGTTCACTGTACTCAAATGGCCTCCACAGTCACCAGAGCTCAATCTAATAGAGCATCTTTGGGATGTGGTCGAACGGGAGATTCGCATCATGGATGCACAGCTGACAAATCTGCAGCAACTGCGTGATGCTATCATGTCAATATGGACAAAAATCTCTGAGGAATATTTACAGTACCTTGTTGAATCTATGACACGAAGGATTAAGGCAGTTCTCAAGGCAAAAGGGGGCCCAACCCAGTACTAGTAAGGTGTACCTAATAAAGTGGCCGGTGAGTGTATTTGTCTAAGACATTTTCAGAGTATTTCCTATACTATTTTTTCTTCTGGAGAAAATCTTATTTGTTTTATTTTGGCTAGAATAAAAGCAGTTTTTAATTTTTTTAAAAACATTTTAAGGTCAATATTATTAGTCCCCTTAAGCTATTTTTTTTTTAATTGGCTATGGAACAAGCCATTATTATACTCTACAATGACTTACCTAATTACCCTAATTTACCTAGTCAACCTAATTAACCTAGTAAACACTTTAAATCGCAGTTTAAGCTGAATATTAGTATCTTGCAAAATATATCTAGTAAAAAATTATTTACTGTCATCATTCATTCATTCATTTTCTTTTCGGCTTAGTCCCTTTATTAATCTGGGGTCGCCACAGCGGAATGAACCGCCAACTTATCCAGCATATGTTTTACGCAGTGGATGCCCTTCCAGCTGCAACCCATCACTGGGAAACATTTATACACACGCATTGACACACATACACTACGGACAATTTAGCCTACCCAATTCACCTATACCGCATGTCTTTGGACTTGTGGGGGAAACCGGAGCACCTGGAGGAAACCCACGCCAACACGGGGAGAACATGCAAACTCCACACAGAAACGCCAACTGACCCAGCCGAGGCTCGAACCAGCGACCTTCTTGCTGGGAGGCGAACGTGCTACCCACTGCGCCACCGTGCAGCCCTACTGTCATCATGGGAAAGACAAAATAAATTAGTTATTAGAAATTAGTTATTACAACTATTATGTTTAGAAATATATTGAAAAAAATCTTCTTTCCGTTAAACAGAAATTGGGGGAAAAATATAAAAGAATTAAAATTTAACAGCAGGGCTAATGATTCTGACTTCAACTGTATATTTATATTTATATTTATATACAGTATAACTTATATGTATATACAGTATATCTGTATATCTTGGGCCAAAAAAAAGAAACACTTTGCCTTTAAGACATAAAGTAAACAACAAATGCATGGCCAGCTGCTAAAGATTCAGATTCATCTTTTTACATCATCCATTTCTCCAGCAGAATGCTCACTGTGTGGATGACTGTGGAGGAAATGCAAACTAAGAGAACAGATGGGTCGGCTTGAGAGCGAACTGTAGAGTCTTATCCATCAATCCTGAATGAACGCTCCTCAGAGACCCACATGTGTTCGGCCTCCGTCTGCCCACTTTCCAAGTATAGACCCTAAAACGCACATACCCTCACCCCTGATTCATGGGTGGGCTTCAGACCTACAGATGTGTGCCGCCAGATGAGCATTGCTGTCCTATTTAATTCATCTTTTATTTATCTCCATCCTTCTCTCTGTCCCCCTTTTTTTCCCCTCATTTTCACAGCGGCTCTGGTCTCTACTATTCTTACATGGTAATCAGGAAACACTTCACTGCGGCCCCTTGAATGTAACATTTAATTAACCCTCCAATTATTGCATCTGGAGCTTATTAACATATCAAATGAGCAACCGCTGGGACGCAGAAAGGAACTGGGGCTTTCACGAGGCATTGATTACCTTTTCAATGCACAGCTTGCTTCAATATGACTCATTGTGTTTAAACCAGCCTGTTCGTTTTTTCCTCATTTTGTAAAATGTAAATGCATTTTAGCACATTTTCTCAGCTCATTAGTCTGAGGTTCACAGCAGAGATGGTGGAGGTGATGCAAATCTTTCTGCAGGTTTGCTGTGGAGGAGAATAAATACCGTATACATATACAGTTGAAGTCAAAATTATTAGCACTTCTGTGATTTTTTTTTTATAAATATTTCCCAAATTATTTTTATCAGAGCAAGGAATTTTTCACAGTATTTTCTCAAATATTTATTCTTCTGGAGAAAGTCTTATTTGTTTTATTTCGGCTAGAATAAAAGCAGTTTTTATTTTTTTTACATTTTAAGGTTAATATTAGCCCCCTTTAGCAATATATTTTTTTAGATTGTCTCCAGAACAAACCATCGTTATACATTGACTTGTCTAATTAGCCTTACTTTGCCTATTAACCTAGTTAAGCCTTTAAATTGCACTTTAAGCTGAATACTAGTATCTTGAAAAATATCTAGGAAAATATTATGTACTGTCATCATGGCAAAGATAGAAGAAATCAGTTATTAGAAATTAGTTATTAAAACTGTTATGTTTAGAAATGTGAAATCTTTCCATTAAACAGATATTTGGGAAAAAATATACATGAGGGCTAATAATTCTGACTTCAACTGTGTGTATATATTAATAAATACCATCTTGTTTGTTTGTTGATTACGTTGGCTCTGAGAGATGCTTCTTGGATCATTTTGGCTCTGTGGGAGGGATGTTTCTGTCTTTAACCTGTCACACAAAGCCTGTGATCTGTTTGATCTGAGCTGTCTGAAGGTTGACCTCCATTTGGATACTCTATCGCTTGTAAAGAAGGGTGGCTCTCAGTTCAAAGATTTGAGAGAACAGCTCTTTAATTAGGCTGCATGCTGTGATTTTGTGATATTTCTGAGGTTTGATAAGTCCGCCGTCACTTCTGCTGTTAATCAGGATTTGGGAATACTGATATATACAGTAGGGACTTAAAACGTCAATGTGTTATTGCATGGGTCCAAGATTAAATGAGGTTTTCAAGAATCAAAATCATAAAAGTGTAGCTTTCATTGTTTTTCACCATATATTAGAATGTGTCTTGTTTTATTGTATTTTTCTAAGCAAAAAAGTAGCTTATCATGATTTAGAGAAGACACCCACTAAAATGTCATTCAGTGTAAAGGTCAAACGAATCCCTCTGTGGTCAGTAAGAAGTACTGTGAAAATAGTACATAAACACTGCTTTTTGTATGGTTTGTATGTGTGCAGCACTAGCTCCAGATTCCCTTTTTGGTCCAGAAAGGACCAGACACAGCTAACATAAGGCAACAACACAGTCGGTTTTCTTCGCCGGTAGTTCTTTGATGTTGGCTTGGTGTGTCCAGGACTTAACAGTTCACATATCCAAAAATGCTATCAGGCATATTTAATGCAATCATTGTCAGTGCATTTAAGCATGCAAACATGGTCAAGACAATCTGCTGAAGTCAAAATCAATTGAGTAGAAAAGTGATTTAATTGACTTTGAGTGTCACATAGTTGTTGGTGCCAAATGGGCTGGTCTAAGTATTTCAGAAATGCTGATCTACTGATATTTCCATGCATAAACATCTAAAGGTTTTATCTGAAAAAGAGAAAATTAAAAATCCCAAGATGTCCTTTGAAAGGGGTGTGTCACCGTCGTAGTGTGACACTCGTAGTGTGAAAGCAGCTTTAGTGTTATGGGTTTTCCAATTTTATGTAATCCAGACCTTTTCATTTCTCCTCCCACACCTCACAAGCAACATGAAAGCATGGATCTATCCTGTCTAGTATCGGTGGTTCAGGCAGGTGATGTTTTAATGGTGCGGGGAAGACTTTTTTCAACACTTTATATCCATAGTGCAAACTGAGCATCACTTAAACTCTATCTGACAATTGTTGTTGACTATGTCCATCCCTTAATGACCACATTGTACCCATTTTGTATCACCGCTTCCAGTAAGAGATTGCGCTAAATCACAAAGTTCAATCATCTCAAACTTGTTTTCTGAACATGACCTTGAGTTAATGCTGAAATGGCCTTCCCAGCCACCTGATTTGAATTGAATAAAACACTTTTGGGATGTAGTGGAAGAGGAGATGGTGATCTTGAATGCAACTGCAGACAAATGTGCAGCAGCTGTGTGATGCCATCAATGTCAACATGCACCAAATCTCTGAGGAATGTGTCCAGCAACTTTCTGAATCTGTGTAACAACGTGGGTCCACTTCCAAATATAGTAGTAGCCAGTGAGTGCAAATCAGAAATAGGAATAGTTAGCATTTTGTTTATGCTTTGGTCATCCGTGCGTGTCTTTGTTGAATTTTAAATGACCTATTCTATTGAATAACCATGCATGTTTGTCTTTGACCTCCAGTGCTGGTTTTTGAACACAGATGGCTTCAATTGTGGTTTTGCAGGCATGATGAGTTCTGCCCTTAGAAAGACAATAAGCACTTTTGGCACACAGTACTATGTGTTTGTGGGTAGCAGAGCGCAGATTGTAGGAGTTGAGATGGGGAACTAGGTGTTGGAGTTCTGTGTAGTAGTCTTTTGTTAACTAGTGGACAGCCAATGGAGTCAGATGCATGCCTTGATGAGCAGATTTATTGCAAAATTGTCTTGTCCTTGAATCAGAAGACAGAAGGAGAAAAAGGAAGAGAGGTGAGAAGTGAAAAAAATGCAATTTTTTCAGAGCGAGGGCACCTTTGGAAACTGGTGAACATATGTGAGATCTCACATATGGAGAGAGGTCTGATTGGCCAGGAACTGAGCTGATGAGAAAACCTGCACAGGTGTGTTTCTACCAATCTCACAGCCATTGGGGCGGGCGGGGGGTCAGAGACGCTACAGCTGGCCATGAGACACCCTTCACCATTCTTCTTTACTCAAATAACATCTGGCTGGGAAGGGAAAAGAAGGTTTCACAGAGTTGCAACATTTACAATCCTTTCCGGTATGTTTTCAATTACTTTTCACAATGTTGAGGTCTTATAGAGTTCACAGGGGGTTCCACGGTATTAGACAACTTTTTATTATTATTTCTGCATTATATTGTACAGTATGATGCATGTTTTTCCATCCATATTTATCTTATATCTATCCACCTATCCATACATCTATTCATCCATCCTTCTGTCCAACTATTGACTCTCTGAATATCTACTATGTATCTGTCCATCTGTCTCTCTATCAATCATCCATCCACCCATCTATCTATCAATTCATCCATCCATCCATCTATCCATCCATCCATCCATCCATCCATCCATCCATCCATCCATCC
>CAIGQV010000641.1:9366206-9377466 GCA_903798115.1 Danio jaintianensis
ATCCATCCATCCATCCATCCATCCATCCATCCATCCATCCATCCATCTATTCACCTATTCATACATCTATTCTTCCATCACTTCATCTGTCCATCTATCATCCATCCATCTACTATGTATCCATCCTTCTGTCTGTCCATCTATTATCCATGCTTCCATCCATCTGTCCATCCATCCATTCATTTATCCTTCCATCCATCCATCCGTCCATCTGTCCATCTATCTTCCATCCATCCATCCATCCATTGTTCATTTGTTGTTTCTCTTCTTCAGCCTTACAGGCTTTTTGTCTTCTTTCTAAACTTTCAATAAAGATTTTTTTTTCACTAGTAAAATGTCGACAGTTAAAACCAATAGTTAAATAAATTGTTTAATTTTCAATTCATTTTAATTAAACCATTAATTAAATTTACAAATGAAAATGAAAGCCTGCAGCATGCTTCCCACTGTAGCTCAGTTTCAGCAAATTACATGTAATTTGCAAGACTTTCTTATAAGTTCTAAATGTTGCACAACACATATATTTGTTCACCTCGTGTCCATTATTTGAAAAAACTAAAAATCCTGCCCCTGATTGATTACTCTAAAAGGTAAACTTAGGTGCTCTGATTTCCAGCAATATATATATAATATATATATATATATTCCATACAATATATATATATATATATATATTTTCCCAGGGATGGGTTGCGGCTGGAAGGGCATCCGCTGTGTAAAACATATGCTGGATAAGTTGGCGGTTCATCCCGCTGTGGCGACTCCAGATTAATAAAGGGACTAAGCCGAAAAGAAAATGAATGAATGAATGAATATATATATATATATATATATATATATATATATAAATATATATATTAATTTGTGTCCCTTTTTGTGTCAATGTCTGTGCATGTTATTTTATTATCTCCACATGTGAGCCGTTAGAGGTCATTATGGAAGGTATGAATTTAGCAACACTTTGCTTTCATTCGGCTTGACAAGCTACCTTGTCTCTTGAAGGCATGTGGCTTTTTCTAATGTAATTTTGCTTTGCAGCTGCCTTGGTCTCTTACGTCAGCCCTTTGTGCTTCAAAGGCTAAACCACAAAAACTGTGTGACAGAGAAATATGGAAGGAGTTATTTAGCTACAAAGAATCTGTCGCCCAAAGCAAATTCATAATTTTTACACTGATAAGCCAGAGCCTGTGTCTTTACTCTGATTTCCTTTTATAGCTTTTTAAAAATGTTCCAGTTCCCAGGCACGCTGAGTCAGAGAAGACATTCATTCTCATTTGTCACATTAAATGACCAAGCGAATCATGCTGGGGAACATCACAGAACGTTTGTAACCCTACAATGGCAATAAAAGTCCATTAAACAAAGAGAGAGGCTTGAATTGTTTAATGTGCTTTGGTCAGATCTGTTGTAGGTTTGGTTGCAAACAAGGTGAACTTAATATCTCAGCCTCAAAATGTGGTTCAAATTTCATGTGTATTGCTTACATATGTAAGATCTACCCTGGATTGGGTCATTTATTGTGTCTGGTCAAAGAGCAAGCATTGATTGATCATAATGTGAGGTGACCCGTGTCTTTCTTTGATGGTTATTCATTCAAATTCATTGACTTACCAGTGGTTTCTCATTCAGGTAATGGGTTTATCTTGAGGGCATGTTACATATCGAAATTGCAAAAAATAGAAATGAAAGCATTAAATTGTACTGCACAATGTAAAAGGGTAAAACCATTGCCTTAAAAACAACAAGTTGGCTTTACTTAAAAAAGTAAATAAACCCTTTTTTTTATTATTATGCACATTATAGTTCATTCATGTATTCATTCATTTTCCTTCACCTTAGTCCCATTTTTCATCAGGGGTCGCCACAGCGGAATGAACCACCAACTTATCCAGCATATGTTTTACACAGCGGAAGCCCTTCCAGCTGCAACCCAGTACTGGGAAACACCCATACACACTCATTCACACACACATACACTACGGCCAATTTGGTTTATTCAATTCATCTATACCACGTGTTTGGACTGTGGGGGAAACCCACGCAAACACAGGGAGAACATGCAAACTCCACACAGAAATGCCAACTGACCCAGCTCGAACCAGCAACCTTCTTGCTGTGAGGCGACAGTGCTACCCACTGAGCCACCGTGTCGCCCCCATTATAGTTCATTTACTTAATCATTTTAAGCCAATGGGTTTACTCATTGTCCCATTGTCAAACCCATAAAACCATTGTCTTAAAATTATTAAGTAAATGAACTACTGTATATGTGCATAATTTCAAGGGTTTATTTAAAAAAAATTAAAATTAATTGCTTTTTACAGTACAAATTAACATCTGGTCACATTGGAAATACTCTTATATGGCTATATTTACATTTATCCAAATAAATTTGCATTTCAAATCATTCTCCGTTCACAGAGATTCCAAGCTGCACATTCTCCCAAAGTGTCTCATCCTCCCTGAAACACTGGAAAATACTGAAGTAATCTTACAACCTCTATGTAAAACACTATAAAAGCTCACTGAGATGATACAGAGACAACAGACGTAATCATTTAATTCGCAAAATAAGCAAAGTTAAGTTAATCGCATTGTTCATTCAACACAATTTTCTACACTAAATGGAAAACATTGTGTTTTGCTATACAATTCTCATATATGCAACAGCATTTTTGAAGATGGGACATAACCATTTTGTAATTTTGAGATTTACTGTTTTGTAACAACACTAATGGATGACAGGTCTGAAAATAAGCGACAATAAGCAATAAGCATTGACAACTTCACACAGCATTTTGTGTCCTGAACCAGTTAAAGGGATAGTTCACCGAAAAATGAAACATTCCTCACCATTTACTCACTCAAGTGGTTCAAAGCTTTTATTCAAAGCATTTCTTTCTTCAATTGAACAACATATTTTGAAGAAAAGCAGCTTTACTGTAAAATCGAGCAGTACAATTAATTAAATGAAATGAGTTCCTTTGACTTACATTTTTAGGGAAAGTTCATTGAGCTTAATATAAACAATTTACGCCAACTCAAAATTTGATTCTATTAAAGTGAACTTAAACTGAATGAGTTAACCTAACCATACAGGTTTCTAATTCCCATGTGCATGCTTTGTGTCAAATGGAAAATAAATGTAAAAAATTAAGTGTTGTGTATTTTTACAACACAGTTAACATAGGGAGACATGATTTAGACTTTAATGTTGTGCTATGTTGAGATTTACAGATGTTTCTGTAAAAAAAATTATGAAACTCTACTAAATCAGATTACAGATCCAGTTAAGTTAACCAAACTTAAAGGGTCTAAGTAACTTACATTTAATATATATATATATATATCTATCTATATATATATATATTAGTAAGAAATAAATATTTAATACAATAAAGTTCAAATTACTTAATTGAAATAAGGCAATGATTTTGCAAGTAAACTTAACAAATTTATATTAACTGTGTATCAGAACAAAAAAAGCTATGGGAGTCAGTGTCGGTTTTTCCCCAACATTGTTCAGAATGTCTTTTTTCAGAAATAACTTTTTGGTGAACTATCCCTTTAATACATTGCTTAAAACATTAAAAAAAAAAAATCAATACAAAGGTGCAGATGCAATGGTACAGGAAGTGTTTCCTGTTCAGTGCATCAGTAGATGTTTTGTGCTTTCATATTTTGCATTTATACTGAGATCTGCTGCTGTTTGAAAGAGCTGTGTGATGTGTGGAGGATCATATACATCAGGAATGCAGACTTCAGGCCTTTTAGTTATATTTAAACATGGAGACATCATACAGAGCAATATTCATAGGCATGAATATTATTGTGGTTGTGCTTAAAGGGGTAGTTCACCTAAAAAAGAAAATTAGTTGTTAATTTGCTGAAGCCAGTATAGAATAAAAGGCAATTTTTAGCTGTAACTCTTGTCTTTGGTGTAATCACAAAATGCAAATCATAGTGAGTCAAAAGATAATACATAAAAACATTTACAGGTGAAAATAAATGAACACCTGAGGCTATTGACGATTTATTTGCCTGTTTTTGTTTTTCAAAGTACTGGTAAGCTGCTCACTTGCATTTTGTGAATAACAGAGGATCACGGAGGGTGAATAAATAAACAACAAATATTATTTTTTTAGTTGAACTGTCCCTTTAAATGTTTAAAAATGACCTTCTGCTGTTAAATGAAACCTCTGAATCTTAATAATGGAAGATTATCATTCTGTTCTGAATTGAGTTTAGGTATTAGTAGTAGTATTTATTAGCACTGGTATTATTTAAAGTCTGTCTTTATGACTTCAATTAATAGATGCTAATAAATACTATCAGCCTTGATAGATACTGTACATGGATTTGTAGTTCATTTCTTAATTGATTTATAATAACTATTTCATAATTATTTGATTAGTTAAGAATTAAGAAAGGATTTTTATTACCAGTGTTGACAACAGCAAGGAAAAATTTTTGTTTCCAGTAGAGAGACTGAAAAATGTTGTTTTGTAAAACTTATTTAAGTAAATGAGAATCAGGAAAATTAAGATACGCTTTATAGTTATTATTAGTTCTCTGGATTTGCCATACTGTAAAAAATGACTGTAATTGTAATGGTAAAAAACTGTAAAACTGCTAAAAATCTGCAACCTGGTTAACAGTGTGCTCACCTAATATATACGATTAATAACTGTAAATTGACTTTCACAGAATTTCCTGCATGACACTTCACTTTTTATGCCTTTTTGTTGACATTGCTATGGTTCTTTTAATTTTTTTCTCAAGTGATGTACATTAGAGTTTTAAGTTACATCTAATGTTGATAAATAATCTTCTGTATATTAGTATGATTCTCTGCTCCTGAGAAAAGTTTTTTGTGATGAGCTTTGGTCATTCGTATGACTTTCTCATCATCACCTGCATGTGGTTGTGTTTTTGTCTTTGTAACAAAAGTTATTATGTGTAGATGTTCATACTTCAAAAAAATTATAAAATACGGTAGTTTACCATACAATTTAGAGCATTATTTTATGATTTCTACTGTATTTTTAACAGTAAAGCTTTGGCATCCACAGCTGTAGGTTTTTCACAATAAATTTGACAGATTTTTTAAGCAGTAAACTACTGATAATATGTCTTCAAAATTGAATTAAAAACATGGATATCATTATTTAGAGTATTTATATGCAGAAAATGGCAATAGGTAAATATAAAACATTCTATATTTATTTTTAAAACCTTTTAATTACCATATGTTTTAGACGTTACACATGCATATCCAAATGTTTATAACAGTACAGTCAGATGTATATCATATGAATATATAAATTTCTGCCATTTTTAAGGTTTGAAAAAATAAATATTGTACTTAAAATATTTATATACACAGTTTGGTAGAGATCTGTAGTTTATAAAAATACCTCCTAAATGAATCCATCTGCATTACAAAGAGTCAAAACAATTACAAACAATACAAAACATGAGCAAACATCTACAGTATTTTCCTAACTAACATGCTCTTTTTTTTCTGTATTTTTTTCATAATGACCCTCTCTTCTTTGGGTCAGACTGTAAGATCAGTGGTCAATCAGGAGAATAATTAAATGCAGTTTAACTTGGAGTTGGGTTACGGTGTCCTTGCTCATTATAGGAACTTGAACCACTTTCTTGCTTCAGCGCTTTCACCCCCTGAAGGCAAATAACTGAGGTTGAAGTCAGGGACGCGCAGACAATGTTCAGAGCAAGGCCAAGTTAAGACGTGATGAATTACACCAACAGCGCCAATTGTCAATCTCTGGTCCTTCTTAAAATACATTTAATTAAATTAGCTCTTGAGCTCTCAGGTGCTCACTAGGTTTCCATGAATTAAAAGAGTTACCTGTATAATAGACATACTGCTTCTGGTGGTATTATGAAATTTCTATTGAAAAGGGAGGGACAAATGGAAATATAATTATAATGCAGGAGCCCGGATGAGCTCAGGTCACTGGACATCAGACGTCTATAATGGAAACTCAATTAACGGCTATATTGTGCCTGGAGATTGAAGATGAATGTAGTTTGCACAATCAATATTAAACATTATCTCTCAGGATACTGGCAGTTATCACAAATCAGGTTACTGAGGGAAATGATTATTGGTCAGACGGTCAGTATGTAATATATATTGCTTCAAAAATGCTGTATATACTGTAGATGTACTCATTTTATTCTGTTGAATAACAGCGTGTCACTTTTTTGGTGTGAAAATATATTTTTTTAAGCTTAATAGGCAGAGTCAATTATTCATAAGCCATTTATAGATTTATTTTCAGAAAATCTCTAAATATAAGTTCCATCAATGGAGTGAGTTATTCTAAATATCAAGATATTAAGGGTTAAAGATTAAAAACATTAATACCGTAAAAGAACCATTTTTGGTTCCCCAAAAAACCTTTTCAGCAACAGTTCTTAAAAGAACATTGAATGGCTATTAAAATGGTTATTAAAAGTTCTTCATGGAACCATCAATGATTATAAAGAACCTTTATTTTCCATGTATAAAATAAAGGTGCTGGGATAAAACCAAAAACGGGCCATAGAAGACTATTTTGGGGTTCTTCAAATACCATTTTAGTGAAAAATTTATTTAAAGATCCATAGTGTGAAGAACATTTTCATAATCTAAAGAAACGTACACTATAAAGAGCATTTTGTGGAATGAGGAATCCTCAATGCCAATAAAGAACCTTTATTTTTAAGAGTGTTTGTGAATTGTAATTAACTGAAACTAAACTTAAAAAAAAGAAAAAGAAAAGAAAATACTTTATATTTAGGTCTTTAAGAAAAGAAAATTCTTCATATTTAGGTCTTTATTTTCCAGTCCTGTTTGGCTTGTACAATTTAAAATATATGAAATTCATATAAAATTTGTAATTTATTAATTGATGTGTGTAGGGAAAAGTGGGTGTCACTGTGTATAATAATTATATGCCAATAAAAAACCTTTATTTTTAAGAGTGTTTGTGAATTATAATTAACTGAAACTAAAACTTTTTTTTAGAAAATGAATATTTAGCTCTTTATTTTCCCGTCCTGTTAAAATTAATGAAATTAAATTAATAAAAAATTTGTAACTGATTTTTTAAGTAGTATTTTATTAAACTACACTTCTTGATCAATGGCTCATTAATAGTGAATTTGGAAAGCTGTTTGGAAATAATTAATTAATTAATTTTCCTTCGGCTTAGTCCCTTGATTCATCAGGGGTCGCCACAGCAGAATGAACCACAAACTTATCCAGCATATGTTTTACACAACGGATGCCCTTCCAGCTGCAACCCAGTACTGGGAAACATCCATACAAACTCATTCACACACATTGACACTACGTCCAATTTAGTTTATTCAATTCACCTATAGCGCATGTCTTTGGACTGTGGGGGAAACCGGAGCACCCAGAGGAAACCCACACCAACACGGGGAGAACATGCAAACTCCACACAGATATGCCAACTGGCCCAACCGGGACTCGAACCAGCAACCTTCTTGCTATGAGGAGACAGTGCTAACCACTTAGCCACCATGTCACCCTCATGAAAATAATAGTTTTTATTATTATTAATAGTGACAGAGAAATCGAAAAATGCTTTCCCCTCCCTCCATATTCTTTTATGCATGATTTGGCAAGCATAGAGTGATGCGATGGCTCTAACACAGAAAATATTTCATTTATTGGCTAATGGACTCTCTCACACAGAAAAAACATTGCTGATTGCTTCATTTAAGTGACGAGGGAAAAGTTCACCACTGTATTATCAACAAATACACCCGAGATCAAGAGATCCATTTTAGCCGAGCTGACTTAAATGGGGAAATTTTTCACAAATATGAAGTCGGGTGAACTGTAGAGTCAGGCCAACACTAAAGGTGTGTTTAAAGCTCATAAAATCATTAGTGTCAGATTTAAAAGGGGTTGAGGTCAGGCCTCCTACTGAAATTTTAAACTGACAAATGCAGCTGGAACATGACTAAATGACTACGGGGAAAATTGAAGGCAAAGCAGATTTTAGTGGAACATCCCTCAAAATCTGTACAGGATCTATGTGAATTTGTTCACAGTCACGACAGCCACATATAACATGAAACAGGCTTACTTTAAGCCTTATTGTCATAGTGTTCAGAAATGAAAAATTTAATACCTAAACATATTGCTTACTTGCACTTAAGCTTAAATTCAAAAGCCTCAGAGGTTAAAAAGCTTTGCTGTGTCACAAATCAGCGATGTCTGTCAATCACTGCCTGTGCTTTAGATGTACTTTGAAAATAAAGCTTAAATGTTAGAACTGTATGATTTAATAATAACAATGTCAAAGTTTTAAGGAGGAAATCTTTTCTGAAGCCTTTTATTAAACTGCTATAGTAATGTCAACTTTAGTTATTTTGCCATACACGTTTACTACAAATATATACATATTTGAAGAAGTTTTCAACAGTTGTTATATTTATAAAGGAATTTCACAGCATAATTTGTCAGCCCTCATATCTTTCAGTGTCGCCCTCTATCAGCTCTGAGTGGAGTCGCGGCACCAACTCTTAAATCTCCTCAATTACTACAGGGTTGATGTTTTGGTTCTCGAACAAAAGTTTAGTTCTCAGTGTGCTGGCATGAAGCCAAATAATTGTTTTCTGTTGAGTTGTAAGTTCACCATAAAACGTTAAATTGTTTATTAGAACTTGGCTTATTAAAAAAAAAAATGTTTGCTTAAAATGTTTTATTTTCATTATTATAATGTATTTATTTTTAAATCAAGACTGGAATTTTTCAATGTATATTAATCAAGATATATACACTATATTCATTCATTCATTTTCTTTTCGGCTTAGTCCCTTTATTAATCTGTGGTCACCACAGCGGAATAAACCGCCAACTTATCCAGCATATGTTTTACGCAGCGGATGCCCTTCCAGCTGCAACCCGTCACTGGGAAACATCCATACACACTCATTCACACACATACACTACGGACAATTTAGCCTACCCAATTCACCTGTACCACATGTCTTTGGACTTATGGGGGAAACCGGAGCACCCGGAGGAAACCCAAGCGAACACGGGGAGAACATGCAAACTCCACACAGAAAAGCCAACTGACCCAGCCGAGGCTCGAACCAGCGACCTTCTTGCTACCCACTGCGCCACCGTGCAGCCCTATACAGTATATATAAAGGGAAGAACAAAGCTAAGCTATATAATATATGTATTTTTTTTTCTTTCACTTCACATTCATGAAAAACAGACAAGCTCAATGCCAAATAAATGTCAATGACAGAATTTAGAAGTCAAATAACTGTAATTCAGACACAGGGAACTGTGGAGGACAAAATACACAGAAAACGTATGAGAAATAACTGAAACAACTAAATAATAGACAAACACAAGGCAATACATGCAACCAAACATGAGCTATTGCAACAGGAACTAAAACTCAAGTATTCTATAACAATGTGATGAACTAAAAAGAACATAAACGTGATATATGTGACATATGTACCTGATATAAACATAATATATGTATAAAAATACAAGTGAATTGAATTGATTCTTCTGGTTCATAATCTAATTAATCATAACGTTCATTATTGCTAGAAAAAAAATACTTAACACGATCCAAAAATGTATTTTTGTTTTTTGATTTACTCGAAAATGTTAGTGATTGTAAGTGAACTAGTAGCGACTAGTTAAATTTCTGGCATCAAAAAGTAAACTAAAACCACAACCAGGAAACAAAAAAAATCACCGCAGGCGTGAACTACAAACAAAGTATTCCCAGCCCCTTCTTCACAGTTACTAGTGTGAGCTTGATGTGTGTGTGTGGGGGAAAGTGGGTGTCGCTGTGTATAATAATTATCCGAGACAAGGGAGGTATTTTCTGACTGGTGGCTTCACAGAAGACTCGACAACTCGAGCTCGGAGGACTGCAGCGCCTTCATCCGCAATAAGCGTCCCGTGAACAGATTCCAACTGGATTTTTGAAAGGGGGGACCAGTCGAAATGTGGATATAATGAGTCCAAACACACACTGTCTCAAAAGCCTGAACTCTTAAGTGGACCTAAGATGATTTGTCAACGGAGAGACGAGAAGGGTGCAAGGCACCGCAGAAGCACCGCGGACTGTTGTTGTCTGAGAAATGATAACAAATGAACGACACGGAAAGGAACATGGTTGAAAGGACCAGTAAATTTCTGTTGATCGTGGTCGGATCGGTCTTCTTTATGCTGATTTTGTACCAGTACGTGGCGCCCGGGGTGATAAACTTCGGCTCCCCGCACGGGTACCTTCTCGGCGAAGAGGACATGACCATTTTCCCCACTCCGGATCCGCACTATGTGAAAAAGTACTACTTCCCTATTAAAGATCTCGAGCGCAGGATTGATTTCGAAATCAAGGGGGAAGACGTGATTGTGTTCCTCCACATCCAAAAGACCGGCGGGACCACCTTCGGGAGGCATCTGGTCCAAAATGTTCGCCTGGAGCTTCCGTGCGATTGTAGACCGGGCCAGAAGAAGTGTACTTGCTACCGTCCGAACCGAAAGGAAACCTGGCTGTTCTCTCGGTTCTCCACCGGCTGGAGCTGCGGCTTACACGCGGACTGGACCGAGCTCACCAACTGCGTCCCTGGAGTTCTCAACAAAAAAGAGAGCAAGTCGAAAAAAATGAGGTGAGTTTGTTTATTTGTTTGACCCTGTGAGTTTGCCTGGAAATCTTGAGGTTTTCAAAACAACGTCGCGAGGAGTTTAGGCGAATGTGTCAAACTCTTACACACTGGGTTTGTTGTTGCGTATATTGATAACATTAGGGTTTTAAACTGTTGTGTGTAAAAATCGCCTCAGTACATTAAATCCCCAGTCGTGAGTAAACAACAGACTATCTGAATTAGTTCTCGCGTTTAAAGTTTCTTTTAATCTTTTTTAGTATTATTTTAAGTCAAGCTCACATAACTTTGGGAGGAATTTGAATCATGAAGGAATATGTGCCTGAATATTTTACGTTATCGAAGTAACCAATCTGTTATTTAGCTGAAATTGTTTCTTTTTTCCCCATTGGATATGTTGTTTCATTTTTATTTATTTATTTATTTATCTTTTCATTTACTGCTTCGGGTTGGATGGGGATCCTCTTCAGTTTCATAGCAGTTATGCAGGAAAAGTAAAAAAAAGATATTTAAGTAAATTTCTTTTTCCGTTTAAAAACAAACAAACATATATATATATATATATATA
>CAIGQV010000641.1:9377566-9415371 GCA_903798115.1 Danio jaintianensis
ACATAGAGCCACTGTAAAATGGCCAGGTTCAGTCGGGTTGGCTAAGTTTCATGTTTGACTTTTGAGAATATATTTTTAAATATATACTTTTAGGCATTTGTTTTGAATAGTTTAATGCTGATGTTTTATCAGTTGTTTACTGGATGAAATCATGCAAGACTGGGCTGCCAACTCATCTGTCAGTAGTCCTTAATGTTGTGGTCAGACCACACAATATCAGCCTGTTTTTGACACAATCCGTTTGATGTAAGTTACAGTGGTGATTCATAATTGACAATGGCTGACAGGATGCAAAAATTGATTTTTTTATCTATTTTACATTAGTTGCCATATCAGTTTCTGGAGATAAAGCTTGTTTTTTAAAGTTATCGGCATCAGTCCAATACGAAAATACATCATAATCTCATTTTTCACTGGTTGATCCACTTCTGCTAAAATAAGGGGGGTTTGATTGTTGCCTTCCATGCAACTTGACACATTACACACAGCAGATGCTTGCATTAGAAGTTTATTATAGAGCGAAAACAAGATGAGGTAGTGATACCAACAAAAATGTCCACATTGGTTCATCCGTAGTTTTATCCTGTGAAGTAGAGCAGATTATGCAAGCGATATGGGTTGCCAAAGAACGATGATGTTTAAATGATTGTTTATGGAATAGTATACCTATTCCCCTGAAGTTAATCTGAAGTTGATGTCTTAGTGGCTTCAGGTTTGAACCCAAAAATGAACCTTATGATGTCATAGTTGGTGCAATATAACAATTGGAACGTACTCTTACCACATCTGACAGTGGTGACCATGGTGATTTAGTGAAAACTCTGGTTCCGCTTCACGCAGTGCTTGAACCTACAACCTTTCATAAGTTCTAACCACTAAACTACATCACCCCTATTTCTACCGTATACGTCATTTCTCCAAGTTGACCGCGAAATGAAGTGGCTCGATCGTGTTTATTGTCTCAACGACCAGAAAACCAAAGCAGTTTCTGTTTATACACAAGGAATCTCTCCAGCTGTGTAACCAGATAACTAGTCAGACGCACAGCAGGGTGTGTTTTAGCAGGCCTGCAGGGAGAGCTGAAATAACATGCTGATATCTTCGCCGTTCCGGACAAGTTAAAGGCTTCTTTCATGACTTTCTCTCTGCGTTTGAAAATCGCCGCCACTAAATGTGATAATGGACACCGTGACTCATGTTTCAGAGTTACAAAGTGCAAAAAGACATCCTAGAACTTGCCTTTACCTTTCACTTTCCCAGGTGCGTTTCTAGGTTTTTTCTGACTCTGCCTGGGGAATTTTGTAGAACAGCTTAGCAGCATTCCAGTGTAGGTTTTAGCAAATGACCACTTAACCTCTTAAACCTCTAATTGGCATAATGATGGGTTAAAATGTGCACTTCTTTTTCAGTGCACATGTTTTAGATTCACAGGTATGAACTCCCACTTTTTGCCGGCCGCATGCTAGCTTGATGAGAATTGGGAATTGCACGGATGGTTATGTCTAATCACTCAGAAAGAGGGTTTAAAAGCTGGTCCAGCTAGCCTAATAGGTACCCCGCTGGCACGAGTGCATCGCACATGCCTTGGCGCTCAGGCCTAAGTGACTCGCACTACCAGGAGAGCCATCAGTTTTTACTGGCTGATCTCAATGGGCCCACACCGTCAGACAGGGTTGCACTTAAATACGCAGTGCACCGTTCACACTCCCCTGCTGTTGACGTGTTTTCAAGATGGAATCGCCATGTGTTCAGTGACTACAAAGTGCTTCATTCTGCACCATTTGCTAGTTATGAGTGACCCTGTGGGAAAAGTTGTTGAGGGTAAAATCTAAAAAGTTTTGCTAGATTTGTCAGAAATGTATATATTTACATGCTAACAAAGATGATTTGATGGGATGCATGCTATATTGGTATTATATACATGTTATTAGACAGTAATTAATATTAATAATGTATTGGTTCAAATATATTGGATATTTGATTGTTTGTGCTTATGTCCTTGCTGCTCTTTTTTTATTTAGATTATTGTTGCTGCCATCTAATATCCCTGTGAATAAATATATGCATTTACATTAGGGATGTCCAGATCCGATCACGTGATCGCAAATCAGGCCCGATCACGCGGTTTCAGACTCGATCGGAATCGGACGTTACCTCCCGATCAGGACTCGAATATATATGTATATATTCTCATTATGTTTTAACACATCTATAGTTATGCGGTGGCACAGAGTTAGACCTCTTTCTTGACTTCACACAGAAACAGCAACGCATGCGGCATGACATCACTTTGTTGCAGAGACGCTATGGGTTAAATGCCGGCAAAGTAGAACACGGAAGCAGCTTGAAGCGGAAAGCATGATGGAGTTATTAGCAGTTTGGAGTTATTATAAAGTTGATGATGACAACATTGCCATAGCAAACTGTGAGATATGTAAACTTGGGATTGCCTGCTGGGTATTTTAAGTTGAGGTGCTATTTGTTTTTATATTAGATTTTTTTTATATTTACTGTTGCACTAAAGTCCAAAAGTGAAGAATTAATGTTTTTTATTACTTGATTGTTCAAGCTACCTCACAGAAGTGCTCTGCTTGTTAACAGAGTTGTTGAATGTTAAAATAAGGTGAATTAAATAAAAAAATAAGGAACATCCTGGATCTGTTTCTTCGCTCTTCTTTATTCTTTTTTTAATGTATTATAGAAGTATCGGATCGGGTTTCGGTATTGGTAGATACTCAAAATCAAATGACTCGGACTCGGACTCAAGGGCGAAAAAATCTGATCGGGACATCCCTAATTTATGGCATGCTAACACAAATTATTTGATGGGGAAACTCATTATCTTAGTATTATATATGTTATTATACAGTTATCAGTTTTAATGAATCGGTTTTGGTTGAATGTTTTGTATATTTATTTAATTGTTTGTGCTTATTTCCTCGTTTCTTTTTTTATTCAGGTTATTGTTGCTGCCATTTAAAGTCCCTGTTAAGAAAAACTTCAAAAAACTTTTTCCAAAAATCTCACAATTGATATAAAATCTTCACATTGTATATTAAAATAGTTGTGATTTATGTGAGAAATGTTTTAAGAACTAAATAAAATTGTATATATTACTTGATGTATTTTTGTTAATGCATTAACTATTGTTAAGCAATTCCTAAGTGCTTTAGCTTAGTGCTAATTATTAATAAAATAAAAAAAAAGCCATTAAGTGTTAGCTCAAGTCAGCTAAATTCCATTGAATGATATTAACTAGTACATTACTAATATTTAACAAAGTTGAAATGAACATTTAACTGAAATCAATGAAAGTTTTAAACTATATTTTCAGTTTACTAACAGAGTTTATAGATGGAACCATACTAAAACGTTACCTTTTTAAAATGTATATCTACAGAATATAGTGTAGAATTGTAATTGTGTTTATTGGTCATTTATTGACATAAACGTAAAACGTATTATTAGTTCATTTGTATAAACCAGATTTATATATAAAAATACATCAGTGAATATCCATTGTTGTATCAATCCTCAGTAACTTTTCATAAAACCAAGTAATTTTTTTTACAGTAAACTTTTTCAACTCAATCAACACAGTATTCAATCATTCATCTCTAGTAGATGCGTGACTATGATTGTTCTAGCAACTGAGTGTCCTTCTCTAAAAGGTTTTATGATGGGGGCAGTAGCTCGTTAAGATCACCATAAACTCCACAGCAAAGACTCATTATCTGTGCTTCCCCTGGGTGATGTCTCAATGACACACACATGTATTTGCTGATGAGAGACAGAGAGCAATTTGACTCCCGACCAGAAATAGAATAAGGTTTGTTGCAGTTGAGGAAAATATTGTAACTGATAGTTTGGTTAGGGTCTGTACACTGCTGAATAATGTTACAGCATGAGATTGCACGAAGAGCTGTTGTCTAAATGACAGCTTTATCTTCATGCTGACTCATTTGAATCGCCTTTGTGACTGTTTGTATGCAAACCTTGTGTATCTTATTGTGTTAGTAATGAAGAATGTGAAAGTACAAGTTAGTAAGCAGAACAGTTTCTTACATTTTTTTAAAAACATTTTAAGCAAACTCAATAGTGAGTGGGTAATGAACAATTTTTATTTTTATTTTCTAAAGAAAATGCAAATAATGGCCAAAATCCGGCTGCCACAAATAGCGACCTAAGTTGTGCAAAAATGATTCAAGCTGTCCATATGTTGTAAACAGCTTTCAAAGTGCATTTTTTTAAATAAACAACACCATTATAGTCTCTGTGTAAACACCAAATTCATGATTTTGTGTGAAATGTGATGTAACGGCAATAGATGTTCAGTGTATAGGCATAGGTTCAGTGTATAGTAAATACTTGTCAACCAAAACATCATTGGTGGACTGTAGGACTGTATGTGCACAAGTGCGTAGTGTTTCTTTTTTATTGGATCTCCAATATCAAGCCTGCCATGCATAATATAGAGTTTTTAATAGTTTTTCAAGAACTGTTTTGATACTGTTGTCGTCTTTATGCAAACCATTTCCAAAACGGAAAGGAAAAGCTTTTCGATTTTTAGGCTCTTATTGCACAAATCTACCCTAAATGCTTGTGCACACTCACACAATTATCGCCGACGTTTAATGTGTCGTTAGTAAACAAAGGCCGCTAATGTGAGTATACACAACAAAATGGCAGACAGCAATGGATAATTGTTAAAAATAACTCTTCATTTTTTTTTTCATTTGATGTGCCATGTTAAAAACTGGCTAACCAATAAGGGACCATTCCCACAGAACAAGACTTCTAAAAAAGTGAAGAGCAGCACACGGGAATGGTTTTAAAAAGTGCCGTTTAGAGCACAAATGTATCCGAACACAGCTACTGAGTGCCAGTAAACAGAAACTTTGCCCCACCTCCAAGTTCTTTTGATTGGTCCACTGCTTTGGAACTGATATTGATGAGTGGCATTGTGGGTAAAAGTTGAAGTTTTTTTAACTTGACATGGCATCTAAAAAAGACACAAGACACTTGACATGGCATCTACAAAAGACACAAGATGTGAGCACAATGGTCATGTACATCCGTCAAGCATGTGTTTACATTGAAAAAAGAATGGAAAAGTAGTGCATTGGCATTCTGTGTGAATGAGCCCTAAATATTGACACTTTTGTTCATGTACCTGCTGAAGTTACAGTAAAACATGACCTGGTGGTGCTCAAGCACAAAACGGTCTAGCCGAGCACACACGAATTGCAGTTCAAATAGAATTCAATGCTGAGCTTCATTTCACTTAATTTTCTTTCATGGCATCTTTTACGGTAAACTTTTGACAGAGTGTTTGTGCGCTTTAGTGGAGGAGGTTAAACAGAATCTGAAAATATTAAATGATAAATACACAGTGAAAACTGGGGTACCACCTTGGGTACTGAGGTATTTCTGTATTTCATTTAGTGGCGTCTAATATCAGGGAGGGCGTCTAATATCAGGGATTTTGCACATTCACTCGATTCATCAGCAGTGAAAATTGCTTGTTCGTGAATGTTGAAAAATGATGGAGATAACCACGAGCGATAAACATCTTCTTGTGCAGAAGGCTTAAGTCTATGCCATTTTAAAACTACTTCTATTGCAGGTCTGATCAAATTTCAACAGCAATTATCAAGCCAAACCTTTTGGCTTATAAATCATATCAACAGCACAGCATTACTACATTCAGCAGCACTGAGCATTTTGAAGAAGACACATTCTGCCTTAACCCATCACCCACACAACTTGTTAGTTTTCACCTAAGCAAACAACTATTGACATCTTTAAGCCCAATCTGTCTGTAGCCCCTGGCAACAGACTGTTTACATCGTCTGCATGTCATAAAAGTTGCTTATCTTAACAATTACTGCATCTAAAAGCCTGACGGCGTCCGTAAACCTCACCATTATCGGATAATTAGATTGATGCAGTAATGCTATTTGTTAATCTATATGTTACTTAAGTAGCACCACACCTCTCTTTTTCCTGGCCTGATGTGCCGTTCAAAGTGGAGGTGTGATGAAATACTGGCTGTCGTGGATCTGGATCAGTCGGGATGGTGACAGATTTAGACAGAGCTGCTTTTGTGCTAAATTTGGGTCTCAGGCTCCACTGGGAAACTGTTCAGGGATATTATGTCTAGGTAAGGTCTCTTTGTTGCTTGATCGGATATAAGAGGATTTGTTCTGGACATAAACGCTGATAATCAGTACAGCAGATCTTGTCTGATTTTCCACCACAGACATTATGAAACTAGCGTGCAGCAGGGGTTGATTATGAATTGCTTTGGTTTATTCATGGTGTTTGTGACGTTCTGTGAGAAACATTGAGCCCACTGGAGTCACATGGCTTTTTGTGACCCTAGTCGGCTCAAATAGCTGTTAAAAAGCTTATAGATATGGATGTACTGTATAAATAATGAACTTTTGTGTGTTAAATGTGGCTGTAATACATGGAGAAACTGTGTTGGCTTTACAGTTTCTCAGTGGTCAATGTACACATCAATTGTAAAACCTCTACACTGTGTAAATTGCTAAATAAATACTAGTGTAAATGGGGTTTGAAATATTTTTAGCTTGTCCTCTTTTGTTCACCTTAAAACAAAACAATTAAATTAAAACAAAGTATTAACATTTTATTGCAAAGAACCAAAACTATTGATGTACCGATATGGATATTTTAGTAAATACTGATAACCAGTAATTAATTACATTTGCTGATAACCAATGTATGTACACTACCTGGCACAAGTTTTGTTGCCTATGCAAGTTTTAGGAACAGCAAATAATAACTTGACTTCTAGTTGATCATGCCTTGATTTTTAATTATTTAATTAGGACAGTAATGTCTAACTTTGCTTAGACAAAAGTCTTGTCACTTAACAGAAATAATGTACAGTATAGAATATAGAAGTCATGGTGCAGTGGAAGAAGAATTAATATTGTGTATGACTCCCATGAGTTTGGAGGACTGCATCCATACATCTCTGCAAAGACTCAAGTAACTTATTAATATAGTCATCTGGAATGGCAAAGAAAGCATTCTTGCAGGATTTCCAGAGTTCATCAAGATTCTTTGGATTTATCTTCAATGCCTTCTCCTTCATCTTACCCCAGACATGCTCAAAAATGTTCATGTCTGGTGACTGGGCTGGCCAATTCTGGGGCACCTTGACCTTCTTTGCTTTCAGGAACTTTTATGTGGAGGCTGAAGTATGAGAAGGAGTGCTATCCTGCTGAAGAATTTGCCCTCTCCTGTGGTTTGTAATGTAATGGGCAGCACAAATGTCTTTATTACACAGGCTGTTGATGTTGCCATCCACTCTGCAGATCTCTCGCACGCCCCCATTCTGAATGTAACCCCAAACCATGATTTTTCCTTCACCAAACTTGACTGATTTCTGTGAGAATCTTGTGTCCATGCGGGTTCCAATAGGTCTTCTGCAGTATTTGTGATGATTGGGATGCAGTTCAAAAGATGATTCATCGGAAAAATCGACCTTCTGTCACTTTTCCAAATGATCAAATTATAATTTGTTGCTCTTAAAACTGGGATCGATGACAAGACTTTTGTCTTTTACTTGCAGATAAATACAAATCTTGATATAATTTTGTCAAGCCTGATTACAAAAACCAATGACAAGTAAAAACGAAAATGCAGAGAACAAGACAATTTTCATATCGGTTACATTAATACAAATGCATCGGAGCTGAATACTTGTGATCAAATTACGTCTTTTAAATAACCTTCATTAGAAATATAATTTTACATGCTAAAAAATTCTATTGGTTATGGTGAATGTATTTTCCTACTAGTGTTGTCACGATACTGGAATTTCCGACTTCAATACGATACCTTAAAAAATATCAATGTTTGATACCATTTTTGATACTGTGGGGAACAAATTACGCAACATTAAAAGTATGCAAATAAAGTAGAAATGGAAAAAAATAACTAAACCATATAATGCTAATACCAGGCATGTCAGGAGTCCTTAAGTCTAAAGGGCAATAAATTGCAAAACAACTAAATTAGTGCAATAGCATCTTATTTTCTGATTAAAACAAAAGTGTTATATTCGTAATATTATTATTAATTATTTATCTCCTTGGTGGGTCAGGAGAGAGAGTGCGAGAGAGCAAAGTATTGGAAAAAAAAATTCAGTATTGATATTTATCGATATTTTTGACAATGCTATTTCTAACATGAACGCACAGTAAACAATACATCTATTACAGTATTTATTTATCTCTGTTAATTTTTGTTAATGAGAATAAATCATTCATTGTTAGTTCACGTTAACTCACATTAACAAGCAACTTTGGATTTTAATAGTTAATTAGGAAATGTTGAACTATGATTGATACATGCTATAAAAGTATCGTTCATTATGTGTTCATGTTAGTAAATGCATTAACTAACTGTTAACTAAATCTGTTGTTTGTATTTCAGTAAGGTAACTGCTAAACATAACCTGCCAAAAATGTAAAACAATAGGCAATGGCAAGGAGGGGTCAAGAAACCAATCAAAGGTCATGAATAGAGACTCAATGGGTGAATCCTCATTGCCGCACTGGTGTAATCTTAAAAAAAGGTGCACAGACTGGTAATAATAGTGGTGCTTGGCTGCAGGATGTGATTTAGTCTGAGCCGGAGAGACAGGACAGCAGCCTGTGAAGGAACAGGCCAGCGGAAAGCCACTAACTACCTGTCCACAGAGACAAATGAGGGCCAAATTCTCTCAGACTTTCCCCCACTCGTATTTTTTTTTCACTGTGCTTATTGCCTTCCTCGCTGTATCTACTCCTCTGTCTTTCTGTAGCACTCATTAATAGCTTCTCAAGGAGCGTGACTGAAGGGTCTCTTTTAATGTGAAACTGCGCAATAATAACCATCTTTTGTTGTATTGCTTGCTTAGTAAATTGACGGCACTCTGGGGGAAAAGTATATAAATTGAGGTTACCTGGCATGTGGGTTTAATGCAGAAGTCTGGAGCTCTTAAAGTCATGGATTTCCTGTAGCGGGCATGAAACTGGATGAGCTCTGGATGAGCAGTGGTCTGTGGCGGCGGTGAGAAACAGGAGGTCCGTCGCTAAATTGAATCAGATGTTGTCAGGCTGTGATGGCTCACGGTTCACTGAGAGCCACTCAGACACACTTTGGAGGTAATTGGAGGACTTTTCTGTTCAACCTCACTCATTCTTTTGGTGATTTCTTTTTTTTTTTATCTTTAAGATATGGTACCACTGTTGTTCTGCTATTAGTCTGATTTTACACAGAGTTGTAAAAGATCAATATAGAGTAAAAAAAGTCCAGAGCTTATCATGGTTATTGACATAAATTTTATTGCGATTCGATATAATATCGTTTATTGGCTATGTAGAAGATACATTTTAGGTCCCAAAAGAGCCTTTTAATGAACCGTTCTTAAAAGAATAATTTATTCTTGGTGAAGATGATCTTGATGAATCTAAAGGACCTTGTTCACATAATATTTTGTTCAATGGAAAGGTTACAAGGCATTTTAAAGGTTCTACATTAAACTAAGGCCGTCAAGATCATGATTTGACTGATGAATAATTGGAATTCAAATAAATAATTATAATATGGTTTTCGATTTTCTTGAGTATATGTTTGTGTTTGGACTTTTGGTCATACATTTTTGTGTACTTCACAAATAATTGTTGCATATAATTGTGAGAAGATCATATAACCACATATGTACCATTATACATGCCCAATAAGTAACTTTAATTTATTCAGATGGTGGGCAGCAACATTTTTTGTTTCTTTTTTCCTCCAACTCATTTTTATTTTAGTCTGAAAACAGTTTAAATATGATTAAAATCAGATTTTGTTAGTGCATCTCAATCAGAAAAGATGTCAGTAGTTTTTTGTTTTTGTTTTTTTACTGTACTGTGGAACAGATTGTGTCAGTTTTAGATGTTATGACCACTGACTAAATATCTGATGTAAAGACACACAAATTGGTTAAAATCTGCAGAATTTATGAAAAATGTGTGTATCAGATTCTTTAATGATCAGCCTAAATACAAAGAAGAAAGCCATCATGTTTACTGCTCTGAAAATGAGCACTCATTAGGGTCAATTAAACTCAAAAAGTCTCTTAACAAGTGAAGATGACCAAAGTCCCATTTAAGGCTAGTAATTTCACTCGGCGGCCATCTTTGAAGCGCCTCTCAGGCAATATGCTCAGGAATTCTGTCTGAGTGTGGAAACATCATATTCTCCAAAATGTTTGCCAAGCTTACGATTACATTTCATATTTGGAATCACCAGTAAAATTAAACAACATCTGTCTCATAAGTTTTGTTCCTAGACGTTTGAATCAAACTAAATCTGCATTTTTTTCAGGGTGCCCAAGCTAATGCGCATGCACACTCGAAAGGAACAAGTTCACGACACCAACCTCCTTTATGACTGTGTTACACATTATCATCCTCTGAATAATGCTTTGTCAGATCATGCTGGTCTTCTGAAGTAATTCACAACTTGGTCTTGATGGCGAATCTCCTCCAGAAATGACAGCGATTCTTTATTTACAAGTTTGTGGAGCATTTCAGTAGTTGCTGTCATGTGATGTGCGTTTGGCAGGACAGACTGTACCTCTCGTTAGTTTCATACAGATTACAAAATCAAAAAAACTTTAATTTTCAAGTGTAGTTGATTATTTTAAAAGTACAGATTCCAAGCTTTATTTGGATATATTTCTTATGTCTGTAAAGCAAGTATTCGCGGAGATTCCAGCGCTTTGGTTGACCACAAAACTGTCATAAAAGCACACGTCTGGTCCGAGCTTCTCCCCCGGAGAAACGTCAGTCTATAGCGATCGATGATTGGCTCCTGTACTAGTAGGCGGGGCTTCATTCACCAGATTGACCGTTACACTTTTCCCCATTCAAAACTATGAGTGACATGTCTTGTGTATTCTATAGTCTTTGAGATGACATACTGGAATTAATTTTTTTTTTTAATGCCATTCTGTTATTATAGGGACACTGACTGTACAGTGCCTTGCTTTATAAATCAGTCAGACAGCCTTTGGGACATCAGTCTGAAGTTTTTACATCTGGTATTATGTTATTGGTCCAGTTCATCAAAACACAGCAAATCTCTGCCCTTTTGTTCTGTATAACTCTAAAAGTAAACGTGTTTTTGCACATTTATTGGACATTGCACAATAATGTGGCTTTAGGGCTTGCAAAGTTCAAAGGCTTAGGTGTTTGTGTGTAGTTCAGTATTAAGGTCAGTTGGTCAGGGAATGCACCTAAACCTCAGGACGTCAGTTGTGTCAGTGGCCGCACATTGCATGATAGCACAGCATCCAGCCACGTCCCTGCGAGCCAGGACAGCCTTAGTGTGTTAATCCAATCAGATCAGCGGGGATTAAAGGCCGTTGTCTCCAAAGAAGACCATGGAGTTATGCTAATCTCTTTAGCGATGTGCTGGGGCCAGAGCGTCTCTCTCTCATGAGAGGCAGACAGACAGTTGGTACCCGTGTTGACATGGGGTTATCTCATAAAAGAAACATTCATGATGATATGGCATATTTTTGGACTACTGGGGTTGAGAGTGAAGAACCTTCTAAATGAGAAAATATCCAAATGATTCATCGTTTAACATGTGATTCTTATTAATTATTTCTTTTTACCATCATATTTCCTTTTACGCTCATTTATTAGTCCATCTCTTTGGTCCACTTTGAACCACTTTTATGTTTTTCTTGACAGAGAAGGGGCTATGTGCTGGTGTTTTTGATTAGTTTTTCTGATCTTTTTATCTAATGTTGCAAAATAAGCTTGTGCAATTGATATATATGAACATGAAAGGAGACGACAAAAAAATAAGAGAGCACTTTCATTTCTGCTCTGATAGTTGCAATGCTATGACACTGTGGGTTTGTTAGATTCTGGAATTGTAAGAGACCACTGAGCTTCAAACCAAACTTAAATTTCAGACGCTAAAGTGTCAATCTGGCTAGCATTTCAACAACAGTCGTAGTTGGCCGTAGTGTATGTCTGTGAATGAGTGTGTATGGATGTTTCCCAGTACTTGGTTGCAGCTGGAAGGGCATCCGCTGTGTAAAACATATGCTGGATAAGTTGGCGGTTCATTCCTTGTGGCGACCCCTGATGAATAGAGGCACTAAGCTGAAGTAAAAAATGAATGAATGAATGAATGAATGAATGAATGAATGAATAATATGAAGTATAAACTGAGGCAATGATTCAAAAATGGATCCATTAAAAACCAAAATGAAATTGGTGGGATTCTTTTGCAATTTTCCACCAACCACAATAGGGGCTTTTCCACCATGGGAACCTTTTCCCAGTTCCCAGTGGAAGTACCTACTCTTTGGCATGTGCATTTATGTTTATTAATTTAGGAAGTATTCATTTAAAAAACACTTAAAAATTACCCGAAAGCTCCAATAAATAGATGCCATGACCACTCACCTATAGGAGATGACACTCAGAATTGCACAATATTTCCCCAGAAACATTGAGTGTTTATAAGAAAGTGTATGGTGCATATAGGGAGGAAATTAGTGTCTTTGACATGTTGGTTTGCCAAACCCACTCACCAGTGTGAAGTACACTCAGAACTTCACAATGAAATACAGATTGATTTTAAGGGAATTTTACATTAGAGGGACTTTTTCACAGTTCTTAATCATTGGTGGAAAGTACCAACTTTTATAATGTTCACATGGCAGTAACGCCATTTGGAGGAACTAAATTAGCTCTTATTTTAGAGCAGGGGCCAGGATATTAAGTGTACTCTGACAAAACATTCAGAAAGATAATGTTAGTGGCACTTAACTGTTGCCTTTAACTGGAGTGCTGTGTTCTTTTCTCACTTTCAATGCTTTGTAGCACTACAAGTTACCATCAGTCTCCTTTTTGCTTTTCAATTACATAACTTATAACTTTCATTCCATCTCAATGAAACACAACATAAAAAACACAGACACAAATTAGAAAAAAAAGTTGATTGATTTCCATATCTTCTATTTACAGTCAAGCCCGAAATTATTCATACCCATTTTTTTCCACATTGATGCCATATTTGTCATCATCTTATTTTCTTTTGGGAGAAGCCAGTGTCAATTCCAGTCAAAAAACTTGCTGGTTGAATAAAAGTAACTGTAAGTCAGAATTTGACAGGTGTATGAATATTTGTTTGTTTGTTTACACTTTATTGTCCCCAATGGGGAAATTTATCTTGGACTCTAGGCCCACATTTGCATACACTGAACAAAAAAAAACAGACATCAAAAACACAAATCAACACAAACATTCCATCATCTACACAAATATTACATATTTAATAATCTAATTGATGCAGGTAAAAATGCAGGTAAAAAGAAAATATTTGTGTTGATGATTTAATGTTTGTGTTGATTTGTGTTTTTTGATGTCTGTTTTTTTGTTCAGTCATTTCGGTTAAGTAATTGTTCTATAATAATTTCAGGCTTGACTGTATATTCTATAATATATTTATACTGTTAAAAGAACCTTAAGTTAATGTTATAACTGTATGTGTTTCTGGATGTAATCACACTATCATCTGCAGTTTTTAATCAGCTGAATGGTTGGGATGTGTCAGTGACAAGAATATTGTGCTGACAAGGTGTTGAGTATATAATCAATAGCATTGTACCAACCAAACTGTATACCCCAATGATTAAAGACAATCCCTTATCATCTGCTTGTATGCCTGTATAAAAACTGGCCTCAAAGGACTGCCCTTCGAGCAACCAGAATGAATCCTTTTGTGTTTCTTCTGTATTGTTCCCTTGCTGCAAGAATATTAAATCTTTGAAAACGAATCTTCCTGGGTCTTGGAATAATTTTTATTCTGACAACAGTGCTTCAGTCACAGTGTCTTCTATCCTACAGTTTTTTTTATTTGTTATTTTCTAAAATGTAATTAAGCTGTCCAAATGTATTTATATGTTTTTTAATATTCTGTGGAAGGTATAGGACCAACAAAGGTTCTTCCAATTAAAAGGTTTTATGTCTGGTGAATGTTACGTAATGTATTGTACTGATGTTGTCTAGTGTGTGCTCATTTGTTGAGGAGGTGTGGCTTTGGATGGCTATGTGCAGGGTGGGATGTGGTCTTTAAGTGATAACAGGCTAACATTAGCATTTTCCAACATAAGTTACTTCAAAGTTCCTATTGCAAACGCACCAAGGAAAGTGGTACAGGGGAAAATTAGTTCTCAAGGAAATGGGCCATAGTTCCTATAACTACCCAGTGCAACAGAAAGTGCTTGACTCAATCCTCGGCTTGTAACAAACTCGAATGTCCTTTCTAAAAATGTGAAACTCATGGCTGCACCAAAGCGAGCAACTCTTTTATTTCTTGTTCAGCACGAAAGTTGAAATTGATGCTTACAAATGCGTCACACTTTTAATGGCAAAAAGTCCTGCTCGAATACGCCCTGCGCCGCCTCAGCGACTAGATGACTGATCTTCACATCATTTGCAGAGGACTCAGTGCTGTATGAAATTGAATTTAGGGAAAGCGAAGACCGCAAGATGAGGATTTAGAAGCTGATCATTGTATTCTACGAGGGACAAAAAATGTAATAAGTTACTCTCTTTGAAAAAAGCAGGCTTAAAGCAAAGCAAACACGCACTGTCTTTGCTACAGAAGAAGTCCACGAAAACTCAGTCTGTCAAATAAAAGTGATTTCTCATGATGGTCGTTCCTGTTGTTCTCAAGGACATGAGGGGGATGAGGAATTCTTTTGAGGACAATAATGACAGTCTTGCTTTTTTCAGTTTTAAATCAATCAGATTGCCTTGAACTTTGATTTTCCCAGACCTCTTTTGTCTCGGTGTGTTAAGATGTCTGCCGTGAATGACATTTCACTTAGCACGTTTTTTCAGATCTATATAGAAAGTGGGCTGTCCTGCTCCAGATTGATGCTCTACAAGGGCAAATTACAAGGTAATGAGTGGTTAGCAGGAGACACTCTTTAATTACGGCTTGATGGTCTCGAGTGAGTCTGAAGGACAGCTATGGATTATAGTGTGCTTGTTTGCACGTGTCTGGATGTTTCAAGTAGCGACTGGTCACCGTCTCACACTTTCTCTCGTATTTTAGTCGATTCCAAATCTGGAGGCCCGTCTCAAGGAGGACTAATAATAGCCAAGGGGCCTATTATGACAATGACGTGCAATCTGTCTCTTTCTGCTGAATGGCCGGCAGGGCGCGAGCAGACTGCAGAGATTTAGCTCATGCTTGCTGAGCTCGCCTCATTAAAACGTGCTCTTATTAAAACATGTGAAAACGGGTGATGAAGGAGAGCGGTTTGAGCGGGAACGATGACAGAATCAAAGCTGTGACCAAATGGTACTTCTCAGTGGGATTTCATTATCGAATTGTCAAGCACATGTCAACATATTTGCACATGCACTCTTAGTGGTGTGTAGGACTTTTTTTTTCTTCTTTGCTTTTTGTGGGTATGTTTGGACGTCATAGGTGACACTGGGCAGCAAATTATGTGTTACCCACAACTGTGCCCACACAGAATCTGCACCGATTCGTGTTTCCGTGCTGATTGTGGATGAACATGAGCTGAATTAGTTTTTTGTGTGTTCAATAAAAAAACTTTAATTATAATTTTTTTTACGTTGCTTAATTATTTATTATTAACAAGAGTCCAAACAGTGCTAATTCAAAATATTAATGAATACTGCAATACTATAAAATAATACAAAATCCCACATTGCCTAGCAGTCAATATACTACTGCTATTATTGCTGATTTCATGCAGAGAGACCCACAACTGAATGAGGAGAGTATTGTAAAGTTGGTGAGAAGAGATTGTTCATAATGTTGCAGTAAGGAAGAGCCTAGATAACGTGCGGTGATGAAGAACAAGGTTCTCACAGCGTCCTCTTCTAGTTGTTACAGAGCATCACAGTTGGCTCTGATTTATTGGATTCACTCTTCTGCAGACGTTCACCTCCCACTGCCTCTAATGTGCTCAGCCAGTCAACATGCGTACAGTAATTCTGGGCTCCCTCCGGCTGCTTTCTGGCTTTACTGCAAGTCCTGGACCACAGATCCTGCAACTCTGCACCAGATTGATTCCTTTTGCATGCAGTAAATCTTCCCACACCTCTGCTAATGCCCTGAGAACTGAGCCTGGAGAGATGCCTCTTCATTATTCCAACAGCAGGGCACCCGTGACACAGACGAATCTCAGCGCAAACTGCATTTGTTATCCCAAAGTTGTTAAATAAAGGAAAACGAACATCTGAGCATGTGGAAGCCGATCGCTTGGCTCAAATCTAAAAGCTTTTGGTGGTGTTTTCTCTTGTTGTTGCGGAGCAGATGTCTTCAGCCAGCGAGAATTGGGTTCCGTGAAATCAGGGCTGGCATTGTGTTATTAGACATCTGGATGCTGTTGCGTGATATTTGGCTGAGCGGCAGTCAAGGGATTTAAAAACCAGCTTCATTTTTCAAGATTTTGTGCCTCTTCACCCACAGTTGAAACTGCAGAAACAGCTAAACGCTAGAAAGAACATCAGAGGGATTGAAGAACATGGAGCATATGCTGGCAAAACAAAAGCTTAAACTCAGATTTTGAAGGTTTCCACCTCTCAGATCTTGAAATATAAACCCAGCGGGATCGGCAGGAGAGGGAGGGAAAACCAATGCACACATCACTGGAGATATTATTACCCATTTATGGTACTATTTATACCTCCGCTGGGCCTGCAGAGTGGCGAGGGGAAGTGAGGTCATATATGTTGAGATTGCTGGAGGCTGGTTTACATTCTTCTGAACATGTTTTATTTATTAATACCGTGATAGAGGTCACTTTTTCTGCAGATATTCAGTGTAGCGGAGGAGGCGGTGAGAGCACCGGATCGCCTGCAGTGGGTTTTGGGATGTGTGTGTGTGTGTGTGTGTGTGTGGGTTTTGGTTTATGCGCTTACCTGGACATGGATCAGAAAAGCAGAAGGCCGTATGGGCTTTCAGTGGTTTGGAGTTGGGGTTAGGTTTGAGCTGTGCAAGTGTGCCCTGGAGTTGTTGTTAGTGGTAAAATTGAAGGTGAGAGAGAGATATGAGTGATAGATAAATCGGGCCACATTGATGAGTAGATTTAAATTTGACCTCCAAAACTGTGTGTGAAGAGTAATTATGGGAAAAGATATAGCCAATACTCAATAGCCAAACATCCGCGATCGATTGATTAACCAGTGGAAAATCTTCTCTCGTCCTACACGTTTTCTACTTCTCGTTGTGTGTGCGTGAGAGCTGTTAACAACACTACCAAAGACAATCTCACGTGTTCTGCAGAGACCCACAGAGACGTGCCTTTTTGGGACTTAAAAACGCGTCCGTCCGGCATTTCTAAATCTCCTAAAATGTATGGGATTCTGCTTTTGGTTTCACTTTCTAAAGTCGTCGTTAATTGTATGCATTTTTGCATTGCATTTTTATTTTAAGCCTGATTTACTTTAGCTTGGCTTCGTAGCTGACATCGCGTGCACAGCCGCAAGAGCGAGAAACATTAAATAATTAATTCTTTGATCTAAACGACTCAGATAAACTTTTCTATATACTCAGAGAGGACGAATTTACTTCTAAACTGGCTGTAAAGTATTTGTACATCGTTAGAAATGGTTAATTAACTCATTTGCCTTATTTAAATAATCTACACTTTTTATTCTTGTAATTATTATACTTTTTAGATAAATTGTCTGTTTTTATTTCTTTAGTCATTGATTTCTCAGTTACTGTATATTATTTTAATTAGATGATGTCGATATATTACATATTTTATACATATCTAACATGCTTTGGCAATACTGTACGAAATGTCAGTAGCAGATTTTACCTGTCAGTGGGTGCACATGGCTCCTGAATAGAATAGAAAAGTAAAACAAATGGTGTTTTTTTTTTTTTTGTTTTTTTTTTTAATTTCAACAGCCTTTTTGCTAAAACTCCAACACATTGAAAAGAAACCATGTATAACAGTGTTAAAATTAATAAAAATATTATTAAAAATCACTTTTTTGTCGCATCTAAGTAACCATGTGCCGTGGGTAAAAGGTGTGTTTCAATACGGCTACCACCGCAAGTATATTTCAAACCTGTGGGAAGCACTGAATATATATCACAATATAGTACCTTTTCTGTAAATTCATTCAGTTAATATTTTATATACACTGACTACATGGAAAGGACTATTTTTACATTTACCTTTACATCTGCTCATTCATATGTGATCATATTTCTCATTTTATTTAGAACTTCAGGGCAAAGTTTTGATTTAGAATGTAGAAATATAAAATAAATATTAATTAAATATAAAACACTTTTCAAATACTAATGATTGCAGGCCCAACATACTTTAAAATATTGCTAAATATCGCTAATATGCAAAATGTAAACACTGTACTTTACAGATTTCAACCTTCTCATGATGCTCTATTGATGTTTCTGTTTACATCCCTGTAATGGCATGTAATTTTGCACTCATAAACTTTGAAAAGGTATTACCATAAACAATGTTATTTTGCGACACCATAATATAAATGATAAATGAGCATAATATGAAATGAGACTTTTTGTTTTGTCCATATGATATATATTGTCATATTGCACAGCCCTAAACTGAGACATTTTAAACAGAAAAATGTTAAACTGAAAGTCACTTTGTTGAACTTTTAAGATCAAGGCCCCATAAAGCAATTTGAAAGCATAAATAAATGGAAAACACTAGTGAATCACAAACAACAGGATTTTTTTTTCGGTGTATCTTTATTTTATATAAAAGAAATTCCAAAGAAACCATGGCAATGATTGCATTTTTTTTTTTTTTTTTTTTAAGTTAGAGTTTTGCTTCCGCTATTGCAAACGTTAATAATTTTACAAGAACTTCTGGAAGGCCAAGTAAATTACAAGACTGTAGACTGTGTGTCATGCACAAGGGATGATGGAATACCATGTCTGCTCTTTCATCTTCTCTTCTTTTCTGCATTATTCAGCCATTTTCAATTAGGTAACAAAGCAGCTACAGGAGTCAGTATGTTATTTGTGTTCAAAAATCATCTCCAACACAGGAAATATGAGTCAATTTTACCTTATAATGCAGATGTTAAAGTGAGCAGGTGTTCTGAACTCTGGACTTTACTCGAACTATGTTAAGATGCTTTGACACAATCTATATTGTGAAAAGCGCTATATAAATAAACATGAATTGAATTGAATTGAATTCTGTCGATTTGTCCTACCTTGTCAGATTGTCCTACCTCCCATTCAAAAAGTAGGTAGCACATTTTGATGACGCAATATGCTACCCATCAGATTTTGCTACCAGTGTAAATTTTAATGTGGAGTAGTGTGATATGAAGCTGTAATATCACCCTAACCTACCTAATCCCTAACCCCAACCTCAGAACCATTCAAATACAGTGTTTGTAGCATAATCTGATGGGTAGGATAAAATGTAAGGCCATTTCCAGACACACACCTGTATTTTTATAAAGAGTTTTCCTGCCTTCCTTTTGTAAAAAATATCTTCGTCCACATGTTCACAAATTCAAAAACACAATGTGATGCACTGTCAAGGGCATACCGAATCAACAGTCTGCGATTAAATGTCTTGGAATAAAGCTGTGTTGACCAATTAGAAAGGAGAAAACAGCATGTCATAAGGGTCATAAGGCAAAATCCGTAACCAGAGTTTCTGAAAATCTTTATCCTAGCTGAACTTTTCTGAAAGTTTTGGTTTCTGTTACCTGATACTGCATTTTTATGTGAACCAACAGCCAAAACATGTAAAATACAGTTTTGAAAATATTAATGTTTTTGTGGACGGCCTAAAACTTTATGCATTATTATTATTGTTATTGTCTCAACTTCAAGTCATTCCAAACCTATACGCTTGCCCTGGAGTTGTTGTTGGTGGTAAAATTGAAGGTGAGAGAGAGAGAGAGAGAGAGAGAGAGAGAGAATGTAAGTGATAGAAAAATCTGGCCACATTGATGAGTAGATTTACATTTGACCTCTAAAACTGTGTGTAAAGAGTAATTATGGGAAAAGATAGTCCATTGCCTTTGTTTAAAATCACAAAAAAAGACTAGGGTGTCTGTCTGTCTGACTATCTGTCTGTCTGTCTGTCTGTCTGTGGCTGAACTGCCATCAGGAAATTATATCTTATCAGCAGTACACTGTTATACAACTATAAAACAACAATTTCCAGACATATACCTGTATTTTTATAAAGAGTTTTCCTGCCTTCCTTTTGTAAAAAATATCTTTGTCCAGATGAAAATTGAAAAACACCAGCAACCAACAGTCAAAACATGTAAAATACAGTTTTGAAAATAGGCATGTTTGTGTGGATGGCCTAAAACTTTATGCATTATTATTATTGTTATTGTCTCAACTTCAAGTCAAGTCTAAACCTATAGGCTTGTTTATAGTAAGGAATTGAGTCAAGCTCTAAAATGGTTAAAAAACAACAAGAAAAGTAGTTCATAAGTGCACTATATTCCAATACAGACTGAAATTTCAATGACTGACTTATAATAATTTTCTCCATTGAGCTTGTAACCCATGATAGAGTCTTTAATCTCAAGAATGGCAACAGTCCGTTTAATTTTCAGCCTATTTATACCTGCTATTTAATATACATTTATATAAGTTGGATTGGAAGTGGAATATGCACTAAATATCGGTGTAAATGGGCTCTAAAATATTTGAGGTTGACCACTTTCAGATGCAGCCAAAATGCTTTTGAGTGGATTGCTTTCATAGTGTAAATGCTGATTCCTTTTAGCATTTTAGACACAAAAGACAACCTACTCTACACCTACTGACCCATTTTTTTAACAATACTGGACATGTGAAAAAAAGCAATGTATGTAAATGCTGCGTTGTACAAAAGTGCACGTTGCAATCGAAATTGCAGTTGTCTTCCATATTATTTTTACATTCTATTGCTTTTCTGCTTGCCCGTAAGTTGTGTAACGTGGGTTTGCTTATTCAGTAGTACGTACTCATGTATCACACTGAGCACTTCTGCAAAAGTCGTGTAGAGGATGATGAAATAAGAGGGAAAGGTCAAGTTTGGAATGCATGACGGGAATTAAATGGTGACACAAGGTTCGTTTTTGACTTGGGGTGTGACATTGTAATATTATAATTGTGTGAGAATCAGGCTGAAATTTAAATGATTGACTTATAATCATCTTCTCCATTGTCAAAAAAAGAAACTTTGGGCATTTCCAAGATAAAAACTTTGCTAAAACAAAAACTTTAATGCAACACTTTTGAATAACAACACAAATGATATCACTCTCAATGTAATGTTTATATGCGTATTAAGGGACATTTGGCTTGAAAATATGAACTTGAAGACTCCCACTATACTTATTTTTGAATGTTTATACCCCCTGAATCATACAGCTTTAAATATCATGAAATAATTAGGTCTAATTTTGATCTTTTTGTGTGTGTTTACTAAGCTAAATAAACACTTTAAACATGAAACATATTTCAACTGACTTTCAAAGGAAGGATGGAAATCTCTCAAATACTTTTTTTTTAAAAAGATCAGTAAGCCTTATGGCTTTGGAAAAACGTGCGATAAGTACATAATTATAAATTATAATTTCAAGATGAATAGTAAATAATTCAATCAATCTGATAAAAAATGCTAGCTTTTGAAAGCCATAGGAAAAATAAAGTGAAAACTGCTATAGCTACAGCAAAACCTATTTTCTCTATAAACTGTTTGTGTTTTACTCCCTAATAAGCACTCAGTAGTTATAATGGAGGCATTTATACATCTTTCCTTGTTAGGATGTCAATTCAGAAAATAGGACAAACATAGAAACAAAGAAAGAAACATTTATTTTCTGTATTATTTGTCAGTTCTGTAATAAAAATAAGTGCATTTTGGATGTGTCCCTCCTTTTAAATCAACTCTGTTACATCAGTTATAAAAAGTTATAATCTTTAAACCACTGATGCATGTGACTTGCTCCAAGTGATGTCACTTCCTCTGGTGGGAAAGTATGGAAGGCATGAGACATTTTTTTTTCTGTCATTAATTTGTACAAAAGTTTTAGGGTACACCAATAGTAGATAATTTTTTTCAGTTAATTTCCTATTTACTTTATAAAAACAATAATGTGCTGAAAATATTAAACATTTGGTTTTAAACATGCTATGTGGTATCTGGCTTGAGGTTAGCATCTTGAGCAAGTTGGTGGAAAACGTCAACCCTGTTATCGTCTACTCTGTAATTGGTTAAAAAGGTTTATTAGTAACAATTAGTAACATACAATGATGTTCCTGATCACATTTAATCATTTTGCATTATTAAACATTAATAATGAATTCAGTTGACTGTAAATTGTTTATCATTCCAGTTTAGGGGAAATAAGTGAGAACGTTTACATGGACACCAATAATCCGATTTTAATACGACAATATTCTGATTAGGAGTCTACCATGTAAACAGCGATTTTTGTTTAATTTAATCTGATTAAGGTCATAATCGAACTAAACAGAAATCGTATTAAGACATGTGGAGTATGCCAATTTTAGTCACATTATTGAAGTGTAGTACAAACATGTAAACACCTTAATCAAACTATTACCGTTGTCAAGGATATTCGCCGCATTTTGCGACAGGATAGTTTATACACACACGGCTGTTTGACACTATTCTCTGCACCTATCGAGTCAGTGAAGGACCACAGACATCTGCATTGCGAAATGTGTTTTTTTTTTTTTTCCCATACGGCGTGCGTTATCAAATTCCATTAAAACAACACTCTTCCAGCAGTTCATACACGCATCCAATATCTCGTTTGTCATGGGGGCATGCATGAAATGTTCCTGAATGAAAGTGAAAGTGCCAAACTGCAGTTAAAGTCGACAAATTAAAAGTGAAACACCCAAAATTACATGAAACTCCGGAGGAAACGTGGATAGCATGGTGACGCAATGACGTTAATCGAATTATGTGCTATAACATGTAAAACGGCATCATGAAAGGAACATCCAAAAAGCAACTCATGTAAGCACCTTGATTATATTATTGTCTTATTCAAATTAAGGCAAATAATTTGTAAATGTAAACTTAGTCACTGTCATGTTAGAGTAAACTAGATGATATGCAATATAGAATTTTATGCAAAACTTCACTTACTGAATTTATAGGGTATAATTTCCCAAAAATGGTAAATTCCAGGATAATACTTGGTTTTATGCTGTTTTAAACCTTTACAATTTTTGTTCATCTTCCAAACACGGATTGAAATGAGAAAAAATAGCATTTATTAGAGTTTCATAAGCAGTGCTACATTAAACTACTGTATATAGTGCTAAATATATATATTTTAATAATGGACAGAGGAATCTGATTATGAAAAAAAAAATCTGTTTTTTTTTAGAATTAAATGACCTATTAATGTGAAGTCAGTGACAGACTGCAATGTCTAACATAATTCAGCATTATTAGGTGAATATTTGTATTGAACATTTGTACTGTTGAATAAATTTAGCAATTTAATCAACGGTAAGCTACATTTTTAACATGTCTTAGAAGAAGAAATAACAACAAAATTCTTCTTTACTTATGCTCAATATATCATTATTAGTATCATATCTTGAATTTAGTATCAAAATTACTATTGAATGCTGACTTTTGTATCATTACACCGTTGTTTTTGAGTGAACTGTCGCTTTAAGGAGCTTGAAAGAGTTGGTTTAGGGGTGTAGTGTGCGTGTTTGTTTAAATTTCTTAGTGTGGCCCTTTATGCATGTGGGTTTTTAATATGTCTGTATTTTTATTGCCATTGGGAAAGGATGGAGCTTTTTATGAACTCCAGTTTAAATTGACAAGCAGATTGAATTTGCGGAATGGATGATGAAATGCCGTTGAAATATTCATCTTTCCTCTGTGCCGCAGATGAGTCGGGGCGCCCACCCACATGTCCCGCTACCGCTTGACTTGAGGAAAAACTGTGACAGATTCGTCACCTCACAGCTGTTCTGTAGAGGAAGAGAGTTCCCATAAAACCCACACATTTCTCTTGATGATCAAACTACTACTGAAGCTGCTCCTCGGAACAAAATGAAAAACAAAAACGGAGAGAACAAACATTCCCAATACAATAACATCCAGTCTTCGGTTATTAAATGTACTAAGGTGTTGTTGTAGGTTGCTGTAATGAGTTTTAGAAGGGGAACGGTATTACGGGAGCTTCGTAGATTTAGGCGGCGCATGATTCTTGCTGTCAGGAGGCATGTGAACTAAGCCGGCCTGTTCGACAAGCGTGGTAATTGAATTGTTGGAAATGCAAATCCATTTCAATGGCGTTCACAGACAATGACCAATGCAAGCAAATGAAGATCCACCTGTGGAAGCGGCGAGCATGCGCAGGGAATTGTGGGTCTTCAAGCAGACAATGATCCTTTGAATCTTCACAGAGCTTTGTGTCATTTCGCTTTATTCAGTCTTTTCTTTCTGAACTAAAAGACGTTAAGGCTTATCATGTGTGTCAGTCTTTTCTCTGATTTGTCTCATTCTCTCATTGATTTTTAATAGATTTAATGAGTGGAGATGGCAAATGAAAGGTTTTCTGAGTTCTGTGGAATATACTTTTCAGGTTGGTGATCCATTTTGGTGTGATTTGCATAAAAAAATGAAAATAGGATACTTTTTTTAAAGGCATTAAATCCTGCCATAAATATTAATGTACTGTTGTATTGTGTAGTTTTATTCTGAAGGACATATGCAATATCTGCAATTTGAATATGTCCTCACATGGAAAGCACTTGTGGCTGATGAAATTAAATGGTCAGATACACACAGAATTATTTAGTAATAATGAAATCTGAGAGATTTCCGTCACTTCATTGACTTCATTCATTCTTTAATGAAGAAAAAAAATCTATATTAACTGAAGCTATATCCAAATCTATATCCACTTCTTCTAAAGGGACACGGTTGCTTTTTTATGATTAAAAAACATATAACTTGAGTTTATTCACAATGAACAGAGATTACAGCATGTATATTTGGTCATAAAAGCTGAAGCATGCTTGCTTAATGTGTGAAAACCAATGAGATTAATTTTTCTACACATTCAAAATGGAACTCATTCATTAGAAAAACTGATGAGGTTTGTTCTTGCATTTCAAGCTGGTATGGTTGAGCTGCAGTTAATGTTTGCTGGTCAGTGTTTTCGTGTGAATACCTATATGGGATTTAGAAGATTTAGATTACACTACTAGACTGTAAAAAAAATCTTCCTGCCTTAATTTTTTTAGTTGAATCAAATGAACTTTTCAAGTCATCTCAACTTAAATCAGTCAAACTGACAAAAAATATTATGTTAAACTTTGCATAGCTAAAACAATTTAGTTACAACCTGATTAACATTAAATTAAGTTAAAGCAACATGAAAACATTTGTCGTCATGGATTTTTGTCATATAATTTACAGTGTAGATTCATATAATTTTATTTCTTGACCTGTTTTTGAACATATTGAGGTGTCATGAAGTGTTTTGGTTGAATGGAATTTCAGTGTACCGAACTACAATATCGTCACTTTTGTTCATAACTCTTTAAGGATGAAGTTTAAAGGTATAGTTCACCCCAAATAAAAAAAATACTCACTATTTACTCACCCTCAAGTGTTTCCAAACCTTTATACATTTCTTCTGTTGAACACAAAATGAGATTTTGAAGAAAGCTCAAAACTATTGACTTCCATAGTAGGGAAATCAAATGGAAGTCAACGGTTAAAGGTTTCTTGCTTTCTTCAAAATATCTTCTTTTGTGTTCAACAGAAGAAAGAAACTCAAACATGTTTGCAACAATTAAAAGGTGAGTAAATGATGACAGAATTTTCAGTTTTGGGTGAACTATTCCTTTAATTAAGCGTCAGGTTATGGCAAAGCTAGTAGATATTAGCATGCTTGATTAAATATCCATTATAGACAGATATGAACACATAATTCCAGTACTGACCAATATATGGTACCAATAAATTGTGCATCCCTCATTATTTTTTATTTTTTTATATATTTTTTTGCTGTAATCCATCACTGTCCCTTTAAGTTAGCGCTTTTATGTCATTGACTTTCATAAAAATTTGTTTGTGTTCGCTTGAGGGAGGTTGTATTTGGCCGAACACGAGTAAACGCAACCATCCATCATTCTCATCAGTCGAGCGTATCTCTATCACACCAAGCCACCCGTTCCCTCCAAAACTCCTGAGTAGGAGCTTTGGAAAGTTTGTTCATTTGTAAAATAGTGCTGAAGGTTGGCTTTCTTTCTGAAGCGCAGTGGCTGTGGTTGTGTACAGGCCTTTGTTGTTTGATGGCATGATTGAAAGCTAAACATGCAGGCTTTCTTGAAGATCAAATGCTGCGAGTTCTTCATCCCTCCAGTGCCCCGTGTTTTCCTTGGCTCAGCGCTGATGTACGGGGGTTTGAATATGTGCACACATTGCAGGCCTCGCACTTCAAAGACATCGGTTTATATCTCACATACTATTTCAGACTGTTTTAATGGCCGCTGGTGGAGGAAACTGGATATGATTTATAGGATGTGAGTGAAACAGCTTGATTTACTTCGCTGGCTCTTACGTCATTTTAGAGGAACTGGTCTTTTCCTCTTTCTTTGCGCCAGAGTTTGGCAACCCTGTTGAAACGCGGTGGCTTTTTTTTGTCAAAGTGTGTTTTGATTTTTCAAAGAATTATAATTGATGACATTGATCAGCAGAAATAAAAAGTGCTGATCATGCCAGTAAAACAGGATTGCATCTGAAAGAACTGTAACAGAATCACATCTTTCTAGCACAGCTGGATTGACTTCATTTTACTCAATAATATGTTGATGATTTTTCTTTTTTTTTTTTTTTTTTCAAGTGCACAGTACTTTCCCTTTATATTTGTGTGTTGGCATCAAAATATTTGAACACTTAAAGGTATAGTTCACCCCAAAATTAAAATTTGCTCCCTATTTACTCAGCCTCAAGTGGTTAGAAATCTTTATATGTTTTATTTATTTTTTTCCTTTTTTTTTTGAGCACAAAAGAAGATATTTTGAAGAATTTTAGAAACCGGTAGCCATTTATGTTCATAGTAGGAAAAACAAATACTATTGAAGTCAATAGCCCCTTTCACACAGTGATACCAGTAAATATCCGGAAAATTACTGAAACGACTTTACCGGTAAATTCAAAAAAGTGCTGTTCACACAGGCAAGGACGTTCCGGAATTTTCTTTTCTGGAAGACAATTCACACATTTATTCCAAAATACCTGTAAATTCTGACAACATTAAACAGAAATGGCCTCTAAATATAGAAGTGGTCAGGCTTTTGTTAATGGTTTCACTTTTATTTAAAGCTTTAGCATGCATGCAGCTGCTTTGTCCCAGAGACATCCAAAGGCAGAAGTGCGAACCGCAACTAAATGTTTACACATTTGACAACATCACAAATTCTGTGGATGGATAAGTATTGTGAACAACTTCGATGAAAACATATGGAGGAACACTTTCGCATGTCGAGATGTACATAATATGTGTGTGTACTGGCACTCACCGGCTGCTTCACGTACACACATGTCAAGCAACTGAAGCAGAGCTTGAAGGTAAACAAACAGCGGTTTATCATAAGCATTTTATTGATAATTTTTTACACAGTTGGCATTAAGACATAGAAACGTTATCTGACTAACATCTAGCAGCTAAATGTGTCTCTAAAAATATTCAAAGGCTTTTATTTTCATAAACCACGCTGATGTGAATGCATCTGAGTGTTCTGATTGGCTGGAGTAGACGTCTCACGTTTCGAACGCGCTCTTTCCGGCAATTTTCCTTCTGCGTTCACACAGAGCAGTTTTCTGGCAAATTACCGGTAATGTTACAACTTCTCTTAATTGCCGGAATGAATTTACCGGTATATTTAAAAAGGGCCTGTTCATACATGATCCGGTATTGCCGGTAATTTTCCAGAAAGGTCTGTACGTGTGAAAGGGGCTAATGTTTAATGGTTTTCAACCTTTTTCAAATTATTATTTTTTGTGTTCAAAAGAAAACAGAAAAGCAATCAGGTTTGTGACAAGTGGAGTGTCAGTAAATGATCATTTTTAGTTTTTGATGAACTATCCCTTTAAGGAAATGCTTAGAAATGTAAACCTGGGGATGCAGTATATATAGTTACCATGTTGGTCATTTGACCATTTTATCTGTCATTACTAGATATTTATATTATATTATATTATATTGTGCATATTTCTTCTGTTTTTACCATTAGTAATTCATTCATTTTCCTTCGGCTTAGTTCCTTATTTATCAGGGGTCGCCACAGCAGAATAAACTGCTAACTATTCCAGCATATGTTTTACGCAGCGGATGCCCTTCCAGCCGCAACCCAGTATTGGGAAACACCCATACACTCACATTCACACACACTCATACTCTACGGCCAATTTAGTTTTACCCAGTTCACCTATAGCGCATGTTTTTGGACTGTGGGGGAAACCGGAGCACCCAGAGGAAACCCACGTGAACACGGGGAGAATATGACACAGACTTCACACAGAAACAGCAACTGGCCCAGCCGGGACTCGAATCAGCGATCTTCTTGCTGTGAGGCGACAGTGCTAACCACTGAGACACCACCTTACTATTAGTCACCTTCATCAAATCTCAAAATGACTATTCCTTTTTCATAAAGGTTGTTAATGAACATTTTACAAACACTTTTTTTCTCTAGATAAATGAGGAGTTTGATATTCGTCCGTTTCTTTAATGTCTAATGAGTTGTTTGGGTAAAGTTTTTTTTGTTTTTTTGCTATATTTTGTTGCATTTCTTTGTTATATTCTGTTGTTTTCTTTATTGGTGATGTATTAAGATTTGTTTTTGTATTTTTGTTTTGAATATGTACGTTTTGTAATTTACAAATATGTATTTTTCAATTTTTTTGTTGTGAGATAATGTATGAGATCATGCGATCCGGAAGTGTATACAAAAAGAGCAACATGCTGTTATGAATACTGTCTGATGAAGAGCCGGTGTGCTAGAAACATTACACACTTTCTGTTAGCCTTTTTAATTTAATAAATTGGTATTTTTGGAGCCCTGGTGTTGCTGCCTTTTTGAATATATTTATTTTATACAAACCATGTTTCTGAACCAGTTTGGTAGATTGTATACAATAGCAAGTAGCCTACACTGTTTAAAATGAAGATAAATATAATTAAGATATAGCTGTCAAAGCTTCATATTCATAGTTAACGTGATTAACTGTACCTGTTTGAACACCTTTATGGACTTTCAGAATGACTTCATGGTTCCTAAACATGACGTATGCATGCGTGTTAGTGTGTATATTTGTGCATAATGCATATGTATGTGTGTGTGTGCTTGCAGTGGTCTGTGTGAAGTTTAGTTCAGGTTGCAGTGGTCAGGGTCCCTCTGTGCCAGTGAAACACGAGGTGATCTGTGATTTATTGTGTCAGTTATCACCTTCTGTGTTCCAAGTAGCTGTTTCCCAGATGGTCTTGCCATTAAAGGTGTAAATTACACATTTAAATTGAGTCATTCCAGAACCCTTCATGCACACACATGCCTTTTAGATTGAGATATATCTATATTTTGTACACACATTTTGAGTAAAATGTTATGTTTAAAAGAAAAGCTCATTTATTTACTTGATTTCTTTTTATTGAGTGACGATGTGAAAACCAGGGCTGCTCTTACTGATTGGCTAATGATTACAATTGGGCTACAATTGCGTTTGAATAAAAGTATTAATTTCAGAAAAGCTGCTGATTGGAGCATCCCTGTAAATAATGCCAAATAATAAAAATGAAGGTCTCAAATGTACCTCATGATTGATATCAGTATCAGCCGATATTGCTTCTGGGAAATGGTGATAAGCCCCAAAAATCATTTGTCAAGCTTTATTTAACATATCGTGGCATTTCACCTGTATTCACAAGACATTTTCAGTTGGCATTTTGCTTATACTGGTCCTCTTAGTGAGTTTTTGTGTACAACGCATGCAAAAGAGTGCATACACACACATTTATGTGTGTGATTGTGCTGATCTTAATGCTGGCAGCTGCATCCTGTCATCATTTACCAGGGTCAGCAAACCCAGCAGGTCTTTGAATGATGGCTTTAGTGTTCTTTAGCAGGTGTTTAATGGAAGAATGGGCCAAAGCCTCCTTCCCTTCACCTTTACTTTCATTAAACCCTCGGAGCGGAGCTTTTAACAGCAGCTGAGGTTGGTCTGAATAAAACCAGAGTCATATTTAAGCATCTTTCAGGGACGTGGTAACCTTTTAAAGCAATGGAAGATGAAAAACAGCTTTGGGTGAATAAAAAGAATTGGATTTGCAATGAGTGGATATTTACCTCCTTATCAAGCTTACTTTATCCTTCCTTTAAGATATATTAGGCCATTTCTTTTTTGGCAAACTTGATATGATTCTATATTGTATTGACTTGATGTTTAGTGGATTGTTCACCCCAAAATAAAAATAAAAAATGCTATTAATTTGCTGACCTCATGTCCATCCAAGATTACTTTATTTCTTCAGCAGAACATTTAAAGATTTTTAGCTAAAGCCATGGTCTTTTGGTGATTCCTTAAATGCAGGTCAATGCTACCAAGATTTTGAGATTCAAAAACAACATTTATACAGTAGGTAGCACTAAATGAATAACCTTGGCTCCTGGTGATACATTAAATTAAATACATTTTTGAGTAAACGATCCTAGTGATGTAGCAGTGTTGTTGTGTAAAATTTCTGCAATACTTTAGACAGTTTGAATAGACAGTTTGGCACTGAAAGAAGAGGTCAAAAAAATTAAAAACAATGTCACCCTTCACATGCTATTCAATTTCAACCAGTTTTCCATACTAATGGATAGGCTATCGATTATAGCTGTCATGTTAAGAAACATCAAGGGACTGGCTTTAAAACAAAAACGCAATTAAAATTCAATGATGGCTGAAGGTTTGTCTCTTCATAGCTGCCAATAATTAAACAGTGTTTGGAAATGAGACTGTAAAAGACAAAATGTCAATGGATATCACTTTAGCATCATGTTGTCTGTTAGTGGACACATAGCTAGTGATTTTTTTTCTGCTGGTCAAGGAATACTGATAACCTTTAATGGCTTGTTTACCTTATGCCCTTCAGATTTTACTGGATTGTAAGATTGAAACGGCATTCACAGTGTACTTAACTTTGACATTTTGTGAAACGTTTGTTTTTGGCAGATGCTTTTCATCCAAAGTAACCTTCAATGCAAACTCGTTATCTTGGATTGTACTGTTGTTTTCTACGTAAACATACTTAAAACATCCTTAAATCTTTTAACAGCCTTAAAATGAAATACATTTTAGATTGCCCAATATTGGAAACTGAGATATTAGGATTTTATTAATTAACAAAATTAAATAATTACCTTATTGCCTTTTGTACTCTCTTTGTGAAATGAATATTTGGATTCTCCATTGCATTGGATTGCATTGCCAGCAATAAGTCAGACTTGTTCCCGGTGCATGTTGAATTCCGGCAGGGCTGCCTTTTTTGTCACCAGTTCTGTTCATTATTTTTTATGGACAGAATTTCTTGAGCTGGAGGGGGTCTGGTTCGGGGACCACAGGATTTCATCTCTGCTATTTGCAGATGATGTTGTCCTGTTGGCTCTATCTGACCTGGATCTACAGTGTGCACTGGGACGGTTTGCTGCTGAGTGTGACTTGGCAGGGATGAAAGTCCGAGGCCATGGTTATCGGCTGGAAAAATGTAGCTTGGCATTTCCAGGTTGGAGGAGAGTCCTTACACAAGCTGGAGGAGTTCAAGTATCTTGGGGTTTTGTTCAAAAGTGAAGGAAGAATTGAATGTGAGAATGACCATCAGATCGGTGCAGGTGCAGCAGTAATGTAGTCGATGTACCGGTCTGTTATTGTGAAGAAAGAGCTGAGCCAAAAGGCAAAGTTCTCAATTTACCAGTCAATCTACGTTTCTACTCTCACCTACGGTCATGAGCTTTAGGGTCATGATTGAAAGGACAAGATCTCTGATACAAACCTCCAAAATGAGTTTCCTTCACAGAGTGGCAGTGCGCACCCTCAGAGAACCCACAGGAACTCAGAGTAGAGTCGCTGCTCCTCCACATCGAGTTGAAGTTTCTCAGGCATCTGTTTCAAATGCCTCCTGGACGCCTGTCTAGGGAGGTGTTCCGGGATTGTCCCAACAGGAGGAGACCCAGGGGAAGACCCAAGACATGCTAGAGGTAAACTGCTTGCCTGAGAACACCTTGGGATCTCCCTGGAGGAAGTGTCTTGGGGAGAGGAAAGTCTGGGGTTCTCTCCTGAGACTGCTGCCCCTGCACCCCAGCCCCACCCCAGATGGATTGATGACATTGCTCAGCAGGAGTAAAAAGTGCTGATCATAAACAGGATTGTCTCTGGGAGAACTGTAACAGAATCTTGTCTTTCTAGCACAGCTGGATTGACTTAATTTTTTTCCCCCCTGGTTTGTGATGATCGGACTGGTTTTGCTTTTTTTTTTTTTTTCAAGTGCACAGTACTTTCCCTTTTTATTTACATGTTGGCGTCAAAATATTTGAACACAAGGACTCACTCATCCCAAAATGAAGCTTTGCTCACTATTTACAAAAAACTCAAGTAGTTTCAAATCTTTGTTCGCGTAGGTTTCCTCCAGGTACTCCGGTTTCCCCCATAGTCAAAAAGACATGTGCTATAAGTGAATTGGGTTAGCTAAATTGTCCATAGTGTATGTGTGTATGTCCTGGTCCTCCAGATTGGGGGTTGATCGTTGGGCTAACAACTCCCCTCATAAAAAAAACTAGATGTTACGAAACACCAATATGGTGCGGCTAAATATTAACTTCCATATAAATGGCCCTGGGAGTAAGTAAGTAAATAAGTTCCAAATCTTTGAGTTTGTCAGGGCGCATTCTTAAGGGGGTTGCAAACTGGATGCGCCACACCATGCCATGACGCGCCATGCATTTTAGAATTGTAAACAGATTTCTATCGAGATATGCACACCAGCACTGCAAGTCGGCGGCTGTCCATGGCGCCCAAGTATGACTCAGGGCACTGTTGAAATTTTTGCCATGCCACAGAGCGCCATCTGCATAATTTTATATTAAATAACATGCGGATGTGCACATCCAGTGTGCATTACTTTTAACTGCCATATGCGTGGCGCATTCAGTGTGTGACCTCCTTTAAGGCTGATTTATACTTCTGCGTCGAGCACACGCGTATGCTCCGGCACAGCCTTTGCGTGGTCGCATAGCCCTTGCAATGGCTGATGCCGACGCTGACACTCACCTCTCAAAAAATGTAACTACACATCGCAATGATGCATAGCGCAAGCTCTGTGATTGGTCGGCTTGTTACCGGTGACGAGCGTGGGCAGAGCTGAGAGCCACGAGCTCGATGGAGCGAGTGTTTACAAGTGTCCAGTCCAGTGAAGTAGCTCTAAATGGAATCTTTTGTTTTGTGTTTACCTTATGATTAAATTTGTTGCACGTCTGCCAGTTCCTGCCTCTGAATGAGCGAGTTTTAGCTACTTGTAGCGTTCAGAAATAACAAAATACCTGTGAAGAAACTCGACACGGAGGAACATAAAAACCTCACTGCCAGCTAGCGTTTCAGAAGTGTTATTGCAGAGCAACACAAACAGCACGCAGAACTATAAATGCATGACTACGCGCAAGAGAGGCGCCGTGGGTCATGCCGATCACTCGATGCAGAAGCATAAATCAGCCTTTAGAGAGAGGGTGAGGAGCTCTGTCACCCAAATATAAGCTCCAGACAATGTTTGTATTTTACAGAATTGACTTGTTAAAGCATCAATCAGTAAGTGTTTTATTTATTTATATATACTTTTTTTTTTCAATTATTTACTTTTTTACCAGAAAGTAAGACATCTCATTAAGCAACAATATGTTTGATTAAATCTACATTTTCTTGCCCTCACGGCTGCGGTTTTAATCAAGACAATCACATTTAGATGCAAGATTATAAAAAACAAACTTTTGGTTCAGAATAATGCGCATCAAATAATATGCAATAATGAATCATTCACAGCAGAAATATTCGTTCTCACGTCATCCTGAAAAGCATCTCTCTTTCCTCTCTTTGTTTATCTAGCAATGCTTGCCTTGCTTTAGCTGCATCTTATTCTTGGTTTCTCTTAATTACATGCTCGTCATTCGCCCTGAACTGCAAGGCTGTAATTAAGCAGAAAGCGTTTCGGCGGGCAGCTGTTTGTGGTCTGTGGTGTAGCTTCAGAACGGAGCGTGACAGCCGAGACTCTGGATTAACAAATCACTGTGTCACGATCTGTAGCCGAACATTATGATAACGGTGGCCATGATGACATGATGTACAATCTGGGTGTTTTTTAAAAGTCGACAGGGTTGACAGTGGCAGGTGGCCTTATATCCCAGAGAGACTCTATTGTCCAATATTAAATTATTCCAGCGCTTCTCCCTGTGAGTTCCTACATTAGTTGTTTTAGGGCCATCTGGAGCCACTCATTCTTGTCTTCTATGTCTTTTTCTTCAGTTTAAAGGTCAGCGGTCAGCAGGAATTTGAGTCTGCATGTGGGTTAGAGTGGCTTGCACCATTAACATTGGATGTAGAGGTCAGAGGTCAGGCATGGGTCAGTCCCTGTAGAGAGATAAAAGCAGAGGTCTAGTTTTATGGGATGCCGCAGCCTTGACTGAACGATCCCATTGCTTTTACAGAAAGACATCAAGACTGCTGGAAGCAGATGTGTCTTGTTTGTGACTGTAGGTACAAAATATTTTATTTGAATTGGTATTGTGTAAATGCAAAGTTCTGTCAATAGTTTTTTGTGGAAAAGGAGTTACAAGTGACTAAAGGTGTAATGATGTATTGTAATATCGCAAAATGAAAAATTGGACTATTTGTATCACTGATGAAGAGCCGCTATAAGGCATAAGCGAACTAAACAGCTGCTTAGGGCCTGTGTAGCCATCAGGGGGCCCCTATGAGTACATGAAACAAAATTTGTAATGTAGCTGCACAGTCAAAGGTTTAGTTTGTTTATATTAAAGAGTCTTCTTTAGTTTGTATTATTTACTTTTTTATTTGGATTTTGCTTTAAAATTCCAATTTAGTTATTGCAGAAAAGATTTTATTTTGTAAAAAAAAATTGTGCAGCATTTGAAAAAAAAAATGAAAGAGCTCTTGTTCACCCTTAAATTTGTCCCAAAAAAAAAAAAAAAAAAAAAAATCATGACTAAATCGTGAATCTTGAGATTAGTAACGTGAATCGTATCGTATCGCATCGTGAGTCAGGTGAATCGTTACATCCCTAATGAAAATGCAATGTTAAGAGCTACAGTATGACTGAATGACAACTGAAGTTGATTGAAGAAGCAGAGCAAAACTGCAGCACTCACTAATCACAAAAAGGCATATCTTTCTGGCGTGGATAAAAAGAAAAAAGAAGAAAACAGAGGAAGAACAAGAGAAAAAACAGCAAGATAAAGGTAAATTGTGTAAATTACAATTAACAATTAGGCTAGATTGCAAGCTAATGTTAACTGGCTAGTAGATTATCATAGCAAGCAAGTTCATGTTTGATTAAACATCCCCAATTAGCTTCGCAATCTTAATATATTATAATACATCATATTATTTAGCTGGTTTACAATTACATTTTTGCTTCCTGTGAAACTTTCTTTGATTATATATCTCTACATTAAATAATAAGCTTCTGTTTTATAAATTTGGCACTGAAAATGGTTTAACATTACTTATTACATGGTTTACTCTGCTTCTTGACAGAGTGCAAGCATATGTTTGTAACATAATAAGGGATTCAACTTCAGAATTATGAATAGTAATTTTGATGTAATCAAAGTGTATTCAAGTCCACCACCCCAAATCTATACAAAATTTAGCATTTTTACCAACGTTTGGCCTACATATTATAATATCATTGTTTTTGTACCATATGTTTGAGAAATAACAACAATAATAATAATACTAAAATTGACATTTTTAGCATACAATATCAAGATAAAATAACAAAAACAAATCAATTGTATGACTTCTGTCAGAAATGTAAAATAGGCTACTGGTAAACGTCTGTTTAATCCACAACAAACCCTTTACATTTAACAGTAAACAAAACAATATAAGTACAATTAGGGTCATTATAATGGATTATTAGTGCCATTCACTATATACAACATTTATTGCATATGTTAAATAGTAGTTTTATCTAAAGCAGAACTGAAACAACCAGCATGTGTGTAATGAGTTTTACAAATACTCATGGTTATTTTAGTATACAGTAACAATTGTAATTTTTATCAATAGTTTAACTTTGTCAGCATTTCATCCTTTTTTTTTTTTTAAATTATTGTATTTTATGTTGCTAAAAGTTGTAAGCTACGCTAAACAGAAACTACCTGAAATAAAATGTTACTTCAACTTACTTGATGTTTCATTCTTTAATATAAACTGGGGAATTTTTTTAATGGTAACTGGAAAATCATTAAGATTTTTTTAAATTTTATTTCATTATTTCTTTATTTTTGGCACAAGTCAGTATTGCTTGACAAATATTGGGATCTTTTACCCTGTGTCCTTAAGCCTGGCAGCTAGAATTATAGCTTTTATATTCTGCAATGCAAAAAAAAAATGCATAGTTTGCAATTCTTTTGTGGCTAGCGCTTGTACATTTTCTTTTTTTCTATTCAGCTTTTCTAAGATGAGCTTTGCCATTTAAAGCCCATTAGGTTGATTGATTGTGTCTGTGTTCTGGTAAATGGCAGTGTTGGGTTTGTGCCCCTTTTCATAAACTCCATTTTTAATCTAGCAGAAAGGTTCATGCATCTGTTCATTTTTCATCCTGGCGGCGACTGAGGTTCAGCATGGCTGGGGGCACCATATGGTTGAATTACCCAAAAGCCACTGGTGTGTCACCTGTTTTTTTTATATAAAAAAACGACACTGGTTGAGAGCGCTTGGGTTTGAGTGGGCAGAAAGGAAAAGGGCAGAAACACAGTCCTGTGAAAAACAACAGGTGTTGAGAAAAGCCTCCTCTGTCTGTCTGAATGTCATGTGCTTCATAAGGAATCCTGGCTCTGATTGACTAAACTATTTCTGCTCATAACAGGGAACTGAGATGTTTAAGCTGATTTCATGTTCATTTCCAATGTCATCTTGTCAGGTGACTACAAGCAAATCCTCTGATGGTTTAAATTCATATTGCACTGATATTAAGGATTAAGCATTATCATTCATACCTAGGTCACACTTTACAATAAGATTTCATTAGTTTGTGTTAGTTAATGTATTTACTAACATGAACTAATAATGAACAATACTTGTACAGCATTTATTAATCATAGTTTAACATTTACTAATGCATTATTAAAATCCAAATTCATGTTTGTTAATGCATCGTGAGTTAACATGAACTAACAATGAACAATTTTATTTTCATTAACATTAACTAATATGAACAAACACTGTAATAAATGTATTGTTCATTATTTATTCATGTGTCACGTTACTGGGAGGTATTGCAGACAGGACAAGATGAGTAGGATCCATGTGCATTTAATGGTGAGACATCTTACAAAAACAGGACATAGTGCAAAAATAAAGTAACAAAATAACAAAACATTAAACTAAGATCATAACTAAGACA
>CAIGQV010000641.1:9433499-9507932 GCA_903798115.1 Danio jaintianensis
ATACACACTCATACACTACGGACAATTTTAGCTTACCCAATTCACCTATACCGCATGTCTTTGGACTTGTGGGGGAAACCGGAGCACCCGGAGGAAACCCACGCGAACACGGGGAGAACATGCAAACTCCACACAGAAATGCCAACTGACCCAGCCGAGGCTCGAACCAGCGACCTTCTTGCTGTGAGGCGAACGTGCTACCCACTGCGCCATGTGTGTTGCACATGTGTGCCATAATTGTATAATGTAATAAACAAAAATGTTAACAGATACAAACAACTTTATCAACAAATGTTGAAATTTACATGAAGATTATGGTAGTTCATTTCCAGAATGGAAATTCTGTTATAATTGACTCATTATCCGCTTTTTCCAAACCTTTGAGTTTTTTTTTTTCTTTTAAACACACACACACACAAAGATATTTTGAAAAATGTTGGTATCTGAACAAGTAATGGTTATCACTGACTGCCATAATAAAGAAAAATAAATCCTGTAGAAGTCAGTACCCATCAGCTGGAAGTACTGTAGAAGTCAGTGGTGAACAATTATTCTTGAAGTGAATAAACCCCTTTAATAAATCTGTAAGAATATTGTTAATTTGTAATTCATTTTAACTGACATCAACAAATAAAGTGTTTTATTTTAAAGTGTTAAAGATTTTTTTTATAAAACAGAACAAGTGTGATGGTCAGCGCTGTAACACATTTCTGTTCATTAGTTAAAGAGATGCTTTTTGTGCACTATTGGTGTGCTCTTGGCTACCGCAGAGCCGATGAGAATATAATTTGATTACCTTTTATTGTGAGATGCCAAGAGCTCTTGCTAAAATTATGACTTAGTTTTAATAGTATCATTACCGTTTTAGTGCATGGAAATGAGTCATTAGTGCTGCAGTATATCTACTGTCTTTGGCTTCATTATGTTTCCGCTTTTGTTGTTTATCTGTAATCATTCATATGAAATCAGCAGAGCTTGTTTGTACTTTATTGTGAATGCCATTAAATTGAATATATTTTTAGCACTTTTCACCAAACCTTTGATTGCAAGGTGGGCGGAATGACCTAAATCTAATATCACACTGTGATGTTTTATGAATTACATAGCCATGGAGCTGAGTTAGTGAGAAATGACAGTGTAAACGTTTACCTTTTTTTAACGTAAATTATTTTTATGTGGCCTTTGACCTATTACTTTTCTATTACTTTTCTGTATTGCTATTCTGTACAGGACTTCATATATTTGTTTATGAAATAATAAAATGCAATTATTTTTACATTACTTAAGCATCTATAAGTTTTTTCGTTTTGAGCATTATAAACTCCAGATGATGGATAGTAAAGCCCAAAGTGTCTTCTTTCCAAAGATACATGAACTGTGAATATAGCCCAAATTATTCAGCAACTGTTACTGTTTTAGTTTGGGAAGATCATTTTTGAAAAAGTGCCTCTGATGGTGAGGGAGAGAAGGACACCGATATAGTCTTGGAAAACATTTAGCAGAAATCTCGTTTTGTATGCTATCTTCATCAAATTTGAAATATAAACTCATGAGACACTTGGCTTTTAAGGCATATTTTTTTTTCTAGTTTATTACATGATTGATTTCATATGTTTGTATTAGGGCTGCACAATATATCATTTCAGCATCCGCAATAGTCGCATCGCAAAGATATGCAATGTCCAGTCTGAATTATAGTTGACCAGGAGCTACAGAGTTGTATTTATATAGAATTTATATGATTTAAGCAAAAAAACATTTCTTACTTAGATTTTTTTGTCTACTAGTCCAAATATATTTCAAAGCTAAAATAAGATTTTTTCACTTTACCCCACAGGCAGATAATTTCTTTAAAACAAGCAAAAAACTCTTAATTTTCACTTATTTCTTCTGATGGTGAAAACTAAACAATATTTTTACTTGGTCTTTTTTTATTTTGATATTTGGGCTGGCTAACAGGTTAAATGTACTTAGATCATGATTAATTGGGTCACTGATTTGTTTCCAATAACTGATCACAAGGTCAATCTGAAGCGTATACATTTTTTTCTTACTTTTCTTATTTTTTTCTGCGAAAATTAAATTCATTAGAATTAATAGTAAAGAACATCATTTTATATATATTTACACTGTATATATACAATGTTTTTTATGAGAAAATTCTTTTTTTTTTTTTTACTTCGGATATGTGTAAGGCTATTGTCGACCTTTAAAATAAACTTAATAACCTTTAAAAAGCTATAATGGGGCATTTTGAGGACACGACGACCTTCTCCTGAGCGGCTCTTTTGTTAAATATTAACAAAAGACAATTGTGTATCATGAATTCAGCTCCATTTTAAAGCCCACTGGCTGTTTTGATGGATCACAAGGAGGACTGCATGAACACACTTCACATGTCACTCGCATCTCCAAGGTGTTGTGATTTGAAGAAAAACGCTGAGCAGGCCTCGTGTCATCTGTCATTTCGCTTCAAAACCTGACTGGCTATCAAACCCACTGAGGCATAGACGGTGTGCGAGGTGCCTATCCAAAGTGTGTATGTGTGTCTGTTTATCGGTGCGTGTCCGTGACGGTTCTTGAGTGCTCTGACGATATGTCTTATCTTCTCTGAGTGCCCGTGGTCATGGCTCGCTGTAGGACGTTTAGAGTGCCGAATCTGTGTTCTCCACCTCCGAGATGTGTACTTGTGTTTGACCGCTGTCCTTGGTGCTGAACAACTGTCTGACTGAAACTAGGGTGATTGAATGGAGCAGGCATACTGACACATACTGTCTGTGGTGTATACAGTCAAGTCACTTTTGTTTCTGTGGCGCTTCATACAATACAGACTGTCAACGCTGCTTCACAGAGATCAACTGGAATATAGTAGAATCGCTTCTCAATGACCGTATGAAGTTCATCAGCTGTGTGACATCAATGAGACAGCAATACATTATTAATGTTGCACAGACAAAGCCTCATGACATTGGTCTCTAAATTCACTTCCTCTCCATCCTCTCCTTGTCTTCAATCAGGAATACTTTATGTACAGGATACGGAGGATAGTTTCATGTCTTTACTTTTTCATAACTTAAAGGGATAGTTCACCCAAAATAAAAATTATGCCTTCATTTGCTCACCAACATGTTTTAAACCAGTTTAAGTTTTTTTTTTCCAGCTGAACACAAAATAAGATATTTGGAAGAATGTTGGAAACCTGCAAAGGCGGCACAGTGGCTCAGTGGTTAGCACTGTCGCCTCACAGCAAGAAGGTCGCTGGTCCCAGCTGGGCCAGTTGGCATTTCTGTGTGGAGTTTGCATGTTCTACCCGTGGGTTTCCTCCGGGTGCTCCGGTTTCCCCCACAGTCTAAAGACATGCGCTATAGGTGAATTGAATTAACTTAATTGGCCATAGTGTATGAGTGTGTGTGTGTGTGTCTGTGTGTGTGTGTGTGTGTGTGTGAATGAGTGTGTATGAGTGTTTCCCAGTACCGGGTTGCAGCTGGAAGGGTGTCCACTGTGTAAAACATATGCTGGAATAGTTGGCGGTTCATTCCGCTGTTGCAACCTCAGAAATAGAGCCTAAGCCGAATGAATGAATGAATGAATGAATGAATGAATGAATGAATGGAAACCTGCAACTATTGACTTCCATATTAGGAAAAACTATTACTATGAAAGTCAATGGTTACATGTTTTCAACATTCTTCAAAATATCTTTTTTTTTGTGTTCCACAGCAGAAAGAAACTCAAATTGGGCCCGCCCATGCTCTTTAAATAAAATAAATGTAAAAAAACCCACACAGCCTTAACACACCTACTTTTCCAGATCAGCACGCTCATTGGCACAAAAATGTGTGCAAATGCATTTTCTATTTGAACAACATGGCACAGGATGTGACAATGATACCTCCACCAAGCTGAAACTAGCAAAAAAAAAACCAAAAAAACACTTGTGTCGCGCCTGGCACTTCATTGTGCCAGGTGTATGATAGGGCCCTCTTAGTTAATCAGTGAGTATATTGGTCTATTCTGAGAGATTCAGAGACCTGCCAGCACTAGAACCAGCAGTCTTTCGGTGGAAGCTGATGGAGGGATTCTGGGAGTAAAGAGAACCTGCATTGGAACACAGATTGGACTGAGGTGAAGAGGTGTTGTCTGGACACCGATGACTCAGCTGCTCTAATTCCCATGCATCTAGACACGCAAACACACACACGCACTTACACTCCAAGATTCGGTATCTCAGGTGTTGGATTATGCTCATATTACACAGGCTGACTTCTTGGAAGGGTTTAAAATGATTAACTCGCATGGCAAGCAGAACCAAGAACCTCTCAGATAACTTGATTAAAGTCAGATCTCAGGGTTGGATAAAACAGACAATAGTTTTGTTGAGTATAAAACCGTGTTGGATGTGAAATGTGAAGCGCTACTGTTTGTTAGGATATATAAATGACTCACTGATTCATTGAAGAGTTGTTTCAGTAAACTAGAGTTGTTGATTCTGCAGAGACTGATAACTAATCACTTTGTCAGATGGCTGTTCACATATCATGTTTATTATGCGCGCAAGTTCGTTATTTCCTATTTCCAATGGAAATTCATTATTTCTGTGTGACACTCTCGCATTTTCCAGGCGCCCCTAGTTGAAAACATCTCAACTTTTCAGAATTCCATGAGTGCACCACGAGTCATGTGACTAGAACTAACCAATCAGCTTCATACTTATATCAATATACACATTTCCGAAATAACGGTAGACTAATTACCTCAGCGCTCCCAAACACTGCAGTGCTTTTAATTTTCTCCATGAATAAAACTTGTATCAGAGCTGCAGCAGTGGTTTGTCAGTTTGTTATCCTCTAAGAAATCAGTTGATGATCGCTTAGCAATGAAGACACCATGGGAGCGTAAGCGCAAATCGCATTGAAAATGGTGAAGGAAGTGATGCGTCTTATGCTTTCCACACACTTTTAGATGTGATATGTGAACGGCCCCTTAAACCGTGTCTTAACTTCACGTGACGCAACAAGATTCCAACCACAAACAATTTGGCTGTCTGCACCGAATGAGACGCGACAGAAACATTTCAATACCAAAGCCATTAAGAATGGTGCGCTGCGCTCCCAATGAATGAGAAGATTTATAATCAAATTAATACATATTAAACATTATTAAAAGTACATGCTGAGTGGCTGAAATTTGTTGGTTTACACTGAGTCACAGTTCTAACGTTCATTTACGAACTATATGTTTGCTAGTTACTTTATTTTCGAGATCTGATGTAAACTGCTGGAGCTTATGGTATGGCATGTAAAATTGTATTCAAACTCACATTAGTACTGTTTGTTTCATGATTCAAGCATAAAGGTCTTTGCACACTGAAGTCCGAAATTTTCGTATGCCTTTTTTTTGTATTCGTCAAACCTTGCACACTGAGTGCGAAGCGTATTAATTAATCCATCACGAAAAAACACAAAACATTTCAAAGTCAATTTAAGCAATGATACTTTGTTCTCGTCTCTTCTCGAAAGTAGAACAAGAAAGAGGAATAGGCTCCATATTAGTTTTTTTTTTATTAGTTTTTTTTTTTTATTGCTGAATCCAGGAACATGCATAACATTACATAAAACATAAATTACAATATCAATCAACAAGTGACATTAACAAAAAGTACAGTACAGTATGGAACAATGGAAAAAAAATAACATCATAAGAAATAAAGAGAAGAGAGAAAGGGGGGAACAAATACAAGGGTTAATTTAAGATTACTTATATGAAGATCTTAAAAGCAGAGAATATTTTGACAGTATTTAAAGCTTTCTTATTAGTCAATCCTGAAATTAACTTTTATATAATTCTCAATATCTTTGATGAAGACCACAAAGGCAGGTTTACTATTTGAGAATTAGCATTTGTGAATGTAAAATTTGCTTAAGGGGCTGCACGGTGGCGCAGTAGTGGGTAGCACGTTCGCCTCACAGCAAGAAGGTCGCTGGTTCGAGCCTCGGCTGGGTCAGTTGGCGTTTCTGTGTGGAGTTTGCATGTTCTCCCCGTGTTCACGTGGGTTTCCTCTGGGTGCTCCGGTTTCCCCCACAAGTCCAAAGACATGCGGTATAGGTGAATTGGGTAGGCTAAATTGTCTGTAGTGTATGTGTGAATAGGTGTGTATGGATGTTTCGCAGTGATGAGTTGCAGCTGGAAGGGCATCCGCTGCGTAAAACATATGCTGGATAAGTTGGCGGTTCATTCCGCTGTGGCGACCCCAGATTAATAAAGGGACTAAGCCGAAAAGAAAATTAATGAATGAATGAATGAAATTTGCTTAAGAAAATAATTAAATTATTAAAAAAAAAACATTATTTTCTTTTGTGGGGTCCGAGTTAAAATACCCAAATATAATAATTTTCACTTCTATAGAAAATTCTGGTAGAATCTTCACCTTAACAAAAAAATCTATATTATTCCAAAATTCCTGAATGTAATGACATGACCAAAACAAATGAATCACTGTTTCGTCAGCATTCACACAAAATGAACAACTCAAGTCAGTGTCAACTCTAAACTAGGCTCCATATTGTGTTCATCCAATACTGCATAGAGAGGAAGGAAAGTTCAGCTCATTATCAAAGAGCTGCGCTGGATTATCCCAAAATGCAAAGTTTATTTCAGGAAATCAGTGGAATTTTTGTACACTGCTTGTGATACTTCACACATTTAGGTATGTAAACAAATCCTGAACAGAAACCTGTAGTACCTATAGACATTATAATAGTTGGCGGCCGCATTGACGTGTCGAAGCAACCGAACCAAAGCGGACCACGAGGTGTCTAGCTTTCTATTATAATGTCTATGGGCAGTACGTCAAATGTATGGACACACACACACCAAACAGCAGCAGGGCAGTGGTGCGCCAGTCACTGATTCCAGCATATAGGGGTTCTCAACTGTCCACCACATTCTGTTTTTATTTTATGCACTGTCATAAAGTTATCTATAGCTCAAATGACGGCATTCTGCATTTAGCTTTTCGCATCCGAAAAAGCACTTTAAGAGGTGTTTTGACAGTTCAGATCCACCGTACAAGCGAAAAGCTAAAGAAATCGAAAAGTTCGAAAGTTTTTATGACGGACGAAAGTTTTGGAGGCAGTGTGTCAATACGATTGACACAACATGAGGTCAAATTTATTTTTTTAATGTACGAAAATTACAGATGAAAATTTCGGATTCAGTGTGCAATAACCTTAGCATTCGATGGAGTTGTTTAGTTTGCAGTAGCAAGTTTTCTGGGACTATCAAAGTTGCAGAATTCATACCCGATGCAAACATTTTACTCTTACACACTGAATCCATTTATGTACCAAGAGCGATGTGACCTCATCACAAGAGTAAATACATTTTTGAGATTAGCTTCATCTCTTTTACAAACAATATTCTGTTTAAATTGCTCTCAACAGCCAACAAAGCGTGTGCAAGAGCTTTTTTGTTTGTTAGATAAAGCAGCACGTCTAACACTTTTGTTTTATTTGGTGGAGAAAAGCATTAAAGGGAAACATGTTTGGTTGCCAGGTTTAAATATTAATGAGATATGAAGGTGTAGCAGTGCGTATCAGCCCTTCACACACTGTCTGCTCTCTCAGACTGATCTGCATTGGTCAATGAGGGCCGTATTCATATAGATCGACCGCTTCAGTGTGAGATCAGTCAGTCGGTCAGCATGGAGGATCAGTGACCACACCACTGATTAATAGGTATTTGTTTTGCTAGAGTAAACAGATGCAGAAGAAGTTCATTTATTGATCAGAGGTTTGGACACCCGTGACTCTGTGTTAATCTGGGTTGTGGTTGAATTGAACTTGAAGCATTCAACTGCATGAGGGTTTGCACTACGGAAACATTTGGGTTTAATGCATTCCATCAGTTTCCACCTGTATTTAGTGTTGACTGCTTGTGATCAGATTGACTGAAAAGCCTTTTAAGTGAGAGAATAGATAAAAACTGACGAGAGAATCGAAGAAAACCAGTTTGACTTGTTCATTGAAAAGAATTGAATCAGAAAATATTTGTTTGTGAATCAGACAATATCACATTCCCTTTTATGTGTGTCTTGTTTCCTCACTTGCATGTGTTTCTTTCTTTCTTCCTTCCTTTATATTTGTCTTTCACTTTTTTCTTTTCTTCTTTTTTTCTTTATCTATCTATCTTTCTTTCTTTTTCTTTCTTTCTTTCTTTCTTTCTTTCCTACTTTCTTTCTTTCTTTCTTTCTTTCTTTCTTTCTTTCTACGTTTACTAAAGTATTTTTACAATAAAAAGTATTGTAATTAAAATACACACTCTGTTCTTGGGAGTTCATCACCTTTTGTTTAGTCTACGCATGTATCAGTTCAAGTGTGGGAGATGGACAACTGGCCCTGAAGGCTTTCCAAGGCCCCTCTTCTTTCATCAACCTACAGGCATATGAAGGACTCTGCTTCACCTCCTTCCAAGGACCCTCAATGCATTATAACAAGGCCAAAGCATCATTTTTTTCTGCTTTGTTATCTTTCTGCTGATTTCTCTCAGTCGTCCCCCTGATAAAGATGCTCTCGGTGCTTTAAAATGACAGATGTGTTAAAAGAAACCGCAAATGTCTCCATTAGCACGATCTTCATTGCACAGAGAGAAAATTGTCACTGCAATTATCCAGGAGTGTCTCATGTGCGACAGGCTTCCTGAAGAGGTCAAAAACACTTATTAACTTCAAACTGTGCCAGTTTGCGTCATGCCTTCCTTCTGTGCTTGTTGTCTTTGTTTAGAGGCAGCTAGGAGGGATAAATAAGCCGCTTTTTGTTTCATTAAAGCTTTCCTGTAATGTTAGTTAAAATTAGGGCTGTGCGTTTAATGTGTTAATTTGATTAATTGGTTGTGGATAAAAATATTGTGTTAAATTGTTTAATGCTATTAATGTACCCACCTGTGCAAGTCATATTACATTTTATACAGTTGATTTGGGATGAATGTCATGCAGAATAACAACTCATTGCATCATGGAGAATCCAGTTATATGTCTTAAAATTCAGGATACTGTTGCAAAAATGTCCCGTCTGAGTTTTTGTATTGTATTTGTATCCTATGATATAGTTAAGCAATATTACACACGCAACAAGCTCAATATCACACTAGGGCTGCTTTGTCCCAAATAGTGTGAGTGCAAATGTGATACTATTTGTGATACGTTTTTACTGATTGACTTGTACTTGAGTAATACTTGATTCTGATGGGTCAATCATGAATCTCCAAGGTTATGTTAGGGATAAAGTACATTGAGGAGGTTGTTATTGCAGAATAAAGCCCGACAGGCTTGTTGGTAACCCGACGTGAAGTGGAGGGCTGTTGATAAGACTGAATGGCTTTATTCTGTGAAAACAATCATCCTGGATGTACTTTATCCAGTTTATTACAAGGCTACTTGCCCCAAAACATAATAATTAGGCACAAAACATTGTTCTGAGCCTTAATAGTTTATTAATTTAATTAAATGCAAAGCTGATGGAGTATACAGTAACCTGCGAATTATTCAGTTACAAGATGGCGCCAAACAGTCAAAAACGCAAAGCTGACAGAAAAGAAACTAGCTGAATAAAGCATACACTGACTTGCGTATTAGTTATTCACAAGATGGAGCCAAACCACAGCTTGACAGACAAGCTGATACATATGAATATGGTTGTATTTATATGGATTTGAACGTATTCAGTTACAGTCAAGGTGATTCAATTCCTGGATGAGCCTGTGTTATTTAGCAGTTGTTATATCAGGATAGAAGATAATGTGTGACATATACAGTACATTAATGTACAGATAAATCTTAAATGAGAAAAAACATCCAGTGTGGGTAAAAGAATGTATTTTCAGACAGAGTAGATTGCTTGAATATTATTGCTAACGTCAAGTTTTCATTGGCTTAAAAACCAAATGGCATTTTAGTCAAAAGAGTAAAACAAAATCTTTTTTTCAATCTAGCAAGTTGTTTTTGCAGAATAAAGCTCTTCAGTCTTGTATAGCAGCCCTCCGTACGTTATCGATGGTGTGTAAAAATATCAAAATAACAATTTAGATGCAACTTCTACAAATCATAGCCAAAATTTTGTGTGGAATAAATCCCAGTTTGAATCAAAATATTTCTTTCTAAAGCTACTTTTTAGTCAGTGTCTACTTTTTGCATGTAACAGTCACTTTCTTTATGACAAATATTCAGTCAAATGTATATGCATTTAATTTCTTATTAATTAGCTTAATCTCAACATTGAGTATGTTTACATGGACACCAATAATCCGATTTTAATACAACAATACTCTGATTAGGAGTCTACCATGTAAATGGCGATTTTTGATTATCTTAATCAGACTAAAGTCATAATTGAACTAAACAGAAATCGAATTAAGACATGTGGAGTATGCCGATTTTAGTCGCATTATTGAAGTACAGTGCAGACATGTAAACACCGCAATCAAACTATTACCATCGTGTAGGATTTTTGCCGCATTTTGCGACAGGATAGTCTATACACACGGCTGTTTGACACTATTCTCTGCACCTACCGAGTCAGTGAAGGACCACAGACACCTGCATTGCGAAATGCGGAGTTTTGTTTCCCATACAGCGTGCGGTATCAAATTCCATTAAAACAACACTCTTGCAGCAGTTCATACACGCATCCAATATCTCGTTTGTCATGGGGGCATGCATGAAATGTTCCTGAATGAAAGTGAAAGTGCCAAACTGCAGTTAAAGTTGACAAACTAAAAATTAAACACCCGAAATTACACGAAACTCTGGAGGAAACGTGAATAGCGTGGTGACGCAATGACGTTAATCGAATTATGTGCTATAACATGTAAAACGGGATCATGAAAGGAACATCCAAAAAGCATCTCATGTAAACACCTTAATCATATTATTGTCTTATTCAGATTAAGGCAAATAATTTGATTACTGATGTCCATGTAAACGTAGTCATTGTGTAATTCATTATAATAAAAATGATATCGATTTGTAGCCCTAGTTAAAATATAACCTGGCTGTTTCACGAATGAAAACACAGCATATGAGCAATTCCAGCATCACGGATGTGACATTTGCAGTAAAAACTTGAAACATAAATTCACAGAGAAAGTATATGTTAACAGTATATTAAGACAGCTGTTTATATTTTTCAAAACAGTTAACCACAGAGTTAAGGGAAATATCAATCTGTAAACGTGTTTTATATTTTACATGAGGGAAATAAACATGCGTTATGGATGTGACTAAAAAAAGGATATGTTTACAGTGGTAAGAGTTTACAGTATAACATTTCTAGTATATTTATAAATAAATATTTATTTAGGGGCAGCACAGTTGCCTCACAGCTAGAAAGTCGCTGGTTCGAGCCCCGGCTGGGTCAGTTGCCATTTCTGTGTGGAATTTGCATGTTCTCCCCGTGTTGGCGTGGGTTTCCTCCGGGTGCTCCGGTTTCCCCCACAGTCCAAAAACATGTGGTATAGGTGAATTGGGTAAGCTAAATTGTCTGTGTATGTGTGTGAATGAGTGTGTATGGATGTTTCCCAGTGATGGGTTGCAGCTGGAAGGGCATCCGCTGCGTAAAACATATGCTGGATAAGTTGGCGGTTCATTCCGTTGTGGCGACCCCAGATTAATAAAGGGACTAAGCCGAAAAGAAAATGAATGAATGAAATATTTATTTAATTTTTTTTATGGGCAGCACGGTGGCTCAGTGGTTAGCACTGTCGCCTCACAGCAAGAAGGTCGCTGGATTGAGCCCCGGCTGGGTCAGTTGGCATTTCTGTGTGGAGTTTACATGTTCTCCCTGTGTTCCCGTGGGTTTCCTTCGAGTGCTCTGGTTTCCCCCACAGTCCAAAGACATGCGCTATAGGTGAATTGAATAAACTAAATTGGCCGTAGTGAATGACTGTATATGGGTGTTTCCCAGTACTGGGTTTCAGCTGGAAGGGCATCCGCTGCGTAAAGCATATGCCGGATAAGTTGGCGGTTCATAACACTGTGGCGACCCCTAATGAATAAATGGACTAAGCCGAAGGAAAATTAATGAAGAATGAAGAAAAATGTCCTCTTTATGAATGTGAAATTGGCACTTGTTTGACTTTGGTAAATCAAATAAAACTGTTTGAGTTTGAATTGAGACATTTTTTATTATATTATAGAACTAAAATACAAGCCTACACTAACAACCTAGAAAGGAGTTTGCTATTTTGTTGAAAAAAAAAAATAATTCATGGCAAGGTTGACATTTGTGTGGAATTGCTCATATGTTGTGATTAGCATCAACAATAACGCAATGCACACTGCTGTTTTAATTTTTCAGCAAATGCATGCACATATCCAAGTTTAGTACATTGTACAACAAAGACGAGCACAATGAATAGAGGGTTTAGCCTGGAGGTATGTAGCTGCAACACCAGCAGTGATGTGCATTAGTGGGTAAAATGGGGGAAAAGCCCCTGGCCTCGTTCCAAACCGCCTGAAAGGAGAGCCAGAGAGAGAGAAATGAAGGAGAGCAGAAAGAGGAACAGCATCTGCTTCGCGCCTCAGTAGTTTTCAAAAAACAAGTGGAGGGAAAAAACGCTGCCAGTGACTGTGAGCACACCTGTCTGTGTGTCGCCATAGCAACCTAATTAGAAGGCCAATAGGATGAAGGCAGGGGTTGGTTAGAGACGCTGAAGACAGGAGAGCAAAAACAGTTCAGCGGTGGAGATTAGAAAGAGACTGCAGAACGAACTCTGGATCTGGTCTATTCCCGACCATATTTACTTATGATTTCTTATTTAATGTAATGTTTTCTTTGTTTTTGCTTTTATACCTTTTTTTTTCACTAATGTTTTTGTCTCTAGGACCTTTTTACTTAGCATTTGCTTTGTTCAAATCTTGCTATATTAAGTGGCTTGGTTTTACAGACAGCGTTTCGATTAAACCAAGATTAGGCCATAGTTCAATTAGGATATTTAAGTAGTTTTTATATATGTGCCTTAGGAAAAAAACATTACTGGTGTCCATCTTGGGACAAAACAAAAACGCTGATATATTTTAAGATCAGTCAGTCCAGGTTTCTTTTTTCTTCAGACTTGAATTTTAGTCTGGGATTAGGCTTAATTTTGGTCTGTGAAACTGAGGTATACTATATATTTATTGTCTCTCTCTTATTTATATTTGAAATGTATATTTTTTTATCTTTAGGTTTTTGATTTTGATAGATTTAACAGTTAAATAGATTTTACTATGATTAGTAGTACTTTGATAAAAAAAAAAAAAAGAGTGTAATTAACTTGAAATTTTGTAGGAAATTTGACTTCCTTTTAAGGTTTTTATATATATATATATATATATATATATATATATATATATATATATATATATATTTTTTTTTTTTTTTTTTTTGTCTTGTTTCTTGTAAAATGTATTTTTTAAAATCCTTTTTTCTTTTACCTGTATGCACTGTTGGAGATGTTTTCATCTACTCTGGGGTGATTTTGAGTCTTAGCCATAACTTTTTCTGTGTTTCAGCTAGTGGAATGATTTTTGGTGACATCTTATTTTGACACATATTTTGAGAAAATGCTTTGAATAAAAAAAAAAAAAAAAAAACTCATCAATACACTCTTGGCAAATTTATTACCCTTTTGTTATGTTTGGGATGAAAACATCCACTAAATTAAACTGCTGTAAAAATGCATCAGATAAATATCTTTTCAAATTTTTATGCATAAAACTGTTCTACAAATTTACACAAAGTTGTTAGACAAAATGATGTATTTTCAATATAAAAAGTAATTGTGGACTGGATTTTTTTTTTTTTTTTACCTTTTATCAAAGTCTTGGACATGTGAAACAACATTGCCTTTGATGCATTGTTTTTGGTTGATTTAAATTTTTTCTCCCCAATTTACTGTTGGTGGCTGTTTTTGCCCAATTGACTTCCATTATAACTACATTTTTTTAATTACAAAACCATGACACCATATAATGATGCATTTTTTATTATTTGGTGGTTTTCCCTGTTGGGAAAAGGTCGAATTTGTAATTTTTACTGTTGATCATCAGTTGGCATCATTAACCCTTTAGACAGGCCTGTGTGCAAAAAAAAAGCTTAGTTTTTGGATTTTATATGGAGTATAACAGCAAATTAAAGTGTGTGAATGTGTGTCTGTGAGAGTGTGAGAGTGACCTTTGCGCACTTACCTTGATGTGTCTGAGAAAATCAAAATATGCATCTCAGCTTTCAGAACTACATGGAGTCAACAAAAACAAAGACTGTGTATTTATGCACCATCAAATGTGGTTATAATGGAAGTCAATGGGGCAAAAACAGCCACCAACAGTAAATTAGGGAGAAAAAAATGAAAATCTAACAATGCATCAGAGGCAATGTTGTTACTAATCGTTCACATGTCCAAGACTGTGATAAAAGGTAAAAAAAAAACAAATCCAGTCCACAATTACCTTTTTATATTGAAAATACGTCATTTTGTGTGTTTTTTTTTTCACCAAATCAGTGACATCATTTGTGACCTTGGCAATTAAAGAGTTAAAATCCTGTAATTTTTAAAAACATTTAGTAGTTTTGATCAGGACCAAGGTTGATTAACAGATTTCTGCAAAAAAAAAAAATGGAAAAAAATATTTATCTGGTGCATTTTTACAGCAGTTTAGTTCAGTGGATGTTTTTATCCCGAACATAACAAAAGGGTAGTACATTTCAACAGTGCACAAGGGTTAAATGTTTCTTTACTATTATACAAAGACATTTTTGTCTCTAAATCTCTAAATATATAATATTATATAATTTTTAATTATGTATTTTTTATATTTTCATTTTGTTTATTCTTTAACCCAAATTGAAAAGATTATCACATTTTTACTAGTATTTACCTTCTAATGTTAAAGTTTTTAAAATTAGATACTGCAATTGACTTGATTAATTTATTTCTGCTGTCTTATTTTCATAAACATATTGTAGCAATTATTTGTATTGCCTGCAGCAAACCTCCAGCACAAATATAGCCTTATTTATCATATAATAAAAGCAGTCAAACTGAAAGTGAGAGGGAATGTTTGAGATGGACCAGAACAAAGACCTCTGTCTTCCACTTCCAAACCGCTTCTGTGTTTCTCTCTCTCTCTAAGCTCCCTCTGTCTGTCTGTGGGACTAGCGCTTTAAACATGCCTGAGGTTAAACACATTCCAGAGACACTCACTGTTTAAACTATAACCTTGTTAACCCCACAATCCAACACTACAACAGCAGACACATTTGTTCTAAAAAAAAGAAAAGAAAGAAAAAGAGAGAGACAGAAATAAGATTAGTTTGTTAAACAGACAGTGAAAGCAGAGCAGAGAAAATTATTTGATTTTAACCTGGGCTGTATACACATTAAAAATGAAGTCTATGAAATAAAAATTAATGAAATTAAGTCTAATAGATCATGTTTATTCCAGCAGTTGTGGAGCAGTTGTACATGTGTTAAGCCAGAAATCAAACACTACAACAGACATCCTGTTTTAAAAAACAAAAACAGAACAGAAATAATTATAAATCGGAGCAGCCTCTACTAATGAACATGATTTGATTTTAGTCTGGACTCTGCATAGTAAGAAATTCCACAGCTTTTTTTTCCCCCAGATGTGCTTCAAAACACTGCTGTGTTTCAAAATTATACAATTTAAGAAACTTGCATTCAAAATAACTGATATAAATCAATTTAAATTATAAGGCCGTACTACAAATGGTCCATATATAAAATGAAAACTGAGTGAGATGTACGTTTGACCTTGTGCTTTATTTTTATCCATCATGAAAATAATGTTACGATGGTTTTACATCAAATGTTCATTTAAGCATTTGGACAAGTAGATTACATACAAAGTCAGTTCAAATGTGTGAAAAGAGGCAAATTTTCCCCCGGGTGGTGTGAATCTTGGCAGGTGCACATATCGTTTGCTGCTAATGTGTGGAATTTGCCCCAATCACGTGTTCTGTGCAATAATAATAAAAAAAAAAAAAGAAAATCTGAAATTTTTCATGAGTGAAAAACTTCTTGTGAGTTTTATTTTTATCCATCATGAAAAAAAAAAAAAAATTATGCTTATGCTGGGTTCACATCAAATGGGAATTTAAGTATTAAATTCACAAGTAGATTACATACAAAGGTAATTCAAATTTCCACCAGGTGTAATTCATGTCGCATTTTTTTGCAGTTTTTCTTATTTTGTGATATATATATATATATATATATATATATATATATATATATATATTTTTTTTTTTTTTTTTTTTGAATTGTATTATTTTTATTCCAACAACTTTTAACCTCAAGAAGTTCAAAAAAGTGACTTTTATTACCATTTTTTTTTTATAGTTTAGAGTGATATATTGTCTGGGTTGGTGTTGTATATTACAGTACAAAAACCTTGTAATAAACTGGCAGTACATTTTCTGTTATTTCACAGACTTATTTCTCTAGATCTTGTACATTATATTATTTCAAACTACTAAAATGTCAATAAAAGTCACTTTGTTAAATTGTAGGGGTGACACGGTGGCGCCTCACAGCAAGAAGGCTGCTGGTTCGAGCCCTGTCTGGGTCAGTTGGCATTTCTTTGTGGAGTTTGCATGTTCTCCCCATGTTCGTGTGGGTCGTCCAAAGACATGTGCTGTAAATTTGGTAAGCTAAATTGTCCGTAGTGTATGTCCTGGTGCTCCTGGTTAAGCGTTGGGCTAACAACTCACCTCATAAAAACTAGATGTTACGAAACACCAATATGGTGCGGCTAAATAGCAACTTCAATATAAATGGCCCTGGGAGTAAGTAAGTAAGTTGTTAAACTGTAGAGTTGAATTTTCAACATCAAAAGTCGACAGAGCAGAGATCGCAGTCAAATAACGCTATTCACAACTGTAAATCAATGGAAAATAATTAAACAGAAAAATACAAAATACAGAAACTGTTAATTAGCAGATATTTTTTACAGTACGGGTGCGCATGGCGTTTTCATTGAATGTGTTGAATTTGGCTTAATCGTGTGTTCTGCGCAAGTAAAAAAATATACATGTCCAAAAACATCCCATAAGCTTTATTTTAATCAGTCAATGAAAATAATAACATTACGCTTATTCTGCGTTCACACCAAATGCGCAATTTGGTATTCGCACAAGTAGTTTACATACAAAGTTGATTTAAATGCACGAATATGGTGAAATTCTACCGGGTGGTCAGAATGGGGTTTGCGTTTGGTTTGAACCCAGCATTAGTGTTTAATCAATAAGTGTTTATAGCCACAGGCAAATCTGTGGCCAAAGCTGAGTTCACTGATCCCCCAGATTATTTTTCTCTTTTTATTCAGTACAGTCATATTCAGCACATCTATAACATTGCTGCAGAAAGACATGGTTCTGGTTTTTCGGGTTTATTCGGGATCTGGTGAAACTAATTTGTTAATTATAATAAGATGACATTTAATATTGGATGGATAAACTATGAAGAGAATGATTGTACCCAGCTTTTAAGAACATTTCATTCATTGTTTATAGTTTACCAGAATTTGCTCACATAATAGGCGCAAAGTATCATAAGGAAAAAGTGAAAATGTGAGATTGTGTTTTTTTTTTTTCAGCAGTAGGGAATGAATAGTGGCGCAAGGGAAGGTAAATGCAGGAATCTCCCCCTCGGGCCTTTCTGGGTCTCTTCGTCATAAACATTCCTCACATTCCTTCTGATAATTGGATCAGAACTACTGAGGTCCTGGTGGAGAAACTCTTTTATTGTGTTTGTAGAGACTGACGTGGGTGGTGGTTTTAATTTTTCTCTCTCACACGCTATATGGCTTCTTGGACAGTTGGTTTTTATGAGCACATGGTTTGTCATTTGATTTTGGTCATTTTTGTGTGATGCATTGTATATTTATTAGATTAAAATAATAGTAATGATATAAAACGTTTTTATATCAAATGTTGCTATTCTGTTGTTTCAAGTGAAACCTAATAAAATAATGGCTTTAGATTATTTTACAAGTAGTAAGAGTGTTTTTGTTGTACTAGTATAACATTTTTTTTTTTTATATTTGAGGGATTCTCTGTGGTTTTACATTTTTGTTTGCATTGAGTTTTTTGTTTTCTTGGTTGTTTTGTCTGGTTTAGATTTTTTCTTAATTGTTTTGGGCTTTGATGGGTTTTTTTGTTGTTGTTTTTAATGTTTTCTAAGTGGGTTTTTTTTTGTTTCAGTTTGTTCTGATGTTTTGTTTTCTTTGTGGTTTTGGTTTTGTTTAGGTTTCTTGTGGTTTTGGTTTTGATTGTTAAGTTGTATTGTTTTCTTTGTGGTTTTGCATTAGTTTTGTTTTGATGTTTTGTTGTTCTTCAGTGATTTTTCAATTTTTTTAGTTTTTAATTGCTCTTTTTATTATTATAATTTATATATATATATATATATATATATATATATATATATTTGCTTTAAGTTTTTTGTGGTATTCTTTTAAATTGGCTGTTAATTAATGGTTTTGCAGTGATGACCCCAGATAGAGAAGGAAATAAGCCATAGGAACATTTGTTTATTTTTTTTTATTTTCTCATTGAATGCCAAAAGCAAATGTATATATACAATATAGGACTGCACAATATATTGTTTCAGCATCGATATCGCAATGTGTGCATCTGCAATAGTCACATCGCAGGATCTCAAGCGAATTTAAACCATTTAGACATGAAATTATAACGTTTCCCACTTCAACAGGTTAATTGTGTTTAATTATGTATACAATGAAGACTACGTTATTATTTTACATTTATTGAATTTCTGTGCGTCAGTATTGTTAGACTCCAGTGGAAACCATAAAGCGCTGTTTATTTCATTCTTATATTTTTTTCATCTGTGCTGTAATTAATTTTATTTTGTATATATATATTTTATAGTTTTGTACATTTGATGCAGTTGCACTCCCCCACAAAATACTCCCAATCAATGTAAAATTGTGAATTCCAAATGGTCATCTTCTGAAATGATATTCATGTCGCAATATATATATCGCAGAAAAACAAAATATTGTCAATATAATTTTTTCCAATATCGTGAAGCCCTAATACAATATAATGACACCCTAAAAAACTGGCAAGCTATCTTTCTTTTTTATTATTATTATTTAGTATTTATTCCACAAAAGATCTGACAACCTGAAAGAAAAAAGCATTTCTTTCCCATCCCTATACTACATCAGCGAGGAGTAAATAATTCCTGAAGTTAAAGGCCAGGTCATCCTGGACTCTCTCTGAAGGGCATCATATTATGAAAATAATTTCTTAAATCCTACATTCGTTCTCTCTAGTATACAGCCCTGCGTTATTCCCTTCTGGATCGTCAATCATACATAAACATGAAGAACTGCATACAACAATAAGCTCTTTATTAAAGCCTCTCCCCTGTCTGAGCCACTGTATTACTGCTGTCTGTGTCTGTCCACCCAGAGGTCTTTTTTTTTTCATCAGCCATTTCCAATATATTTTTCACAATTCACTGCTTTTTAAAACTACAAACAAAATCTATTGTCTGTCTGCTATCTCACAGTTTTAGTCTTCCTTTCCTTTGGAAGCCTGTTAATGTCTTAACACTTTGATAAATCATTGTGAATTGCTGCATTGTAGGATCCTAAAGTGTCATTCTTGTTTAGGAGTGTGAAAAAAAGAGACTTCTTGACTTTAAAAAGAACACACCTAGTTCTCGGCTTCCACAATGCTCATGCTCAATCTTCAGGCTATTCATGTCCCCATGATACCCGTCACAATTCACATCATGACAGCTTTTTAATGACACCCGAGAGGTCGCGCAGGGTTCCTTCAGTGTGTTGGTTTAGTGCTTGCTCTATCCCTGCACATTTGGCAGATCTTAAACCTGCCAAGAGTCTTTCCGCCTGCTAGCATCTTAACATGTTATTTATCACCCGCTCTGAAGCGAAACACCTGTGCGGGTTTAAGCTGGTTTACGAGACCCCAGGTAAATCCTGCAGGGGGTCGACACATCCTGCCTGACTTATTTACCACATTGCCAAGAGATTCTCCATTCCATCTCTGGATCCATTTGTGGCAGTACTCGCATTTTCTTCAAACATGAAGCACATTCTATGATATTAAGAAAATAATAACATTTGTGTTAGTGAAACCTAATAAAATATTGCCATTAGTTGTACATTGTTAGGATGAGTAGTATGTTGCAGATGTAACCTTGTATTAATTGTTTATATATGTGTGTGATGTTTTGTTGTTTTTTATTTAATTTTGGTTTTATTTTTTTATTTTGGTTGTCTTTGATTTTGTTTGGATTTTTGTTGTATTTTCAGTTTTTCTTATTTAGTTTACTTTGGTTCTTTTTGTTGTCACTTGGTTTTAATATTTTTTTGGTTTGATACCTTGGTTGTTTTTGGCTTTGATGCTTTGTTTGTCCTTTCTTGGTGGTTTTTTTTTTGTTTCGTTTTGTATTTTGCTTACTTTGTTTTGTTTTCACTTGGTTTTAATATTTTGTTTGTTCAGGTGCTTTCACACCTAGACGTTAGTTTTGGAACCTGTCTCATTTGCCCAGTTAGCACGGTTCGTTTGGCATATCTGAAACCTGCAATCGCAAAACAATCGGTCCGAGATCGCCTGAATGAGGTGGTCTCAGCTCGATTGAAACGAACTCTGGAACGGATCGATTGTAGTGTGTAAGCAAAACGATCCAACGAACCAGGCTATATCACAGTGTATTATGGTTATGTAATAGCCATATAAAGGGCTATATGAAGAGAGAATTATGAGTAGTGTGGGATATCATTCCTACTGGTAAATGTGCGTTTCATGTCGAATACGAAAGTAAAAAGCATGCTGAAATATTAACCGAGTGCTGTTTATCCGTTAGGAAAATTGACTGAAATTACCCTCTGATAATTTTTCCATATTTTAATCTTATAATATTTTGTATTAGTGCAGAAATGAACAAAACAACAGGCCTGACACCTCGAAAGAAAGATCAACATTGATCTGCTTCATGATCTGACTGCAGTCTCGGTTCATCTGTTATTTCTCTCTATAATTTAGCCACAATGCATAATTCTAGCCAACATTTTTTTTAAAGATTGATTGATTCAATAGATAGATTTTTAGACAACTATGGACAACTGAAATGAGGCTATGTATGAGAAAGTCTTACCTCTCTGATTTATATTTGGTGACTATGTCTGTGGGTGTCAAAATTAAAGTGCTCCTTTTTGCTTAGGCCTATAATGTCTTACTGCTTATCATCATAAATTAAAATAACGACGTGACAGCTGAGCGGAATCCGTGGGACTCTGAAAAATAAACCCTCAAACTCTGACCAATGTGAGGAGAGTTTACTTGTGACTTGTGTTAACCGCTTTGGTCCGTTTAGAAACTTGAAACTTGCCGCGTGAAAGTGAACCACGCCAAGAACAAAAATAAACATTGTAACAATGTTAATCTCTGTTTCAGAACAAAACAATCGCTCTACAGGTGTGAAAGCACCCTTAGATATCTTAGTTGTTTTTTGATTCTTTGTTTGTCCTTTCTTGGTTGATTTCGATGTTTTGTTGTCTTTCATTTTGTTCGTGGTTTCATTTGTTTTCATTTTCTTTGTGGTTTTGGTTTTGATAGGTTGTGATTTTTCTTGTCATTTGCCATTTTCATCATTTGTTTGTGGTCTTCTCACATTTTTTCATATAAACCTAGTTCTTTCCCCATTTTGTCCTATTTTTTTTTCTCTCTCTCTCTCTCTACACACACACACACACAAGCATCTTTATCTGTGTCTCTTCCTCCCACATCCCAGGACTACAGAATCGCCACTCTCTTGTTAGTCACGCTCCCTCAGCTGTTAGGACTAGCGTGCAGCAGAGAGTGCCAAGAATAAGGTGGAATTTACATTCATCCCAGTGAAAGCAGTTGTGGCGCCTTTGATAGTCAGAGAAATCTAGTTGAAATCCCCCAACTTACTCGTACTTTAACGGGTTCGATGCTGTCAAGGGTGAAATTTCCACCTACTGCTCATCTCTGCTCTTTAGGCAGAACGCTGCCTCCGCTCACATTTGAATATTACAGAGGCATGGGGAGACCCTTTTTCCTTTTCTACTTGTTGGTCCATTTACATTCACAGAGTCCAAATGGGTTGTTTTCTTTAGTGATGTATCCATCTAGGTTTTTCATTGCCTATTCCGATTGCCCTTTAAAAAAAAAAAAAATTTAAGCCAATTCTGATGGGTCTTTTTTTTTTTTTTAAAGCTAGAATCAAGGAAAAAAAATGTGAGTATATAAACAAAACATTGCCCACAGGCTAAATATGTACAGTCATGTAAAATTAGTGGCAGCCATTTTACACTTTGTCCAACTGCATGGACAAGCATCACTTAAATAAGATTGTATAATTTCAAAATGGGGCGTCGTGGGTAGCACGATCGCCTCACAGCAAGAAGGTCGCTGGTTTGAGCCCCGGCTGGGTCAGTTGGCATTTCTGTGTGGAGTTTGCATGTTCTCCCCGTGTTCGCATGGGTTTCCTCTGGGTGCTCCGGTTTCCCTCACAGTCCAAAGACAAGCGGTACAGGGGAATTGAATAAACTAAATTGGCCATAGTGTATGAGTGTGAATCTATGGGTGTTTCCCAGTGTTGGGTTGCGGCTGGAAGGGCATCTGCTGCGTAAAACATAAGCTGGATAAATTGGCGGTTCATTCCACTGTGGCGACCCCTGATTAATAAAGGGACTAAGCCGAAAAGAAAATGAATGAATAATTTCAAAATATGTTGTAAAAGCAATTGTCCGATTTAAGCTTTGTGAATCTATACTACATAAAACATTCATGAAACAAAAACAGAAGAAAGGCTGAATGAAAATGAAAATTCATAAACCTACAATTGCCAATAGGCGGCAGTGTAGCATTTTCTTGATTTTAACTGTAAATAAAACAGATCGGGGCTGGTTTAATATGCATTATACAGCAAGATTATAAAAAAATAATAATAATATATATATATATATATATACATACACGAGCAATATCACACGAGCAGCAGTGCAATATGGCTGTATATCGGCACTAGTGGGAGGCGTGTGTTGGCTCGAAGTGCCTTAGTGTCCCACCAATGACGATATACAGCCATATTGCACTGCTACTCGTGTGATATTGCGTTTATACAACAGTTTGACAGCATAATCGTGCGTATAAAAAAGAAAATCAAACACAGAGAGTCTCAAAAACCCTTTTGCACGAGGAACTACTTTCTTCCGCCATTCATACACATCTGCAGCTGATATCAGAACAGCAGAAACTGTTACTACTTCACAAAGTCACTTTAGAACTACCATTTGAATAATTCTCTAGCTTAATGTCTAAAATGATGACAAAACAGGTGATTCTTGCTCACTTTCTTTGGTCTGCTCAGTATGACAGGCTGATGGCCAATGCGCTGAATCCCTGAAATTATAAATATTTTAAAATAGGCACTATCTTTATAAATAAACTGCATAGTTGCAATCTAAGCAACTAGATTCTCGACTAAAAAAGCCTCAAAAGTACATTGTGTTGTCCAACAGCAGCAATATTTGTGAAACTGCAGAGTGTCCTCTGCTTGTCACTGTATGTGAGCGGAGTAATACACAAGGGTGAAGGGTGAAGAGGCTGTAGGAGCGCTGTTATTGCAGAATATCGCACGACTATCAGCCAACCAGATTCAAGAACCAGACAGAACTGTTGTGTGTGTGTGTGTGTGTGTGTGTATATATATATGTATATATGTATATATGTATGTATGTAAACTTTTCTGAAGACAGTGGCTTAAGCTCACAGCTTAATAGATGCTTTCATAAAATTACCTCGCCATTTTAATATTTATGATTTTCTTACAATTTCACATATCACAAACCGTTAACTGCCCTTTCTGAGCACATGGTTGGTTAGAGCATGTAGAGGAAATTTGGCTAGAACACCTTGGTTGTACCTCTACTCTGTACTAGAAGTGCCTGGGAAAACTACCAAAGAAAGTCCGGATATGTCATCTGAAGGACAGTGTTTTTTTTACAGTATAGTGTCCCTGACACTTTACTGTAGCATTAGGACCCACACAGACTGTAGTTTGGGTTAGGGTTGAACACCCCTGATGACCCCTGAACACCCCTCATGACTCCACTACTGGCGCTTTTCCATTGCATGGTACGATGTAGTTCGGTTTGATATGGTTCACTTTTGGCTTTTCCACTGCATACTTTTTTATATACCACGAGGTTGCAAGTGAGCTGTACCATTACCAAAATGTGATATATATACATTTCTGATGACCAATTGTTCTGAGAAAATCGCCACTACCTGCATCATTGGATTTACAACATGAGACACCAAACCTCCTATATTTAAATAGTCGGCAGCAGCCACTGCTGTATTGTTGGTTCTTATGACTAAAGCATTTCATATCACTGAAAGAAAAAGACACCTGAAAGGGAATCATCATGATCAGTACAAGAGGTCCAGACGTTTTCTTGTTGGTGAAAAAGCATCTGCTAAAATGCATAAATGTAAACGTAAATGAAAAAGTTTTTCAGGAAGTTACAGCAGAAGAGGCGGCTATAGCAATAATCCCATCCACTTTAAGTGCTACTAAACTGCAGTGGACATGCAAACCGAGCCAAGCAAATCCAAACTGAAGTGAGCCGAGCACTAAACAATATTAAAAATGGTCACTGACACCATCGCCTGAAAATGCTGTGTTTACATAATGAGGGTTTGTGCCTGATGTAAATAGCTTGCTGTTTCTGGATCTTACAGTTGCTTCTTCACCTGAGGCCTGTTTCATGCCACACATGAAAGCCTATGGTTTGAAGAAACAAAGCACATTCACTTTTTTTTGGAAGTCTGACTCAGCCCAGACGAGTTAAGCAGTGTTTTTTTACTTTTTCTTTTGGCTCCACTTTGGAGTTTCATTCTGTGTAGATTAATTAACACACTGATATAAATGTGGACCACTTTCCATGTAAATTTGATGTAATTTTGAAGTTTTAAATTAGAGTTTGTAAATTCTCAATGGCTCACACATTAACTATAGCATAGTTTTGTGTATGTTAGTAAGTAAACATTCAGTAGCACCCATAATACACTTTTCTTCTATATAAAGATGTTCAGTTTCACAGGTTTTGTGCGTACTGTGTGAAAAATGTTTTCATTGACATTTTGCTGACAACTTTTTCCTCAGTGACTTGCATCACAAGCAATATGTTGTAATACCAAAATATTTGTTTCAAGCAAAAGCTAGATTAATAACCAAAGACTTTTTAAAAGCTCTTTAATAATAACATAACTGCCAATGTATGGGTGTGGACCAGTTAAGTGATTGTTTTGTAATGGTTTTGTAACAGGGTCTCAAGAAATCGTATGGCATTTGGCCACAGGGGAACAGAGAGGTGATGAAATAGAGATGTATGATGGAGCTGGAAACCTTGTGTCTTGTTGTGAAAGAAAGATCAGCCCCCTACCACCCCCCAGCATCTAATCAAAGGGGTCATCCTTCTAAATGAATAGTGTGTACATTTTTCAAAAATCGATCAGAATTTAAAGCATCGCATACTTGTAATAATAACAATAACCATTCCAATGGAATCCATACATCTTTCATCAATCCACATGTCCTTGTGTGGTCAGAAAAGGTAGTGTTTTCATTTGAAGCTTGGAGAGCGTTTTGTGTGGGTACACAAATGTCCACTGAATTGTCAAAGATGCCTTTCTTTGTCCACTTTTTTTATATTGAGCTCTTACAGAATAATAGATTTTCAAGTGGACCATCTCTACGATGACAGACTAGAGTCATTCTGCACAGTCTGGTGCATTTTGCTCACAAAAAAAAGAGGGAACTTTCATTTCCACACACAAACTCAAAGGCAGATAGTTGAAAATCTGCCTTCACACCCATTCGTGATGAAATAAAATTAATCTGAAATATTTACCTTACCTGTCCATGTCTGGTCATCTTTAGATGATTGTCAAGGGTACTAGCGCATTAAACCAATGGAGGTTGTAGGCTCTAGTGAGTTGAGGGAACCCTGTGACAGAGTCACTGAAGGTTCTGCATTAATAATGCAGCAATGCTCTACTTCCCTAGTTTAAATGCACCACTGGGAGTGGAACATCCCAAGAACACCACACTTACAGACGAATGGCTTACCGAGTATGACTATGGAACAAGAGCATCTTGAGGCAAACTCGCGTTTTCTTTTTTTCCTTTTGGCACATCCTGTGTGTGTGCGTGGGTCTGAAAGAGGAAAAAGTGCCCCCACAGCTGTTTTGTGTCTGGTCTGTCAGAATGGGTGACTGGTCTTTGTGCAGTCATCATATATTTGAGAGGCTGATTTGCATCTAGAGTCGTGTCAGACGGAGAGCTGTGACTGCTCCACTGTGAGCTGTCAGCCCAAGGAAAAGTCTTCCAGCATGCTCTGTCTTCAGCTCTGACCTTGAACTCCACACTCTCCAGTGGGTCGTTCACTCCATCTCTCTCAAGAGCCACATTTCCTTTCCCATGTCTCAGTGGGAAAGAGCAGGGTTGTAACCTCAATAATGGGATTTTTAATGAAGTCGTGGATTGTTTTAATGTATTTGTTAAGTATGCTGTATTCAGCTGTGGAAAAGCATGCATTAAGAAGAATGACTTTTAGAATAAAGCACTGCAGACCCCCATAATGATTCTCTCTTATTCACTCTTTGGTGAATTTACAAATGTGTTTTTAAGATGCCATTTCAAGTTTCATTGTTTTAAAGCATGAAAGACACTCATCAAATCAAGGTCTAGTCTGTATTTTTACACAACCTTAGGATTAATCAAGTTATTTATTCAGGCTATTCTGGAGTTATTTTATTTAAAAAAAACTTTTTTACACATTTGTACTCTTGCTGACATTGAGGTTTTGTAGAACAAGAGGATTAAACAAATTCTTAAAACAACAGGCGCCAGATTCCAAAGCTTCCTGTTGACTTTGCCAAAGCAGCCTTGCACACACATTCTGAAATCTCTCCTCCCGAGCTGGCCTCAACTGGGCTTTAATTCAATTATAAAACACTTTTATAAAAGAGACGTGTGTTCAATAGCTTAATTTATGAGTCTGCACACTGCAACAGTCCAAACTGGTGCTATGACCCTCAGTTACTTTGTGAGGTGCCCCAGGTCTCAGTATTGGGTCCATTCTCATTAATAATGTGGCTATTTCAGTGGGTGTTATTAGTATTGACCGGGCTTGCACAGAGCAGGCAGCCAGTTATTGGCTGGGATTTGGAACTGCCGTGTGTGCTGATGGGGCCCAGAGTTTAATCGCTGTGGAAACATGAGAGTTATTAAAACGGGAAGCCTTGGCACTGCAGAGGGATCTCGGGTGTCTCTCAGGCTCACTAATGATTATAAGCCTGCAGCTTTGTCACCCAGTAGTGAGAAAGGAAGAATGAATGAACAAAAAGAGATTTGAAGATCCTGAAGTATCAATTTATTCTATTAATGTATATGAGGAAGAGTACTTAACAAAAGTCAAAAAAGTCACACTCTGATCTTGCATATCAGAGTGCCTTCTTACTATTACAGGGAAGGTTTTGAAGTGCACACCATCATATCTAAGTTATAATGGCTTGATTAATAAATGCACACTGCCACCAAGTGGTCAATAAGGCCACAGCATGTTCAGGCTAAGGGCATTTGAGCACAGAGTGTTGGCAGGATTTCTGTCTTTTGGCCAGAGGCAGCACCCAGTGATACCTTGGGAAGTGCCATATGGGTCACCAGGAATAAATTTCTCTGTTTTTGTCTAAGTGATTTCAGGTTATTTTCAATATAACCAGCTCTTGGGCACTTTGGAGGAAATCCGTCTCTTTGGCACATTTAGTCACAGGGGTGTGAAGAGGTAATGTAGGGTGAAGTGCAGCTGGAGCTGACAAGGGGTGGGGGGGGGGGGGGGGGGGGGGGGGGGGGGGAGGGGGGGTGTTGTTGAATTGGTAACCGAGATCTAAATCTTACTGTCATCAGTTTGGTTGAGATTAATCTGTTGAAAACCACCTGCTGCTAGCTTGTTGGCAGCTCTTGGTCTTCCTCCCACTCCACAAATCCTTTGCTTGCATCAAATGAAACTTGATTTTCCCCTGTGGACTTGTGTCCCTGATGCATTCTTGAAGTGTCTGGTAAACATGCTTTTCTATGTTTTTCATGAAATGTCCCTATAGTGTGTGTGTGTGTGAGCATTGTAAGGTCTTCTCTTGATGTGGTTTCATCACCATCTATCTGCATTCACTTCAAAATAGCCTGTCTCTAAAAAATTCTGAGCCATAGATGATGATGATAATTTTTTTTTTTCAATTAGTTCAACTGTTTCACAATTGTTTCGGATCTGTGGCATAAGACCAGCAATCAAACCCATGACCATGTCTTGCTAGCATATTTTATAATATTTTCATGTTTAAATACTATTAGTATACCAAATATTTTGTGAATGTCCAATAAGTCCTCTTCCTTCTTACATTGTTTCCTTGATCAAATCCAGACCAGGAATGTCCCTAGTACCTTTTTTTCCATTTTGCATCCAGAGTCATGTTTCAAGTTCCATCAATCAAAGGAAACTCTAAACATACAGGATGTGAAGTGGTGGGAAAGGATTAAGACATTGGTGCCCCATGGCATGCTTGGAAGCCTCTTGAGAAAAGGCATTTAATGAGTCATGGTTTACACCTGCTACGTCCCATCTTTCAAAATGGTATTAATTGTAGGATACGCCAGTTGTACGCCACAACATTGGTTGCATTGTGTTGCTTACGGGTTCAATTTCCTAGAGATTCAACCTTTAAAACACTTAAAATCAGTTTGGATAGAGGCGTCTGCCAAATGCTTAAATGTAAATCTTGTAGATTATTGTGCTGTGTTGCAACTAATGAAGTTCTTCTGTCCTGTTTTCCCACAGAAAGTTCTACTACATCACTCTACTGAGGGACCCCATTTCCCGCTACCTTAGCGAATGGAGGCACGTCCAGCGAGGGGCGACGTGGAAGACGTCCTTGCACATGTGTGACGGACGGACACCCACACCTGAAGAGTTGCCACCCTGCTACGAGGGCACAGACTGGTCAGGGTGCACCTTGCAGCAATTCATGGACTGCCCCTACAACCTAGCAAATAACCGCCAAGTGCGTATGCTGGCGGACCTTAGTCTGGTGGGCTGCTACAACCTCTCCACAGTCCCCGAGAAGAGGCGCTCACAATTGCTGCTCGAATCAGCTAAGAAAAACCTACGGGACATGGCTTTCTATGGCCTGACGGAGTTCCAGCGGAAGACGCAATACCTATTCGAGCGCACCTTCCACCTCAAGTTCATCCGACCCTTCATGCAATACAACAGCACCCGGGCGGCTGGCGTGGATCTTGATAATGACACGATACAACGCATCGAGGAGCTCAACGATCTGGACATGAAGCTGTACGACTATGCCAAAGACCTGTTTCAGCAGCGCTACCAGTACAAGCACATGCTGGACCGCCGGGAGCAGAGACTACTGAGGGGACACGCCTCTTTCCACAGTCCGTTCCGAGAGGACGGAGCTGGGGGAGAGGGCACGGCACGCCTGCCAACCGAGGATTACATGAACCACATCATCAATGGATGGTAACCACCCACCCCTCTCCAGAGAGACCAAAAAACAGACACACTAACGAGGAGAGGGGGAATACAAGGACCCAAGTGGAATACCCTTTCCCAGACGAGAGAGTTCACCATCCCATCCTGTGCCCAAGTGCAAGATCTCCTTGGCCTTTTTTAAACAAAAGTTCTGGCATAATGTCGAAATTAAGTTATTATAGTTTTTTTAGTTCTTGTTTTGTTTCACAAACAGTGTCTGAAATTAACAAGGAAATATCAATGGACTCTTCATGAAAATAAAAGATTGTTTTTATATATATAAATATATATATAAATATGTAGATTGCCTTTTTTTTTTACATCCTGGTGTGAAACGGATTGAGCCAGTTGCAAGTGGTTGATAATTACTAACAGGTGTTGTATGATTTTATATATATATATATATATATATATATATATATATATATATCTTAATATATATATATCTTAATATATAACACAGAAGAATCCCTTTTTCCATGAGTGTTTTATCTTTTGTCTTTGAATGTCAAACAGTTTTCTGGTTTTCATAAGCCCAGTTGCCATAAGCCCATTCCTGACAGTCAGATGTAATTTCTTATACCCCCCAAAAATGTCATCATGCAGTTTTTATTTTAGCATGTGCTAATTTATACAGTATGCACTGTAAGTGTTGTTTTTGCACAATTGCTGTGATCTTTTTACCCATAGTGCAGTGCAGTATGCCCACATTTTGCATTGTAAATCTCGTACCTTAAATGAACAAAGCATTCACATAATTTGCCCTTGTTAATTGTCGAGTTGAGTTGAGCGCACATGTAGAATGTGTTAATTGAACTTGCACTGAACATGTCGGGGCTTGACATCCCTCACGGGTCTACCGAGACTTCTTAACTTCCATCTTCCCTCCAGCTAAAACTCAAAAATAAACTGCTATTGAAGCCATGTTTAGATAAATGTCAAAAATGCTTATGGGGAAAGAGTGAAAAAATGGATTACATGTTCTATCTGTCTCTGTCAGTCAAGATTTGGAGAACAATGTTGGGATCAGTGAGGAAAGTATGATCATTTTCATGAGTGTGTATACGTTAATGTATACATATGTGTGTGTGTGTGTGTGCGTGTGTGTGTGAGCTAGTGTGAGCCGTCTTGAGTTTGCTTTCCAACAATGTCCATTACTGTGAGTATTTCTGTTATTCATGACACCTGAATCTTTAAAAGTACCAATAAAAATACATTTTCCATTTTTAAGACATGGTTAGTTGGAGTCATTTTAAGATTTCAGTCAGTTTTTGCTTTCAAAAATCATTCTGTGTTTTTTGGAAATTTTCTAAGATTTTTATGATGAATAGAAAGGTTGAAGTATTTATTTGAAATATAAATATTTAGTATTCATTCATTCATTCATTTTCTTTTCGGCTTAGTCCCTTTACTAATCAGGGGTCACCACAGCGGAATGAACTGCCAACTTATCCAGCATATGTTTTACGCAGCGGATGCCCTTCCAACTGCAACCCATCACTGGGAAACACCCATACACTCTCATTCACACACATACAGACTACGGACAATTTAGCTAACCCAATTCACCTATAGCACATGTCTTTGGACTGTGGGGGAAACCGGAGCACACGGAGGAAACCCACGCAAACACGGGGAGAACATGCAAACTCCACACAGAAATGCCAACTGGCCCAGCCGAGGCTCGAACCAGCGACCTTCTTGCTGGGAGGCGACAGCACTACCCACTGGTACCGTAACACCATATTGTGTAGTATCACCATACATTACATTTCTGGTCAAGTATGCAGTATTGTAGTATTATGAATTCTTGCCGAATTGAAGTATTCATTTAAGCAAACCCAAGGAATCTGTGTAAAAATGTTCAAAAATCACAGGTTTCCACTTTTGTTTTAGTTAATCAGCAGCTTTGTCTTTCTCTCTGGTGTTAATTATTTTTGGAGGGTGCGTATGAAACAGCCTCCATGTTATGACTTGCACATTTCCTTTGAAGGACGGATTTGTGTTAATTTTGAGTAACTCAACAGATTTCAGATATAAACTGTAATAAGAGAATTTCAAACAAAAGTTATTTTAAAAAGTCCATATTTATTATCACAATTCAGTTACGTTAATATATTGTTTTTAAATTGCAGTATACTTATTACTTATTTCACATCTGACCAATTTGTTGATGTTTAATGAGGCATTTGTAAAATTAAAAGGTATAATACAAAATAGTTATTAGTCTCTTGTTGGCCTGTTTAGCAGAGGCCAACTTGGAACAAACCATATATAAGCCTGGAAAATGTATAAAAGAATGCATATTGTGCAGACACTTAATATTTAATTATATTAGGTAAGCTAAGTGCATTTATACTTTTAATTTAAAGTTCACAATATGTTTGAGGGCTGCACGGTGGCGCAGTGGGTAGCGCGTTCGCCTCACAGCAAGAAGGTCGCTGGTTCGAGCCTCGGCTGGGTCAGTTGGCATTTCTGTGTGGAGTTTGCATGTTCTCCCCATGTTCGCGTGGGTTTCCTCCGGGTGCTCCGGTTTCCCCCACAAGTTCAAAGACATGTGGTATAGGTTAATTGGGTAGGCTAAATTCTCCGTATAGTGTATGTGTGTGAATGAGTGTGTTTGGATGTTTCCCAGTGATGGGTTGCAGCTAGAAGGGCATCCGCTGCGTAAAACATATGCTGGATAAGTTGGTGGTTCATTCCGTTGTGGTGACCCCATGATTAATAAAGGGACTAAGCCAAAAAGAAAATGAATGAATGAATGATTAAATGAATATGTTTGAAAAAGTCTATTCAAATGCATGTTTTGCCTGAATTTTTGTTGCACTTACAGAGCTTTGAGCACCTGGGGCCTGTATAAGAAAGCAGGTTAAGTGGAAAGTCTGACTAGGTTAACTCTGAAATAAGGGAAAGTTTTTCATTTCATAATGTAAGGTATGTCAAACCTGGGAAAGTGGAGTAAGTCAATCCTGTTTCTGAAAGGGAGGTAACTTATACTCTGAGTCAGTTACCATGGTAACTTACTCTATGAACCTAACCTGGTCAGGAGCTGGTTTTCTTCATCAAACCCAGTTTCTTTCACTCTTCTCTCCATTTTTAAAAGGGAAGCTATGTTTAAATGCTTCATTCATTCATGCATGCTCAAAAAAATAAAAAATGATAATAATAAAATAATAATAACAAAAATCTAAATGCAATTTATTTTTAAAGAAATTATATTAGACATTTAAACATTTTCCAGGGAACATAAAAGTGCATTTTACTTAGATAATTCTACCTACCAGTGTGGTTAAAATATTCATAATGAAAATCAAAAACATTGGAATGTCAATTATCAAGTGCAATATTACATTAGCTCCTCCCTCAAATTTCTCTCCGGGTCATTTCATTTGATCGTGGAGGCCAGAAGTAAATTTCAGTAAGTTGTATCGTTTCTTTTTAAAGTAAAATTTAATTTAAAATTGAAACGTTTGACTTGTACTAAAATAATATTGACAAATAAAAATGACAAAAACACAGCAAAATAATTTTACAATTATTCAACTATTTTAAATGGAACTAAGATTTAAACTTGATGTTCAACCTGAATAACTAAAACGATTAAAGCAAATACAATTAATATTATTTAGATTTTATTATTTCGGTGTAACCGAAAACATCTGTACCAAATAGTTGATCATGTTAAAAAAAAAAGGTGAAATTCTCAATAAAACATTGTATCAGCTATTTTGGTGTAATTTAATATTAGACCTATTTAATAGGAAATGGAGCAACACTGTTCTGAATTCTAATTAATTTGGGGAATTATGTCAGTCAAATTGGGGTGGCACGGTGGCTCAGTGGTTTGCACTGTCACCTCACAGCAAGAAGGTCGCTGGTTCGAGTCCCGGCTGGGCCAGTTGGCATTTTTGTGTGGAGTTTACGTGTTCTCCCCGCGTTCACATGGGTTTCCTCCGGGTGCTCTATAGGTGAATTGGATTAACTAAATTGGCCTTAGTGTTTGAATGTGTGTGTGAATGTGGGAGTGTATGGGTGTTTCCCAGTACTGGGTTGCGGCTGGAAGGGCATCCGCTGCGTAAAACATATGCTGGAATAGTTGGCGGTTCATTCCGCTGTGCGGCGACCCCTGATAAATAAGGGAAGGAAAAATAAGACGAAGGAAAATGAATGAATGGCAGTCAAATTCCTAAAGTGACAAGGTGGTACATACATACAGTTCACACACACACACACACACACACACACACGTACTGGATGAAGATGTAACTGGATGGCACAGGTCCTTCCTTCACTAACTGCACATGAATCAATATGGAAATCAGACTGGATTGCAATTTTGTTCTTCAAAATATACTATTACACGATTGAATTTCATTGATCCGGTGTGTTGCATATCAGTGTACTTGGTAAGTGTACAGGTTTTATAAGGTAACTAATTGGAATACAGTTAGGTTCAGGGGTAGCTTTTGGAACACTAGATTATTAGAAAAGATGGAATAAAAACATAATCATAAAATGTGTTTAAGATGTGGGCTTTTCCCTAGATTGAAAATGAAACCATTGCAAAGCTCTCTTTACCTCCATGTCACGTTTCTGTTCCCCAGAGTATGGAGCTGAAATCCTGCGAGAGCTTCATTTTTCACCTGTGCGCTGAGCTGCTGATGACACTACTCTGCTGTAACCACAGAGACGGACACATAACTCATCTGCTGTTTTTATTCTTCTTTGGGATTGTGTTGAACCAAAAGACCAGCATGGACACATTGTTGCTCGAACAGTTGTGTTCAGTTTCATACCTTCTTTGTGGCGATTAAAAGTATAGACGGAGGAGTCAAACATTAATATTAGGGATATGCAAAATGTATTGTCTACAGTAATATCATTAATGCTGTTTTAACAATGTGCACATCGATTGTCATAATCACCGACGTCTTGAGAGTCCTAAAGCATTCACTATGTGATTAAAATGAAGTTAGAATTACCGCAAAATTAAAAAGACGAAGCATAAAATATCACATAGGATTTTGTTTTTAAAAATACTGATTTATTTAAACCCAGATTTAGGTAAAAGCTAGGCTACAAATGTAATGTAAAAAAAAAAAAAAACAGTAGCCCATGTTCACATAGTAATTTCCCAAAGGGAATTATCAAAATAAATGTCTGTCAAAGCATTTTAAGCTATAACGGAAATTTTCACATTAGAAACTTGATCAGAAACAACGCAAGATGTTCACAATGCAAATGGCACAAAAACAATAGAAAACTTCTATATATAGAATCAATGTTTTTAAGACACACAAAAATTGGGTTATTTAAACCCAAACCTGTAACATATGGTTAAAAAGTTACAAATATTAACCAGCAATTACATTTGTCCATACTTTACTCAAATTTGGGTTAAAATAAATTGAAATATTTTATAAGTTTAACAAGTGAAAGTGCAGTCATTCAAAAAATTATCTTTGCCATAATATGAATTAAATTAATTTTTTGTTGCAGCATTTTCGAATAAACATTTCGTAACTTTGGGTTGGACTTTTTTTTATAAATCAGCAGAAAAATCCAATAAATGTAATAAATCAACATTCTGTCAGAGGTAATGAGAATCAATAGTGATAAATCAAGTAGATGACATAACTGATATTCAAGCTTGTGCAAAGAATATAGCAGCAGTGTTTGTATTTTAAATCACATTTACCTCATCACATATGTAGTTGCTGCCCCACAAAAGAATTGAATTTCCTCATTCACACAGCTTTAAACCTATTAACGAGTTAGGTCATTTTAGTTTCAAATCACATACTTTGGTTTAAGTGGGTTTGCATGTTTTTGCTAATTAAATCGAGGTAACTTCCTAAGTTGTTAGCTCAGAATAGTTTGCTGCTGTGACTGCTCTTCTTTATTAGTTGTTCCCACCACAACAGCTTCATCACATTGTCTTGTCATAATCGTAGGCTACATATGAACAATAATTTAAAGCAAATTTTATATTTTATAAAGTGAAAATAGTATGTAATTGACAGAAATTCCAGAATCTTTTTTCAGTTCAGAGGCGGTGAATGTTTATAAGGTTGTCAGCCAACGATATACAACAAAATATTTGCAAGCAACGACCTTCAATTTCTAATAACACGCGAAGGGCGAGAAAAGGAACAAAAGGGAATTAAAAAGGAACAAAAGAAAGAAAGAAATCAGTGCTCTTCGTGGACACTAGAGAGCACTAGAGGATAAATGATGGCATTGGTGTACAGTTTATGTTACTAATGTTAATTGGGATAAAGTTGGTTTCATTTTCACACATTCAGAATTTCTCCTTAATAATATCATAAATAGTGAAATCATATTATCAGCCAGTGACTATATCAAAGTACAACATTCACAGTCTGGGATGGGCAAAAATACATTGAAATGTATTTTAAAATAAAATACCAAATACCTCAGTTTTACATGTATCAAAAAATAAACTACAAAATACAGCAGCCACAACTGTATCAAAATAAAATACTGTATTTTGAAAATACTACAAAATACTTTTAGAAGGGAGCATGAAATGTCTCCGCAAACCTTGCATCAATAGGTCTATTGGATCAATCCCTTCACCATTAAACTGACTCAGTGAAGTGAAGTATTTGACAGCAACAGCGTTTCTCTGAGCAAGTTAAATTCAGCTTCTCTGCCAACTCATTCACCTCTACTCCTGAACATGAATAGGTATTCATAAACCTTTGTTTCGCTTTCATTTTAGTATACATTTTGTACAAATTTCATACAGAAAGTCCTGTCATGAAGTAGTTCTCTTTAATCGCTGTAAAAAGCATGTAATGCAGATAATGAGTTGGAACATAGTACTATATATCTTCATTGGGTGGCCAGTAAAATTGACACCATCTCTTAACAGTCTTATATTTTAAAAGGGTGATATATTAATTCATTCATTAATTTTCCTTCGGCTTAGTCCCTTATTTATCAGGGGTCGCCACAGCAGAATGAACCGCCAACTATTCCAGCATATGTTTTACACAGCGGATGCTGAACCACTGTGCCACTATGGTGATATATGAAGAGGTTATTAAAATTTTTGTTTAATAAACTTTGATTGTTTTCTGCAATTGAAATCTTCAATACTTAATGTAAAAACATGATTTCTGACTAAAAATACTAAAATCTTCAGTTTTAGTCATTTTCATAAATCATGTTTTTTGCAATTGTACTCTTCAATGCACAACATAATATTAGTTTTTGCAAATAAACTTCATAAACAGCCATCTTTCATCTTCAGTAACTACACAGTGCACCTGCAGATCAACTGGCATTTGAAACAGCCAGTGAAGTAGGTATCGCCACTGTACGACTAATTTTATGCTGTTTGTCTTATTGTCTTGGCATCTACATCAGCAATCCATCCAAAACTACTATTATTTGTGCAGTATACTCACTCTCCCAAGACTTTTTCAGTTCTTCTTTAACTGAAAGTGTCTCAGTTTACTTCTTAGTGAACACCAGTACACCATCTTTTTTTCTCTCTAAACTTCCTCTACATTTCCACCTGCAGCACTGAGACTGAGAATGATTATGTGCTGTAGGCTCCATATTCCTTTTTTTTGGACTGATATTTTATTCTATCTAAATATTAAATATTACTGGTCTTAGCATTGTGCAGTATATTATTTTCAATGATTGTGAACTTGCTCCCAAATATACAAATATAGACTTCTTGCTAAGTATTTTACAGTATTACAAAAATACAAGACACCGAAGTATTTTGATACACAATATTAACCCATTTTCATAAACCCTATCAAATACAAATTACAAAATACTATTTTGTATTTGAAATATATATTTGAAATACCCTGTACACAGTCAATTAAATAAGTTAGTGCTAATGTTGTTTTGAAGTCATTTTCACGTGCGATTTCAGACCGAGTATTCAAATTACCACGGTAAACGATATATATATATATATATATATATATATATATATATATATATATATAAGTTGTCAGTCAACGAATGTGCGATTATAAAACCAACTTTACCTCAATCTAATGTTACTCTTTTATTCAATGAACTGCAGTGTTTCTGTAAGTACCTATGGTAAGTACACATTTGTATTTGTTTGTGTCAGGTTTGAGTCTTTTGAGTGTACTGACTTTGACAAAGAACTTTAAAAATGTCAGGTTCTTTAGTGTGTTTTTAGTGTCCACGGGTCTTATGTTTCCATATTTTATCCACCATTTTACATAGTGTCCTTTGACCCAGATGTTCTTCGACTACAACTTAAAAGCCCAAAAAATTGGTTGAAATAACCCTTTTTTTTTTAAATCGCTTTCTTTAGTAGCTTATAACAATTAGGCTATTAAAATGAGTGTATGGGTTTGAGTGACGTGAAAATGAAGACTTTAAAATTAATTCAAGCTAAAATTAATTCAACTACATTAAATAAGTTTGGCAACTTCCAGCATGTAGAAAGACTGAAATGTGAATAATTGTGATGTCATGCATATCCATAAGATGGCGCTGTAGGCTCAGTTTTCCCCATAGGGTTAGGCATAGTATAAAGCTTTCTATTATGTCCATGTCTATACGTGGTAAAAGGGTTAATGCCACCATAAACAGCGATGAATAGCTAATTTACATCTATTACTCGCTCTTGTCCTTATTTGTCGTGTTCGGTTACCAAGCTTGTAATAAAGCATCCACTTAGTTTAATTTAAACAAAGTTAAAGTCATACATTAAATGTAAAAATGCAACCATCCAAACGACTCTAGAGTGCCGTTTAAGATTCATTACAATGAATCAGACTTGAACAATGGGACACGAAGGAATCATTCAAACTTTTCAACGCAACGTTGGCGAGTAGCATTCAAAGATTAAATTATTGACTAGAATCAGTCGTCGACGCAACTAATTCGTTAACATTTAAATCATAAACGATATAAACTAAGTAAAAGTGAAAAATTAAATGACACCGGTTTGGTTGATAGGAACAAACATGCTAACAGATTAGCAATCATGCCTTTCCTCAGTGTGTTGTGCTCACATTTCATTTTGTGTTCACACAGACTGGTTCCACTGACCTCATCTCCAAACACCATCTGGATGAACTGGACCCTCTCAAACACCAACTTTATGGTCTTACATCCAGAACAACTGGGTCACGTAAAGACACACACTTCTTGGACCTTCATTCTTGGTTTCTTCACTATGCAGAATGTGGCTTTTGATCACCAGGTAAGTATTTGTCCCTGTACCTCTTCTAGAAAGTTCTAGATGTGTTTTTTGTGGACATAGCTAAATGGTGGGTGTTCGGTCAACTCTTGAGTTTGTGAATCACGTCCAGTATAGGGTTTGTCATCAAAAATGTAAGTATAATTGATGAAGTGTAACTAAATGAGGAGTGACAACTAAGTGAACTTTTAAGTGAAAAAGTGACTAAATGAAACAAATAAAATGCACTCATATAATGGCAATGAATAGCAACCAGCATAAAAAGACACAAAAGAATCACACATGCAATTTGCACAGAAAAACAAACTAATTGACAAATTAAAATAATTAGAAATGCAGCACAGTATACTTTTCTTTTCTGAGATAAATGCGTTTGTTGTGCTCCTTAATGGCATACAAAAGCAGTGCAGTGCAACATAAACAGACTATGAAATGGAAGCTAAAGGTTTTTAGACAAAATAAGCAAGCTAAATAAGTAAAGCTGAAAATGTATTGGATAATCAGCAAACACCTGCCTCTGTGCATTTTCCCTTGAGTGAGTAAATACCCAGTCCATCAGCAAAAATCACACGGCAAAAAGACTGTGCCGCATATGCCACGCTATTATTGTACACCTGCATGTTGATCTTACAGCTTCTTTGGCTGGTGAGCAAAGCACAGACAGAAAAACAATACTGATATACCAGTACTTTTTCTCAGCTGTCTAATGACTCCTGCTGCTGCTAATGAAGAATAAGACATGGGAAGATTCATCAGCGCTGACTGTGCTAATTAAATACTATTGGATTTACGTTGTCTATTCAGCGGCCCACATCTGCAATCTGTAGTTTATTATTTACAAAGAATTTTAAATTCATTTTTTTTATTCATTTTCCTTCGGCTTAATTCCTAATTTATCAGGGGTTGCCTCAGTGGAATGAACCGCTAATTATTCTGGCATATGCATTACACAGCGGATGCCCTTCCTGTCGCAACCCAGTCCTGGAAAACACCCATACACTCTCACACGCACTCATACACTATGGCCAATTTAGTTCATCCAATTAACTTATGAATTTGCATTTCATTTAAATAAGTTACAGTTTATTCATTTTCATAAACCTTTTTGTATGCTGTAAATATCATCAAACCACTGAATAATGACTCATTAACATCAGACTTAAAAACTGCATTGCTTAAAAATGTTTTATTTGTCTTTGAAATGTCACAAGCTGTTCACGCATAGATCAAATCTACAAAGACTAAAGTCTCAGACCCACAGAGATATTCTTTATAAAATTTAAAGTCCACGTGGACCTGAAATTTAACTTATTTTAGACTTTAATTTCTGAAACGGAATATTGAGTAGGGGGGGTGGGGCTTTTTTTTGGTGCATCATTCTTTTGTAAAAATCTAAAAAGATGTGCGTGGTTAAAAATATTTTGGCTGAAGCCATCAAATTGATGTCAACAGAGAAGGACCAATATGTAGAAGCAAATGGTTAGAAGAGTAGAAGGAGACTTTGATTGTAGATTACCAAAATATTTTTTTTTCCCACTGGATTTACTTCAGGGATTATTTGTTCACTCAAAGAATAAAAATGTGCGCTATCAAAATAAACGTTGTAAATTTTGATTTCACATGGACTTTGACTCATCCATGTTTTCCTAAAATGCCTCGTTCAAGCTTGTGCCTACAAATCTACTTCAGTCAGTGAGTATATTGTCAAAACAGAAAGAAAGCCCAACTCGCTGTAGTATTGTTGCCGTCTCCACAATGGTGAGTAAATAAAACTGCTTTGTTTATAAAATAACACAGGCAAAGTTGATCAGTCAGCTTGGTGATCTGTCTTTGTTTGGATCAGATTTAGTCTTGAATCATTTACCACCACACTTGAGGTAAACTTATTATGTGGTTATACACCAAACACACAAAATAATGTTGTTTTTTAGCATTGTCATATGCCAATATTTAACTAGATTCTAAATTTTACTTTAGTTTTTAACATGAATAATGTTTTTTGTTTTGGGCAGTATTAAAATCACGATTTATACAAAACCAAGAATATGTTCAGGCTACAATTTATAAATAATTTAAGCTCTTAGCTGTAGAAATAGTAGGCTTTTACATTTTGTTTTCTTTCCATTCATCTGTAGAACTCTAGCATAAACATTTGACATGATCATAGAGGTAAAACAATGCTAAAATCTTTCTTTTGGTCTAATCTGGAGGATCTCTTCTGATCAAATATGTAGTATATTTCTGTAAGACTTCTCCTCAGCACTTACCTCTGAATTCAGACCCACGTTACTCACATTTCAATTACAGATCACATTACTCTCATCTTACCTGGCTAGAATACCAATTCATAGGATGATTACCTTTCTTCGTTCCTATCATATGGGGAAAAAATGAGACTTTCAGCTACTCCTGGAGTTTCTTGTCTCCTGAGTGTTGAATGGTTTAGCATTTAGATAGCGGTCATGAAAGAAATTAAAGATGAGGGATAGAATAAGAAAGCGGGAGAAAATAGATTCATGTGCTGTTAGAGATTTTATTCCTTGTGCCTCTTTCAGACCGATTGAATCTCCTCAGAGAGCAAGAACTGAATTACAATGAAACCCGCTGAATAACTTCCATGTAGATTAGTGTCATATTATAGTATCAGCGTGATATAGGTTTCTCGAGCAAAGATAAACACATAACCTTTTGCTTGGTCAGTGGGTTGAATCTAAATTGATCTTCACCAATGAAAATAAAAGCTTGGTCTGAGTAGTCTTGATTTCTGCTGCAATGTTTGGATGGTGGAGTCAAAAAATGATGTATACAACATAAAAGCATGGATCCACCCGGTCTTGTAGCAGTGGTTCCGGATGGTAGTGGTGTAATGGTGTAGAGGAGATTTTCTTGACACACTTTGGATGATTTAGTACAAATTGAGCACAGTTTGAATATTCTTTCAAGACAATCCTTTACATACAAAACAAGTATGGATGGGTGATTTAATCGGAAAAAGAAAAAGAAAACTAAAAGCAAAATACATAACCCTTTAAACAATGCAATTTCACCATCTTGGTTATTGATTGATAGATTTTTTTTATGCTTTTAACACTATCTCTTTAAAACACACCACTGCTTGTTCACACATGAGAGCGTGAGTTTGTTTTTACTGAAAGCACAGTAAGTGTATTGATTATATGCAACCTGGTCACTACATAATCTCACACTTTCTCTCATATATGCAAAAAAAAAATCCTATGTCAGATAATTGGCAAACTTCATGTAAATCCTATTTTTTAATACTTAAAGCATTTGTTCACAAGAGATGCAAGTTCTTATTTTGTACTTTTCACATTTGCATTATTTAAAATTATATTTATTTTCAAAAGATACAAGTTATTTTCCACTTTACACATTATCATTCATTCATTTTCTTTTTGGCTTAGTCTCTTTATTAATCTGGGGTCGCCACAGCGGAATGTACCGCCAACTTATCCAGCATATATTTTACGCAGCGGAGGCCCTTCCAGCGGCAACCCATCACTGGGAAACCCATACACTCTCATTCACACACATACAATTTAGCTTACCCAATTCACCTATAGCGCATGTCTTTGGACTGTGGGGGAAACCGGAGCACCTGAAGGAAACCCACGCAAACACGGGGAGAACATGCAAACTCCACACAGAAATGCCAACTTTCCCAGCCGAGGCTTGAACCAGTGACCTTCTTGCTGTGAGGCGATTGTGCTACCCACTGCGCCACCGTGATGCCCCACATTATCATTCATTCATTCATTTTCTTTTCGGCTTAGTCCCTTTATTAATATGGGGTTGCCACAGCAGAATGTACCGCCAACTTATCCAGCATATGTTTTTACACAGCGGATGCAACCCATCACTGGGAAACATCCATACACACTCATTCACACACATACACTACGGACAATTTAGCCTACCCAATTCACCTATACCACATGTCTTTGGACTTGTGGGGGAAACCGGAGCACCCGGAGGAAACCCAGTCAAACACGGGGAGAACATGCAAACTCCACTCAGAAACGCCAACTGACCCAGCCGAGGCTTGAACCAGCGACCTTCTTGCTGTGAGGCGAACGTGCTACCCACTGCACCACCGTGCAGCCCCCACATTATAATTTAAAGTGTAATTTTGTTAGCAAGAAAAAACTGGTTATGTTTTATTGTTGACAAAGATATTCATTTATTTTGTTGCTTTTCACATTAAAACTGAAATGTGACCTTTTTTCACAGCACAGTAAATCTTCATTTCAAGCAATGTTTGTTTTTAAGTTTTTTGTATTAATCAAATAACCATAAATAGTTTGTTTCCTTCGATTATTTTGTCACAAAAAATATAGAAACGTGCTCCTTCATTTTGTGCCACTTAATAGTGAGTATATTCATTCATTTTCCTTTGGCTTAGTCCCTTATTTATAGTTGAGTATATTTACAGTAGGGGCAGCACGGTGGCTCAGTGGTTAGCACTGTCGCCTCACAGCACAAAGGTCGGTGGTTCGAATCCCAGCTGAGCCAGTAGGCATTTCTGTGTGGAGTTTGGATGTTCTCCCCGTGTTGGCGTGGGTTTCCTCCGGGTGCTCCGGTTTCCCCCACAGTCCAAACACTTGCACTATAGGTGAATTTAATTAGCTAAATTGGCCGTAGGGTATGTGTGTGCATGTGAGAGTGTATGGGTGTTTCCCAGTTCTGGGATGCGGCTAGAAGGGCATCCGCTGTGTAAAACATATGCTGGATAAGTTGGCGGTTCGTTCCGCTGTGGCGACCCCTGATGAGTAAAGGGACTAAGTTGAAGGTAAATGAATGAATATATACAGTACAAATGATAACATGATGAACTATAAGTAGAAACAATAATAAGTTAATAAGTAATTACATTGAAAATAAAAATAACTGTTGAATAATCAAAATCAAGGTAAATTTTTCAATTAATCAAGGTTTTCATTTCAGTTCATAATGCCCAGCTCTAAAAACAAGCAAGAAATAATTATTTTATCCAAGAAATTAAAGCACGAAAGGGCTATGTGCAAGGTGTCAGGATGATGCGGATGCTGGTGACAGTTCAGAAGATGAGCATTCGGTTTGTATAAAAAAACAGCAGGTGGGTTCATGTAGGGGTCAGGGTCAGTTCACTGTCGCTCAACAACACGGAGCTAAAGTTTGCCTTTGGGGTCTGAACATATCTCTCGCACTCCTTTATATTTTACATAACTCATCCATTCTGACGTGAAATGCCCTTCTGCAAGACACTGAAAACATCTGACACTGCTGCAGGTGTGGCCTTGGTCTTTTTGAGACATCAATGATTATATTTCAGAATGAATTATCAAAAACTCTTACTTGATGAATCGTATTTGAAATGAAAGAAGGAATTATATTGTAGCAAATGTTTAGGGAACCTAATATGAACAAACACACAGCATTTGGTTTCCTCACAGCCAATGGAGTCCTGCAATGTTTTTACAAGTTTTAAAATTGAACTTTGGCCCAATAGGGAATATTTTGCAATCGTTTGTGTAACCCTACAAAAATAACAACAAAAAATGTGTCATATTTTCATGTTTATCTTCATTTTTAGACAAAAGTACAACATTGGTATTTTAGACCAAGAGTTAAGAAGTCAGTATTTGATGGAATATCCCTGATTATCAGTAACAACAAATCTAATTTGTTATTCTGTTTCTAACCTATTCTCATTTTCTGAATAATTCTCTAAATACAGAAATATTTTAATTTGAAAGTTGGAAGAAGCATTAACATGCATTTCTAGAATAAACCTATATTGATATTTCACTGAAACCCATACCCAATAAATGCACTAAATCCTGAGAATTTAATATTTATGATAAATGTCTGATGTATACATAGTGTATGGGTGTTTCCCAGCACTGGGGGGTTCATGAGTTAGTCTACTCAGTGCTAGGTTCCATCTGGAAATTTGGCGGTTCATTCTGCTGTGGCGACCCCTGAAAAAAGGGACAAAGAGAGACAAAGACGAAGGAAAGTGAGTGAATCTATGTTTATGTAGGTATATATGTTTTTTCCTCACATTTCTTCTGTATACTTTCAAACTTAAGCCTGGTTGTTCCTTTAACAAAATAAATACATTTCTCTTTAGAAAGAAATGTAGAAAATGTATAGATTCTGAGACCGCACACCTTTTCAATTATTATTTTCAATTATTATTTTTTATTTACCGTAGCAATGTATAAATCATTGGTTTTGCTGCCAAGTTGTCAAGGTAACAGCAAAATAAGTATTTTCCTTGAGATAACCTATACCAAATGTTCCTTTGAGAAAGAAAAAACCCTGAATGACCCACTAACTTTTGCTTTCAAAAGGAAATCAATTGCTTCCAATCTGAAAACTGCTCATTAGACACCCACTTCCACTCTCAAACCACGTCATCTAAAACCCCTGCAGAGCAAATCATAAAGCAAAAAAAAAAAATTGGCCACTGCATCCTACATATGTTTTGTTTTTTTCTAACTTTCCTTTCCTGTCACATGATGAATGTTAAACCATCTTATACTGCATAAGAAAACTATGGGACTGGTCTGTAAATACTATAATCCATGCAAGATGAAACATATACCTTGAAATGCTGAAGGGCAAGAATAAGGTCAAAACCCAATTTTCCACGGTGGAGTGTCACTGTTGTGTAGAATTACACGTCTTTGAATATAATATATAACCACTTTTCCATACCGCCAGTATCTGTCGGCAAGAGATACCAAAGCTCACACTGAGATGATAAACTGATGGGGTTGTGATGTGACATAATGAATAAAAACGAGCTGCTAGAAAGTGTAAAGTTGCCTGTTGAAGGCCAAGAGGGATACAGTATCTGTACAAATACATAATCTGAAAACTGAACCATCATATTACCTGAATTACACAACCCTCATTTGCTAAATAAGCCTAATATTAACTGCTTGCTGATTCTCCATAAACTTTTTTTTCTTATTTGTTTTATAAAAGCAAACTGTCATAACAAAAAACATTTGTACAAATACATCATTTAAAAATTAACCGTCATATTGAGGATTAAATTACTAGGACTAAATAACTCTGTTTCTAAAAAAAAAAAAAAAAAAAGAATTTTATTTATTAATTTTCCTTTGGTTTAGTCCCTTCTGGGGTTCATCAGGGGTCGCCAAAGCGGAATAACCCGCCAACTTATCCAGCATATGTTTTACACAGCGGATGCCCTTCCAGCTGCAACCCAATACTGGGAAACAACCATACACACACATTCACACACATACACTACGGCCAATTTAGTTTATTCAATTCACCTGTAGCGCATGTCTTTGGACTGTGGGGGAAACCGGAGCACCCGGAAAAAACCCATGCGAACACTGGGAGAACATGCAAACTCTACACAGAAATGCCAACTGACCCAGCTGGGGCTCGAACCAGCGACCTGCTTGCTGTGAGGTGACAGTGCTATTTAAAAAAATTATAATAATAATAATAATAATAATTATATTTTAGAAATCATTTTTATGAACTTGTTTAAAATTAGTTCACTGACAAAGATTTCAGTAGATATCAGTATGTATCATTACAGTTACAAAAATATAATTATAAAAAATGTGTGTATGTGTGTTTCAAAAAATTACGTTTTATAGTTTATACACATTTTTTAAAGGTGAGATAATAGCAATAAGGTGCGGTGCGGTGGCGCAGTCAGTAGCGCTGTCGCCTCACAGCAAGAAGGTGTATAGGTGAATTGGGTAAGCTAAAATTGTCCGTAGTGTGTGTGTGTGAATGAGAGTTTCCCAGTGATGGGTTGCAGCTGGAAGGGCATGCGTTGTGTAAAACATATGCTGAATAAGTTGGCGGTTCATTCCGCGGTGGTGACCCCTGATTAATAAAGGGACTAAGCCGAAAAAGAAATGTATGAATGAATAATAGCAATAATAGTGAATAGATGTGTTTGCACAAGTACAGATGTTGGAAGGAAATAAGAGATAAAAGTAAGACTTAATGGGTGACACGGTGGTTCAGTGGTCAGCTCTGTCGCCTCACAGCAAGAAGGTCGCTTGTTCGAGTCCCGGCTGGGTCAGTTGGCTTTTCTGTGTGGAGTTTGCATGTTCTCCCCCGTGTTGGCGTGGGTTTCTTCTGGGTGCTCCGGTTACCCCCACAGTCCAAAGACATGCGGTATAGGTGAATTGAATAAACTAAATTGGCCATACTGTATGTGTGTGAATGAGTGTGTATGGGTGTTTCCCAGTGATGCGTTGCAGCTGGAAGGGCATCTGCTGCGTAAAAACATATGCTGGATAAGTTGGCGGTTCATTCCGCTGTGGCGACCCCTGATAAATAAAGAGACTAAGCCAAAGGAAAATGAATGAATGAATGAAAGTAAGACTTAATTCTGTTATCACTACACTGTCTGAAAGCTGTTTGTGCAAAGATATAGAAGAACATTTTGTGTATGTTAAAGGTTCATCGTGGGACTGTCAATCCTTTATATTTTAGCATGTAGGGGAGCAACGAATGCATACTGCAATATCTATTTCTCTTATAACTTTTTTTTTCAAAGCATTTTCAACTCCCAACTCGACTACAAGATGGAATTTCATCAGCGAGTGGCAATTGTCTTTGTTCAGTCATGATCTGACAAGCCTTCAAGAAAATGGTTTTAAATTACAACATATACAAGCAACCTGTGAAAAAGAGGTGAGCTGGATGACAGCAATTTTATCAGCATGGTTGCTTCTCCGCAGTTCCTCGCTGAGACCTTATTGCGGAGAAGAGCATGTGGTAGAAAGAGTGGAACCTGCAGGCGGCCCCGTCTGAGTGGAGGACGGGTGGCAGGGAAGCCCATTCGTCGAGATGGAAGCCACTGCTTTACTGATTAAACTTCACAGTCTTCAAAGACGCCATGTCAATTACCCACAACTCTCGCCGCCACCTGCAGTCTTCCATCCTTAAATTGCTTGTAATTAATGCAATTTTCCTCATCGGGCACAATAAGGAGTGAGCTGAGGAAGCCTCCTGTCATTAGCTCGAGCTCAAAGAATTGGGCAGTGGATTTAGGTAACATGCCCCTTGTGACTTGATTTGCTATTCAGTCCTGCTGAGTTGCCTGCATGCCGTACAAAAGTAATTTAATCAGTCGAACACATCATTGTTTGATCGTTTTCCCCCCATTCTTTGTTGTTAGGCTGACATGAAGCCTGTATTGATTCGGAAGCTGATTACTGTTTATTATGCCACATTGTCTAATGGGCATCACAGCTGTTTGGTGTCTTGCATTGTAGTCATGTTAAACAGATTGATCACAAGCTTATTGATCATGTTTAAATATAGTTTAGCCACCCCAGTAAGTAAAAGCAAAAAGGTAAGCACATGGTGTTATATTTAAATGAGCGGCACTGGAATTACAAACCAGGGGGAACAGCTTGAGGTTTTCTGTGCCTGTGAGATGACCTATGACCCTGGTCTTGCGTCACTGTCTTTCAGTCCACTAATATTTGCATAAGTTGCATATGTCCGTTACAGTTCAATGGTTGCAATACTCTGGTCAGTCAAATGGCAAGCAGGCAGTGAGGTAATAAAACTACTGAAAATACAGCAGTATTAGAACGACTTTTGATGGATGACATGACACTTAAATAAGAGTAATTGCTGAAAAATCAGCTTTGCCATTGCAGAAATATATGGCATTTTAAGTATATTCAAATAGGAAACAAGTTATTTTACATTGTAACAATTTTCCACAATGTAACTATTTTTTATCAAATAAAAACATATGCACATAGGGTTTGTAAACATAGGCTTTGTAAACATATGACACTCAAAAATATGAAGAAAAAAATCTAATTGACCTCAAACTTTTGAGCAAAAAGTACATGAAATGTGATTTAAAAAAATTGTATTATATAATTAGAAGATCAAGAACCATGGGTGTACTTCAAGGCTCTGTTTTGGGACCTTTGAAATTGCAATGATTTTTAAGTTTATTATTATTATTTATTTATTTATTTTTTAATAATCCATTTTGTTGTTGTTGACTTGTTCCTGACTGAAGCTGTTTTAATTTAATACACAAAAGTCTCACTCTTAAGTGAGATTTCAATGCTATTTTGACCACCAAACTAGAAAATGTTTCTGGTTTGCATCTCAGAAATCTGCTCACCATAATATTCACAGCATAAACAAATGATTGCTAACTGCAGAGACAGCATGAATTGAAACTTAATCAGTAGAGGATATTTTCACAAACAGCTTCTCTCAGATCTGCAGAGACAATGTGTACAATTACCAGACTGAGTTGATGGAATCCCTCTGAGTCATCTGAAGATGATCAATCAGGTTTAGATGTACTCCACAGGGCCAGACATAAAGTACTTCATCATCCTAAGAATTATGGGACAACCAAACAAAAAGAAAAACAAAGAAGATAATAACAAATTTAAAATCAAATACAAAATGAGCTATAAAACACTTTAGTTCCCCCTTGGATTGATCTCATTTGTATTACATTTCTAAAAGCTATTTATATAATTAGCATATTAATTGCCTAAACACGTTTTATGTTTTAACGTTTAAATATAAATTAAATATAAATATTATGTTTAACATTATATGACATTTATGTCAACATGAGGGTAGTAAAATTGATTAATGCTCCTGTAATAATGGTTCTTAATATCAATTAATTGAATTAAAATTTATTTAAAAAAAAAATGTTTTTGAATTTGGAGAAGAGGCACATCATAATCTGGTTACGAAGAAAATAAACATGTTGGTCCATAGTCTAGTGCCAATGCAAAAACTTAAAACTGTTTTAATATATGCAAAATGAATCTTGGACTTGCAGTTTCAGCTCTATTTATAGTGATTTTGCTCGGTCACTCAATAAAACTCCAGTGTTTTCAGCAGTGACAAATCAAAACACCTCTGAACAGTGTTGGGGAAAGTTACTTTTGAAAGTAATGCATTACAATATCAAGTTACTCTTCTTAAAAGTAACTAGTTGTGTTACTTAGTTACTTTTTATGGAAAGTAATGCATTACGTTATTTTTGAGTTACTTTTGCATTTTTGTTTTCTGACATGGCTGAGGGGTTTTTTTCTTTCTTTTTTTTAAATGGAGGAGCTCTGCAATTAACAACACACTGTATAGCCTACACCTTTATTTATTAAAAAACACATCGAAAAATAATAATGTAGGATAATGTTATCTTCTGAGAACTTCCTGAGCTTAGAGGTCTACATGTCATATACACAGATTAATGAAAGTTTAAAGCAATGTGTTTGCTGCCTTTGTACTTTTTGTCTTATTAGTAAAGTACAAACCATTTTCAAGTACAATTCCTTTTCTTCCATGTGTTTAAAATAATGAACGCATTGTCTCATTTCAATTTTAATTCAGCAATTTACTTTTAAAAGCTAATTAATTAAACAAAAAAGTAACTCGGGTTACATTTTTTAAAAAGTAACTCAAATAGTATTACTTAATTTTTTTAAAGTAATGCGTTACTTCACTCGTTACTTAGAAAAGCAACATTATTACGTAACTTGCATTACTTGTAATGTGTTACCCCCAACGCTGCCTCTATACAGGGAAAAAGTGTGCACAAAAAAGTATGACTAAAACTTAAACAAATAGTTCAAGAAAAAAGTCCAATTACTGATAAGCGCCTTTCTGGACCTTTTGAAGATGTACATATTACCCATTTCATTCTTCATTTAAAAAGTATTTTACAAGAGCATGAGTGCTGGGATCATTTTGGAGGTGATGTTGCACTCAGAATTGTGTCCAACCAGCCTGATCTCATGAGTAAATGTAACTATTTTACATTTTGTCAGTTTAGTGGCTAATTCTAATTCGTTCCTGTTCAGTTGTACGAAAATGTATGATTTTTTAAAGAGGTGTGGTACCAAACCCCACCCCTAAACCCAATAGTCATTGGGGGATAAGCAAATCATAGTTCATAATCATCGTACAAATTGGCCACTAAATCAAAGTTATGAATTGCCGTGAGGTAGTATTGGTCCAACTGATAACTTTTTATTAAAGGTGTAAAAAATACACACAGAATGTGTTTGCATTTGAGTACATGGAGTTTCACTCTTTTCGCATTCAAGTGTGAATTGCTTGAGCTTATTGTTCAATATTAGACTGAAAGATCAGAAAAAAAGTTACATTTTCAAAAGCCGCTTTCCTGCATGCTTACAACACAGTCAATAAAAGATTTACATATCTTATATCCTTAAAATATACAAAAATCAATCTACTGACACCTACATTTGAAGCTGATGTGGATGATGGTGATTATGAAAACCCAGACTGCTGGTTAGAATCGAATGATCGAAAGAATCAAGTAAATAAATAGATTTCCCTAGCCTTATTTATTGCTCTCATTTCTTGCTTACCTCAAACATACACACACTTTTTTCCTCTAAAATATCTCATTTGCATTCATGCCGCTACAGCAACTGATAACCATCTGTAGCGTGTCGGAGGAAAAGGTATTGCACTTTACCTCTTGATCACTCTGGCCCTGCATTGCATTTCTATGCTTATTTCTCACCAAGAGAAAACGATTACACATCATCACAAATCATCAAGGCACCAAGGGATGAAAACATAATTTCGGAAGAGGTAGATGTCTGGCATTATCCAAGCTTATTCAAAGAGGTTTGTCCACAGAGGAAATAGAAGCACTTCTAAAAACAGAAGGCAAATATTGACATTTCCAAGGGAAAGCGCTGATGGTTGACCAGGTGTTTGATTTATGCCTGATTTGCCTTTGATCGATGTGAGTCTCCTGTGTCCCTGTGGTTTGATTCCTGATGGATGCTATTGTGGCTTCCAACACCACAATCACAATTTAGAGCCTCTGTGTTTATTGTGTTCTCAAAACCTTCTAGAAAATTTTTAGCTGAAGCTTGTGAATTATAAAATGGAAGTGAAAGAGAATGGGCACTTTGACTAGTAAGAAATATACAAATAAAATAAAGGCAAAATGGTGTCACTTCATTTTAATGGTTTCTTTAACACATTTTGTTGCCAACTAATTTTCATTAGAGTATAAGTAGACTGTTAGGTTGGGTTTAAGGTTAGTCTAAGTTACATGCACTTGGAAAGTTTCTTATAGTCAGTTAAATATCTGTTGGTTGAGATATTGCGCAGTCAGTCTACTGATCCTCTGAGAATTAGGCCGTCCATTCGAACACAAGTATTTTCATCCACACGAAAATGCAGTATCAGGGTACTGAAACCGAAACTTTCTCAAAACTCCTGCCAGGATGAAGGCTTTCCCAATATCCAGGTAAAGTGTGGTTGTGTGGCCACTACAACTGGAGGTTTTGCCTCATGACGTAGTATGCGTGCAGTTTTCTCCTTTCTGATTGGTCAACAAGGCTGGGTTCACACCAAATGCGGAAGACGCGATTGAGGCAAATTCCGCTGGTTTGCAGTAAATGTGTAGCGTATTTCCAGAGCTATCTCACGTAACTTTTTGATTTAGTGGCTAATTTGTATGAAATTGTACAAACTCATTTGTACAATAGGATTTGCTTATCCCCCAATGACGGTTGGGTGCCACGCCTCCTTTTTAAAATCGTACATTTTCGTACAAGTTAACTCGTACAAACTTGTCACTAAACTGACAAAATGTAAAATAGTTACGTTTCCTCGTGAGATCAGGCTGGTATTCCACGTCGTTTGCGATGCGTTGAGGGTAATCCGTCTCTTTTCTCGTTTTTGCATTGAATTGTAGGCAATGTACAAGCACAAATACTTAATTGCACATTTGGTGTGAACTCAGCATAAAAGGATTTTAACGTGCATCTTTGGATTTTCATATGGACAGAGATTATTTTTAAACGAAGGCAGGAATTTTTTTTTATAAAAATACCCATGTGTGGACATGGCCTTAGATGGCATGTAGTTGCAATGTAAGTTATAGTCAATAAAATGTGCAATAGGGACCTACATAATCAGTATGATGCGCTGAGGTCTTACTGTATGAAGCAGATAAAAAAAAGCTATGTTACCTGAAATGAAGTAACATGCAAAAGAGCCATTTCAGCTAGTTGCATGCCAAATCAGAATTTTGGTTTCACTTAGTTCACCTTTAAGTTAGATTTCTAATTTAAATCTGAAATCAATTAAATACCATGTAGAAATATGGAACAACTTACTAAGAATAAAATGAAAACAAAGCAGAGGTGCACATATGTGTGTATATGTATATTATTAACGTATTTTAAATGTAAAATTATTACAATTCTTAAATTATTTTAAAAATCATATAATAATCAAAAAATAATTCTAAGTTATGTTTAACGGAGCAAGGAAATCCACACTATTTCCTTTAATAATATTTTTATGCTTTATTTCTTGTTGTCTGGCTGGGGAAAAAAGCAGTTTTGAAGGTCAATATTATTAGCCCTCTCAAGCTTTTTTTTATTTTATATTTTGATTGCACTTTAAGCTGATTACTAAATCTTGCTAAATAACTAGTAAAATCTTATGTACGGTCATCATGGCAAAGACAAAATTAGTTATTAGTATTTGGTTATTAATTATTATGTTGAAAAATGTGTTTAAAAATCTCTCTTAAACAGTAGTTGAGAAATATTTATATTATAAAAGTAAAACATATAAAACATGTTTGTGTGTTCTTATAACATTGTTGGCTTGTTTGAGCTGACATTTTGATTGAACATGATAGACATACACTTACTAAATAATAAATATTTGCATGCTTTTCTGCCATGCAATCAAGAGCATTTTAGAGGTCTTTTGAAGATGACCATTATAAAAAATGACATCTTTCAAATGTTTTGTAAGGGAGCAGACATCTGAACATCCATTTTTTCTGTAAGGGCTTTAAGATTAAAGAAGCAAGCTGCTTCACAATTTACAGCACTACCAGCTCAATAGAAGGAAGAATGAATCCATGCTTTTATTTTATATTTATGCAAATTGTGACTCTACCATATGAATGTTGCCACAGAAATCGAGACCCATCAAACCAGACAACCTGTTTCCAGTCTTCTGTTGTCTAATTTTGGTGAGCATGTCTGAAATGTAGCCTCAGTTTTTTTCTGACAGGAATGAAACCTGTGTTGTTTTCTGCTACTGTAGCTCATCTGTGTCAAGGTTTGATGTGTTGTCTGTTCAGAGATGCTCTTCTGTAGACCTCGGCTGTAATAATTAGTTATCTGAGTTACTGTTATCTTTCTATCAGCTCAAAGCCGTCTGGTCATTCTCCTCTGACCTTTGGCATTTTTTTTGACAAACAGATCTGCCACTCATTGGATATTTTCTCTTATTCTGAGCACTCTCTGTAAACCCAATAGTTGTATGAAGTTTCCAGCAGATCAGCAGTTTCTGAAATACAGCATGTGATACCAACCACAATGGCAGGTCTTTTTTTATAAGACATCTACAATATATGTACAAATGGATTGAGTTGCTGCAGTATGATTGGCTGATTAGATATTTGCATTAACAAGCTATCAAACAAACCTAATAAAGTGGCCGTTGAATCACAGAAGCGGATAAAAGGTCTGTATCTTATATTTTATGCTTTCTATTTTGTACTATGTGAACATAAGACTTCTACTAATACACAGTTTCTAAACCTGTGTGAGACGTGTAGAATATTGTCTATTCTGTCCACAGTTTGAAATCCATGATTATGAGTGGAAATCTCAGTAGATAATCTATACCTGTTTGGCATTAACAGTGACTACGTTTACATGGACGTCAGTAATCGAATTATTTGCCTTAATCTGAATAAGACAATAATATAATTAAGGTGTTTACATGAGTTGCTTTTTGAATGTTCCTTTCATGATCCCGTTTTACATGTTATAGCACATAAATCAATTAACGTCATTGAGTCACCGCGCTATCCACGTTTCCTCCAGAGTTTCGTGTAATTTCGGGTGTTTCATTTTTCATTTTTTGACGTTAACTGGAGTTTGGCACTTTCACTTTCATTCAGGAACATTTCATGCATGTCCCCCGTGACAAACTGAGGTGTTGGATGCGCGTATGAAGTAAGGACTGGTGGAAGAGTGTTGTTTTAATGGAATCTGATACCGCACCCTGAGTAAAGAAAAGAAAAAAAAACTCGGCATTTCGCGATGCGGGTGTCTGTGGTCCTTTACTGACTAGGTAGGTGCAGAGAATACTGTAAAACAGCCATGTGTGTATGGAATACCCTGTCATAAAATGGGGCGAAAATCCTACATGATGGTAATAGTTTGATTGCAGTGTTTACATGTCTGTACTGCACTTCAATAATGTGACTAAAATCGGCATACTCCACTTGTCTTAATTCAATTTCTATTTAGTTCGATTATGAATTTAGTCGGATTAAGGTAATCAAAAATCACTGTTTACATGGTAGTCTCTTAATTAGAGTATTGTCTTAATCGTATTAAAATCTGATTATTGGTGTTCGTGTAAACGTACTCAATGATATTAAGTCCTTTAAATAACTAATGCTCAGTTTAAACATTATGTTTTCATGAAGGCAACGGTAATTTATTTGAATTGAATGATTCAATTTTGACCCAAAAGCTATAAAATCATTTTTACACCACAAAAAACTACTGGCACACACATGCATACACCAACACACACACACTTAAACACACGCACATAATAAGAATCTTCTGCTTTAACTTTTTTGAATACTCTCCTACAAAAAAAAACGTTTTACACTTATGCAGGTACTTTTAGCATCAGAAAATATACCCTTTTACTTTAGTCAAAAACGAGTGTTGCCTACTAATTAAACAATGATGAAATACTCCAAACTGATGAGAGATAACCTACACATTCACAGAGTTTGTGATGAAGATGAGGTTGTTTCTTCATGCAAAACAGATTTGAGTATTGAAATTAAATTTAGCTGCTTGTTTTTAGAGGTTTAGTCATTTTTGTTCCGAAGGGCAAACAGTGTATACAGAATTCTAAGACAGCAGTAGAGTTAAGTAAACACTGTTAACGATTTTTGTAAATTACTCCGTATTTAACTGTAATATGAACTTTATTTTACTATAGGACTGTTATGCAGTATGTTACTGTATTTTAAAGTTGCATTGTGAAAATAACTGTACATTTTACAGTAAAGATATACAATACTGTAAATACATATGGAGCAAGATAAATGGCTCTGTAAATGTAGATACAGTATTTTTGCTGTAATTGATTCACAGTAAGTTACTGGCGAACTGCTGCAAATAAGTTACTGTAGATTTTTAACAGTGTACTGGCTTAGCCTAGTACTTGCTTATTATTAAGATATTGTCCGTTTACTTATAAAATGTGATTTTTTTTTCTACATCCTTAATCTTACACAATGCCTAAATCCAACTACTACTAACCATTAATAAACATCCAATTAGTACTTTACTGAGCAAATTTGAAGTTAATGGTTTGTTAATAGTGAGAATTGTACCTTAAAATAAAGTGCGACTGAAAAAAATAAGTATTCCTTCAAATGTATGCTTTTATTTTATACAATGTGAACTTCCCATGCAAATTGTGTATCAAACTTAAAGCAAATCCACAGCTTCTAAAGCTATCTGAAACCAAATGCAGAAGAAAATGTCAATTCTATCCACAGCCAAAGCTTGATGAAGAGCCCAATCCAGAACAACAGAGTGAAGAGGTTCCTCCCACAGGTTCCCCATCAGCTCCCGGAAAAACGCTTTTATCAAACAATGCACCGGTGGTCTGACAGGGACAGACAGCACATCGGCAGTCAGCCTGGGAGGATGATGAAAAGGTTTGTGAGATGACAAAGGCAGCGGAATAATATTTGACATGCCACTGACAGGCCACGGTGAGATTTCAAGGTGATTTCTGCAAATGAGGACTGACCGAGTATATGGATTTCTCCATCTTGAAATAGCTCCACCAAGCCCATGGATGTTGGTTTACCAGTAGCACCTGACACTTACTTCAAACACATGAATACAAATTGACTTGTTTTATTGCATCATGTATACAAATACCGTTTGGATACTCGCCGACTCTCTGTTTCATGTCTACCGGTGGTGACGTATCTGTCTGTTTGCAGTTCTGTTGTTCATCTGTCCATTCCAGATACACTAAGAGATGTAATCAGATCCTTTTTTTTAGTGATGGCCTGAATAAGCAGAATGGATCAGCTCCAAATGGAAAGCACAGCGATGGGAAAAAAAAAAAAAAAGCCAGACCTACACCCATCAGATGTGGAGGCAGGACATTAGTTTGATAAGACCTGGACACAGACACATTCAGATTGAATGGCAAGGCCCACAAAATGTGTTATTCGGTGATGGACCCAAGAGATAGTGGTGGAACATTTTCTGCATCATTTTTATCTAGAGCTCACTGTGCATGTAGCTGTATCAGTGATATTAAAGGGATAGTTCACCTAAAAATTAAATTGTGCGCACCCTGGCGTACAATCTAAACTTTTGAGAGTTTCTTTCCACTGTTGAAAACAAAAGAAGATATTCTGAAGAATGCTGAAAACCAGTGACCTTTGATATCCATGGTAGGAAAAAGGATACTTTGGAAATTAAATGGAAATTAAAATCTTTTATGGTCATCAGAAGAAAAAAGCTGATTTGAATCAAGTGGAGCTGAGTACATGATGTTAGCGTTTTCATTTTTGGGTGAATTGTCATACGGTATTTTTAAAGTGTCCTAAATAATATTGTGTCTCTGCAAGAGGTTTAAAAACATCTAAGGTCAGAAAACATGAAAATTAATTCTTGATATGCATTGAATATTTGAATCATTCTGTTATGATTTCGATATGATTCATTTGAATCAATTCGGGGCTTAAGGTCTGTAAAAACAAACCTTTCCATAAGCCAACTCTGCTCTGATTGGTTCGATTGGTCTTTCCATATCTATTCTGTCTGTTAAATTTCCATGTTCATATGTTCATGACAGGCGGGGATTATGCGAATGTTACTTTGGTCGTTAAGGTGATTCAGAACTGATTCTTTCTTTTGAGAGACACTATCTTAAAGGGATAGTTCACCCAAAAATGAAAATTCTGCCATCATTTACTCACCTTTGATTTGTTTCAAACCAGTTTGAGGTTTTTTTTATTTGTGTTTTGTTTTTGATTAAGATGCAGATTATTTACATTGAAAGACAGTTTACAAATTCCAAATAGGATATTTTTATTAAAACCCATGTTATCCCCTTTTTTTTAAACAAATATATATATCTACATAAGGGTGGCACGGTGGTTCAGTGGTTAGCACTGTCGCCTCACAGCAACAAGGTCGCTGGTTCGAGTCCAGGATGGGTCAGTTGCCATTTCTGAGTTTGCATGTTCTCCCTGTGTTGGCGTGGGTTTCCTCCAGGTGCTCCGGTTTCCCCCACAAGTCCAAAGACATGCGGTATAGGTGAATTGTATAAACAAAATTGGTCGTAGTGAATGTGAGAGTGTATGGGTGTTTCCCAGTACTGGGTTGCAACTGGAAGAGCTCTGCTGTGTAAAACATATGCTGGATAATTGGCAATTCATTCTGCTGTGGCAACCCCTGATGAATAAAGGGACTAAGCTGAAAAGAAAATGAATGAATGATTCACAGTAAGTTACTGGCGAACTGCTGCAAATAAGTTACTGTAGATTTTTAACAGTGTACTGGCTTAGCCTATTACTTGCTTGTTATTAAGATATTGTCCGTTTATCAGTACTTATAAAATGTGATTTTTTTTTTTTCTACATCCTTAATCCTACACAATGCCTAAATCCAACTACTACTAACCATTAATAAACAGCAAATTAGTAGTGTATGGGTGTTTCCCAGTACTGGGTTGCAGCGGGAAGAGCTCTGCTGTGTAAAACATATGCTGGATAATTGGCGGTTCGTTCTGCTGTGGTAACCCCTGATGAATAAAGGGACTAAGCCCAAGGAAAATGAATGAATGAATATATGGACATAAAAAAACCCTGAATTTTAACATGCGCTGATATGGATGCTACTTATCATTACCATTTTATTGCTGTGAATGGTTTTAAACTAGGGTTTGAATAACTTATTGTTACTGCAAATTTTTACACTTCAAAGTAACACAAACCCTTGTCATTACGTATACACACAGAAGTCTTGAATATCCCATTCACCAGCTAGCCAGTTTAATATAAACTCTGGCAGAGGAGCGATCTATGCTGCTGAAGGCCTCCCTCTTGGCCCTGTAATTGCCGTCAGTTTTTTTTATAATCACATCTAATGTGCTGTAGAGAGTCATGTCACTGACCCTTCTCAGACCTCCCTTTTCTCATTAAAACAGACAGAGAGAGAGAGAAAACCCAAGCCTGTCGTCTTCCCCAACACTCTGCCAGCTGCTAAAATTATCTGAATATTATTAAATTCTGCCATTCAAGGTCAGTGTTTGTTTGCAGAACTGTATCGTCATCAGTCCTGCTGACATGATGATATTATATTATCACTGAGGTAACGAAACAGTTTTAGACTTTATTTTGTTTAATCCAAACAATAGGACTTGAGGATCAGGCTAATTGTGAAGAGCAGGTGCTGAAACAGTGATATATTGTCAACCGTATAACCTCCTGCTGTCTTTATGGAACGTATATGGACCTTGTAAAAATCTAGATTCGCTTTTTAGAACACAAATTATGCATACAAAGGTAGTTCTGATTTTAAATGCCCTCGTTTGTCTGTACACTCAAAAAATGACTTTTGATGCTTGTCTAATTTAAAATGAGTTGAAGCAACACAATTATTAAGTATTTTTTTGGGACAACTTAATTGTTTTATGCTCAATCCACTTAAATTTGTAAAAACTATTAAGTTAACATAATTAATTTGTGTTGGCACAACATGAAGGAAAGGTGTGAAAGCCAGCATTTTTTACCGTGTATATAAGACAGACCAGGGTGTTTTTACAGGGTTTTTTTCATGTTTCTCAGTGTAAGTTTAAATATAAAAGGCAGTTTATATCTTAAAGACATTTATAATTTTGTGTAAATAAATCTAAAATAAAAATCACATTTCTAATACATTTAAGGTAAACAGCTTTTATCCGTTTATGCATCCTGAAAATCAAAACCATTATCTTGGACTTATTATTCTCTACTATTTAAGCCACAGGATGAATTAATATGTACACACACTCTACAAAAGACTTGGTTATTTAAACTCAACTTTAGGTAAAATATGGCCAAAATCAACCATTGGGTTAGGACCAAATTTAACCCAAATTATTGTTTTTGTCCATATTTGTCCCAATTTTGGGATAAATCTTTTTAGAGTTCAAAAAAACATTTAAAATGTGGCAACTTAAATGTGTCCCATACATCAATAAAGTAAAAGCAACTGCATGCACATTTATTTCAAAAGACTTAAAAGTGCTAAAATAAAGCCATTCCCAATGTAAATAATCCCTGTCTCCATTATATCCTCACAGCAGCAAGGTCATGGGTTTATCCTATAATTAATCAAACTCATTTCACCCCATGCAACTAATTGACGGTTGTCAGCCAACTTGCTTTAATGTCTAACCAATACTCAGACCATCATGTTCACTTTTAAAGACACATTAGCTCAAATGGATCTCTCTCTCTTTTTTTTATCCAGGTAATTGCTTTCTGGTGAGCTCCGAGGAACAATCTGCTAAACACCCGCACACTTTCATCCATCACACATTGCACTCAAGATCCCAGTTTATTATTCCCCATTTTCTAATCTTACCGGCACCTGAGGGGTTAATCCTAATGGAATCCTGACAATTACACCCGCGGCTGCCTACCAACAGCCACCTCTGTGTTTAACACTTCACGGCTTCAAGGTGACTGTGATTATTTTCTATATTCTCCCCCTTCCAGCGGTTTCCTTTATGTGCGCGTCAGGCCGAGGAGAGAAAAGTGTCTATCATACCAAATCAGTTTTTCTCCTCCCAGCTCGCGGGTCAACAGTCCCACCGGAGTGGGCATATTACATAAATTAAGTTTAGGTTCAATTTTCTTTGCCCTACGAAGAATAGGTCACCTCGAACAAATACAGCTCAAACACTAGCATACAAGCTAATAATCAGTGTGTCTTACCAACAAAATGAAGTAGTAAACTTGACTTTATCCATTTCAAATCATAGTGTACTTCCTACTACTTTTTGACTTCTGTAACCTTCAGACATTTTAACTGTAATCTTGTTTTGTGCTACAATTATGTTCACTAATTTTCCATCACTGAATTTTCCACAAATGCCAAAATGTGAACTAATAATCGCCATGTCTTATTAAGAAAAAAGCTTTCTTTGAGGTGTTTTAGTTATTTTGTAAAACACTGTTTAATATGTTTAGCCACTATAGCTTTTTTAATCTTTACGAACATTAGGTCACCTTGAAAAAAATCAGCTTAAACTAGCATGTGAGCTAATAATCGCTGTCTTACCAAAAAAACAAGTGCCTTGGTTATATTGTAAAACACTGTTCTATGTGTTTTAGCCGCTACTATATTAAATAAATTAAGTTTAGGCTAGAATAGGTCACCTTGAACAAATTTAGCTCAAACTAGCATGTGAGATAATTATCACAGTGTCTTACCAAGTAAAAAAGGGGAGCATTTGTTGAAGTGCCATAGATATTTTATAAAACCCATTCTATTTGTGTGTTTTACTAAATTAACAAATTAATTTTAGGCTACAATTTTGGGCCATATGAGCAATAGGTCACCTTGGATATATTTAGGTCAAACTAGCATGTTAGCTAATAATCAGTGTCTTACCAAGAAAAAAAGGCTTTTGTTGAAGTTCCATTATTTTATAAAACACTGTTCTATTAGGTTGTTTTAAACACATTTTATGCTCAATTTTTCTTTTTGGCCATATGAAGAATAGATCACCTTGAACAGATTTAGCTCAAACTAGCATATGAGCTAATAATCACTGTCTTACCAATTAAATGTCTTTTGTTGAAGTGGCCAAGTTATTTTGTAAAACAGTTCTATTTGCATGTTTAGCTATATTAAACAAATTACAAACTATTTAGGGTTCATTTTGTTTTTTTGCCTATATACAAACAGGTCGCCTTAAACAAAATAAACTTAAACAAACATGTGAGATAATGGTCAGTGTGTCTAACTAAGAAAAAAACTAGCATGTGAGCTAATAATCTGCATGTTTTTATATGGAGAGAGAATTTTGTAGAAGTTCCTTGGTTATTTTGTAAAACACTGTTCTATTAATAATTTATTAGTTGTAGTTAAAAATTATCTTAGTTTAGGCTCCTTTTTGTATATACAAAGAATATATTTGAACAAAATCAGCTTAAACGTGTGATATAGTAGTCAGTGTGTCTTACAAAAAAAACATGGAGCAAGAGCAAACTCAACTAAAATAATTTATGTTGTATAATTCTGATCACTGCATTTTCCACAAAACCAGAGGTTATTTTGTAAAACACACTGTGTTTTTGCCACTACTATATTAAATAAATTAAGTTTAGGCTAGAATAGGTCACCCTGAACAACTTTAGCTCAAACAAACATGTGAGATAATAGTCAGTGTGTCTTACTAAGAAAAAACTAGCATGTTAGCTAATTATCAGCATGTCTTTACAAGGAGAGAGAATTTTGTAGAAGTTCCTTGGTTATTTTGTAAAACACTGTTCTATTATTCCTAAAATTTGCTTAGTTTAGGCTCTTTTCTGTCTATACAAAGAATATATTTGAACGAAATTAGCTTAAACTAACATGTAAGATAATAATCAGTGTGCCTTACTGGAAAAAACAGCAAGAGTAAACTCAACTAAAAAAAATTATGCTATCACTGCATTTTTCATAAAACCAGAGGTTATTTTGAAAAACATTGTTCATGGTATAGCCACAGTTAAATAAATTAAGCTCTTTTTTTTTTGCTCTATGAATAGGTCACCTGCAACAAATTTGGCTCAAACTAGCATGCAAGCTAATAATCGGCGTGTCTTACCAAGAAAAATAGAGCATGGGTATACTCGACTTTATCCATTTTACCGCTGGTCATAATTCCTCAGCCAGGCTTTACCACCTCGAGGTCCTGTTTGACATTATCTTCTTTTTATGATGACGGAGTGTTCAGGTTCGTGAGCTACACCGGTGGAGGACGAATGGGATTTCCAGATGTGTCATATATTTGTGCTGTTTTCTCATGGATTTCAGAAACCTGAGCCTTTCTCATTAATTTTGGAAATACCAAATAAATCAGCGAGGTGGCGCGGAAGTTGCAGAAGGGGGACGGAGAAAGCCGACTGACCTTTATAGTCACCATGCTTCACTGTGGTGAATGACTTGTGACATTAATCTGCCAAAAGTCTGCTGGGGAAAAAAGATTGGATGAGGTAAATCATTAAAAGCGTATGGTGATGGATTTCTGAAGGGGCTTAACTCTGATTTGTCATGCTAGTAGTTGCATCCTTGGCTTGGTAAACATGTTAAAAAGTGAATGAGAGAGAGAGAAAGAGAGAGAAAAGGACAAGAGAAAATGATGACAGCTGGTGTAAATCGATGTAGAACTTAATAATAGAGGTAAAATGCCTTTTTTTTTTTTTTTAAAGGGTGTGCATGTATTTGAGTGTAACAGTGGAGAAAGCCAATCAAAATTGCTTATTTTGTCAATTTTTACTAATGAATTCATTAATTTTCCTTCGGCTTAGTCCCTTATTTATCAGGGGTCACCACAGCGAAATGTAATTTATTTAAAATAATTCTAATTTAATTACAGTCTTCTTATTTACAGCTAATACTGTAAACTACTGAGAGCCCTGTTTTAAAGCAAGAAAAATATACTTTTTTTCAGAAGGGATGTATCAAAATGATCTAAAAGTAACAATGACAGTAAACATTTAAATGATGTACTACCACTCCTCCCCACCCCTTTTAAAATGTCTGCTATGCCCCTGAGTACACCCCATTTTGAAAATAAATATTTTTATCCATTTCTCAGTGAATATGTCATATATTTTTGGTGCGTTTGAACAAAACAGATTTATTATATATTTATTAAAATAATATTTTAGTCAGAACATTTTTAGAAATAAAAATATAATACATTTAAATTCCTGCAAAATAAAACAAATTACAAACTACACAATTTCAACATAATTTTATATATGTTTTGTTTCTCTTGTTTTTGTGCTCTTTTTTTATTAAAAATATATATTTAGAAAATCCTAACTTATAAATTTTAGATTAGCTCCAGATTTTAGATTAGCTCCAGATTTGGCTTCAGTACTGACTCTTATCTATTGTAAAGCATCATAAAGAAAATATTAATTTAAATGAGAGATTTGTGAGGGGTGTACTCATATATGCTGAGCACTGTACAGTAAACTGTACAGTAACTACATTTAAGTGCTGTTCTGTTTAACTTTACATTTATAAAACTAAAAATCAAGCATACTGATAATATAAACACACAACAAATGTATTATAATTATTGAGCACCAAATCAGCATATTATAATTATTTCTGAAGACTGGAATATTGATTCTGAAAACTAATCTTTGTCTTTGAATGTTCCATAATTCATGCAGCGATCTGTCTCCTTCAATAAAACGAACGTGCCAATTTTATTACATTCACCCTCGAAAGGCAAACAGTCTGCCGTACACCTTGTGCAAGACCAAACATTTATGAGAAAAATCTTATTTGCTTGTTTTGATAGATAACTGTAATTGAATGAGGAGTACAATAAAACCGATACAGCAACGAACAGACACACAAACAAATCCAAGACAATAATATCACAAAGCAGCGACTAAATCCCTGCTGCCACTCGGACAATGGCATTTCAGAAGTGCTGTAGTGGATTCAGATGAACAGATATTGCATTTTAGTGGTTACAAGAGGACGGTGATGTTTATGATTTCCATAAATATTTCTCAAAGGGCTCGCTGTCATATTGAATAAGGCAAACTCGCATGTCTCCAAACCGCCTCTGGCCAGCACTTATTCAACTCTGCTACAAGTTTCAATCCACAATTGAAAGTGAAAGTTTCCAAATTGAAAGTGAAAATCCTGCAGGATGAGTTACAATCACAGCCAATCAGAATGCATTTGATTAATTAGTGTCAACCAATGAGATTTCACTGTGGGCGGTACTTCTTCAAGAATGTGATTCTTGTTTGAATGCTGAATCAAATGAATCAGACATCTTCATGATCTTCTATCTACACAAATCCACTGACAAATTCATAGAACGAACTTCTTCACAAAATTGATTTGCTCATCCTCAGAGCAATTACATTTATTTAGAATTAAATTTAGTCTCGAAGAGAGGTTAATTAAATTTGTACAGATAGGCAAATCAGACCCAGTGTTCATGAGCAAACTGAATGAACTAAAGAGCTAAAATTCAACTTGTTTTGAATTAATCTCGTTAATGAACGAACGTCTACTTAAATTTACAAAAGAAGTTATTGGTTATGAAATTGGTCAGTGATATCAAGTGGTTTGTTAGCTGGTTAGTAATTGGTTAGGATTTATGATTTGTTCATAAGAACATTCAAATGCAAATTTAAAGTTTAAATGAGATTTATTGTTTGTAAATAAAACTGAATCATATTCTTTGTGAATAAATCAAAAGAACCTTGTATATTAACAAACACCTAAACAAAACTACAGTATATCCTCAAAGCAATTACAATATACTTAAAGTATGGTTCTTGGTAAATCAAACATTATGCAATTCTTAGTGTGCTTCAAGGTGAATGGGCTTGACAAACCACCGGTAGAAAAGATACTCTTTCAACTCTCTGACACTTTAACCAACACTTGCACCAGTTTTGGACATTTGCAGGATACACATTCTTACAATCACTCCATATCTAAAAAATAAATAGTACTGGGTAAAAATTTATTGCGATTAATCGCATCCAAAATAAAAGTCTGGTTTGACATAGTATATGTGTGTACTGTGTATATTTATTATGTATATATAAATACACACGTGAATGCATATATTTGAGAAAAAGTTGATCTATATTTAGATGTAAAATATATATGTATATGATACAAATTATATTTAAATATACATATTTAATTTATTATAGAGCTTAATTTATTATAGATTTAAATATCTATGTAACAAAATTGTTTTGAATAGTTTTGTTTCTCTGTATATTCTCTGTATATGAAATATATTTTATTATGTGTATGTGATACCAAAAAAAATCAATTAATTTTTGACCAGCACTAAAAAAATAAATAAAAAAACACTATGCATTTATGAAGCAATTTACTTCACATAGGTGAGTAGACTTGACAAACCACCTGAAGAAACACTCTTCTCTCTCTAAAAGAAAGAAAACACTCCCCACTCCTTACACTAGCACCTAATTCTCTGAGCACAAACAGTTCCTTTGTATAATTAGCATTTCTTGTGTTTATTATGGTGAGGCATTATTGCTGAATGTCTCCTCAAATGTTTATTTGTTCATAAAACACCTGCATGTAGATTTCATGTCTGATTCACATGCAAAATGTGAATCGGAATCAGGCATCTCAGTCATAACCAGGACCAGATAGCATCTGCTGACATTTTTTGCTATTTCTGAGTTTTGTAAAAATAAAAGTAAATAAATGATAATAATTGTGGATTTATAAAAAAATATTTTGACTGTATAACTAAAATTTTAACAGATGAAATAAAAAAATAATAACTTAAAAATGTTTATTTAAGGTTTACAACGCAAATACAACTAGAATTTGAATTTATTGGTCAACAAAATAAGTCTCTTATATGCAGTAATATGTCAACTAAAAGACTAAATATGTCTACTTTACAAACTGTATTGTACATAAATTATATAAACATTTGCATGTCATTCAACAATATTACTGAAATTATTATAAAAAGCATATAAAATATATATTTACATAAATAAATAAACAAACTCAATAATGGGCAAAAAAAATCTGTGGTAATCTGCAAATTAATAATAAAACACAATAAAATCATAACCAACCATCTACACAAATCATATTTTCCTCAGCCTCCACTATATTCATTCACAAAAAAGAAAAAACACCAGTCCTAGTTCACCAAACAGCCACAGTACATCTATATCGGGCCGATATTTGACTGACAGGTAAATATGTAAACACATTTGATATTTGTTTACGACTCATTCTTCAATACCCACACCGACCACTTGTGAATTTAAGCAAGCCAACAGTCGACTTTGACACAATCGTTTTCTCGCACCCAGATGGACCCCAGATCATGAAAGCGCCGTGCCGTGTCATATCCGCAGCGAAACCAGCCACACAGACACGGCCGTGTGCCTTAGTGTGGTGTACGAGGAGGGTGTTTAAAATGCAAACTTTAAAAAGGGCAGCGCAGTAAATATCCTCTGCGGAGCGCTGATAAGGTCAACTGTCAGTCTTCAGGCACCATGAGGCAGGGAATGTGAAAATGGGACAATTCATATCCCCTCTTTAAGCTGTCATAGCAGGGCTTGTCATGCATGCCATTACATGGGGCCGGACTGTAACAAGCTCCCTGGGATTTAAAAAGATATGCACATAATAAAAGCACCCTCGCCAGTCTGCCAGTGATTGACTGTGAGTGCAGCCGTGGGCGACACAGGGCTGTGCCCACCTATGGCTTGTGAATAGTTTTTCTATTTATAAAGATATGGAGCCTGCTGTTTTATGGGTACGCGGGCTCGGAGAGATGAGATTTAGGGCAGGATAGCGCGCAAACACTCTTGCCGGAGCCGTGAGAGACTTTTTTGATCCACACAGGGAGAGGGGTCAAGTTTGTACTTGAAAAGTTATACTTCTTTCGCCCTTTTCAATACAAACTCTATACACATTTTCAGGCTCACCCTAAAAGGACCATCAGTCTGCTGCTGTGTATGTGATTATTGTTTACATTATTTATTTATCTATTGATTTATTGTTTAGTGTTATTTTTTATTGAAACTGCAGAGCCAGTGCTACACTCAAACAAACAAAAAATTGTTGCTTGTTCATTCATTCATTCATTTTCTTTTCGGCTTAGTCCCTTTATTAATCTGGGGTCGCCACAGCGAAATGAACCGCCAACTTATCCAGCATATGTTTTGCACAGCGGATGCCCTTCCAGCCGCAACCCATCACTGGGAAACACCCATACACTCCCATTCACACACATACACTACGGACAATTTAGCCTACACAACGCATGTCTTTGGACTTGTGGGGGAAAACGGAGCACCAACACGGGGAGGACATGCAAACTCCACACAGAAATGCCAACTGATCCAGCCGAGTCTTGAACCAGCGACCTTCTTGCTGTGAGGCGACAGCGCTACCAACTGCGCCACCGCACTGCCTGTTGCTTGTTCAAACAGCTTATTTAAAATGAGCTGAAACAACACAATTCTTGAGATTTCGTTGGGACAACTTAATTGTTTTATCTTCAATCCACTTCAATTTGTAAAAACTAATAAGTTAGCTTCATCCTTCATGTTGTCCCAACACAAATCGATCGTGTGGAACCCAGCATACTCATATTTAGGTCTGTGTACACCAGTACATTTGAATGACAATAAAGTTTGTCAAAGTCAAAGTATAGGTGTGATGTAAACATGCATTACTTGAATGTTTGAGCACTGAAAAGTGAGATCTCTGAATTAGCCATTACTGTATGTTTCACTTGTTGTTCCTTTTGCAAGCATAAAGAGTACAAGCTTTGTTTTCAATTTCATCCTTGGAAATTTTCACTTTTTCTTTGTCATTTTTAACAGTATGATTTGACAAACGTATTGACAGGCAATGTTCAAAAGCTCTGAAAAGTAAAGATGCTAGTCTGGTTTAGCCACCAAATTTCCTCTGTATGTCAGTTTCTTTTTTGAAAAATGTAACTTCCTTTACCCTTTTACACACTTTTAGACATGATTTACACATGCATTACTAGGTCAAGCGCTAAAAAGTGAAAAGGCTGGTCTGATTTAACCACTAAGTTTAACTTCTTTTGCTCTTTTAAAAAAATTCTGATTGATGTGCAAAATAAACTTTTGTAAAGTGTTAAACACATCCTCTCCATAAACATGCTTTATAAAGAGTATTCGGCCACTGAACATTGAAGATGCTAATCTGATTCAGCTGCTAAGTTTCAATTATTTTCCTCTTGAACATATGCTCTAATGGTGGGATGTAAACATGAATTATTAGAAATAGTTGAAGCTCTGAACAGTGAAGATGCTATTTAGCAGCTAGATTTTCTCAGGTCTTCAGTTTCTTCTTGAAAAATGTAACTTTTTTTTTTTTTACAGTTTCAAACACACTCTCAAAAACATGCATTGTAAAATATTTTCTAGCATTAAAATTTGAAGATGCTAATTATATTTAGCCACTAGGCCTAAGTTTTACTTGTTTTCCTTTTAAGGACATGCTCTAAACGTAGGATGTAAACATGAATTGTTAGAGTTTCAGATGTGAAGATGCTAGTCTGGTTTAGCGGCTACATTGCCTTATTCAATAGCTTATCTTTGAAATGATTAACATCTTTTTGCCCTTTTAAACACATTCTCATCACAAACTGTAAACCAGCATTGCTGAAGAGTGAGCATGCATGATTTCCTCAGGCATTTATTTTACTTGGTTGTTCCTTAAAATGTTTTACCATTTTTACTTTTTAAACACGTTGTTAACAGCTGCTGTAAACAAGCATTGTTGGTCAGCTGTGAAAAGAAGAAGATGCTAGTGTGTTGATTGATTGATTGATTTCTTTGTTTGTTCAGTTTTGTCCTTTCACTTCATTTCCCCTTTTAAATAAATGTTCATCATGTACAGTAAACATGCATTGCTAGAGAATATTTGATCACTAAAAAAGCTAAAAACAGAATGTAAAAAGAGTATGTTTGAATGTATAAAGCTGCATGCAAAAAGTATCATGATGACCTATTATTTCTGGTAAGATTACCTTTAATTTAACGCTTGCAGGAGTGCTACAACTTGCAGGACAACTGCAGGAATTCTACAGGGAACATGCAGGACTCTTGCAGGAATCATACAGGGATAATGCAGGAATCCTACACAGAACATGCAGGTCTCCTGCAAGAATCCTACAGGGAACATGCAGGAATCATACAGGGATTGTGCAGGACTCCTGCAAGAATCCTACAGGAACATGCAGAACTCCTGCAGGAATTCTACAAGGAACATGCATGACTCCTGCAGGAATCCTACACAGAAAATGCAGGACTCCTGTTGTGTTCTAGCCTACTCTGTACCCTCATGAGATTTCTTTTCCTCTTTATAATAATGATTTACAGTGTGTTTTTGTGTGCTATTGTGCTATGAGCACAGCTGTCTGCTACGGAAAGTTTATTTTAACTTGGTTAGAGATATTTTATTTCCTAAGTATAACAACGTTGTACTTGTGTTACTTTTATTTGCTTTTTCTTAGGAATGTGTATTTGTATTTCTACCTTTTATTTGGTCAACCCTGAAATTTGGTGCCATGCTTGTGAAAGTTGGTGCTCGAGCACTAACTGTCGTTGCCTACACACCGCCACTGAAACGTTTGCTTTTTGCTTCTTTCCACATTTCTCCCATTGAAAATTAACTAGATGTGACTGCCACATCCTGAAATGGCCATTAAAAGGAAAACGTGTTCCTCACGCACATGAACCACATTTGACAGAAGCGACAACAGCTTTCACGTCTTTTAAAATCAAAGTCGTGCATCACTAGAACACCATGACCCATTTAAAATGGGTGAGCAACCCACCAGTTGAGAAACATTAACTCATCTGAGATTAACATAATTTCTGCTCGAGTCCTGTTGGATGTTAAGACTACAACTCCCATAATTCCACACTCAGGTCTTTCTGTGTTTTCTCTTTAAACAATTCTATTTTAGACAGAATTGTGTTGTAACTCAGAGTAAAATATTAATGAAAAATGTTTCAGTAATGTCTTACACTACTGTCATTTATTCATTTTCCTTCGACTTAGTCCCTTTATTCATCAGGGGTCACCACAGAGGAATGAACCGCCAACTTATCCAGCATATACACAGTGGATGCCCTTCCAGCTGCAACCCAGCACTGGGAAACACCTATACCCACTCATTCACGCACATACACTATGGCCAATTTAGTTTATTCAGTTCATCTATACCGCATGTCTTTGGACTGTGGGGGAAACCGGAGCACCCGGAGGAAACCCACACAAACACGGGGAGAGCATGCAGACTCCACACAGAAATGCCAACTGACTCAGCCGGGACTCAAACCGGCGACCTTCTTGTTGTGAGGCGACAGTGCCACTGAGCCACCGTGTCGCCCTTACACTACTGTGTTACAGCAAAATTTACTGTAATGCATGACTTTTACTCCCAACACTGTTGACGAACCATGCAGCTGAACGTCATTTGCTTCAATAAAAGGGTTTCTCTAATCTTTACCTCTGAACTTTTATCCCGTGTCAGATGTTCACATTCCAGCTCAATTGTTATGCACAGGCTCAATCTGTTAATTCCTCTGTAATGTGAAAACGGCTCCTGTGTGCCATCAGGCCTCATATATTTCATTAAATTGTCAGGCTTGAAACACAGGGTGCCTCAGTCCTGCCTCCAGTGTCTGCTCTCACTGTCACTGATATTAAACTAATATTTTCACTCTGGTGGGGGAAATCTAGCAGCAGCAGAAGCCACTCAATGAGGCTCTGTGAGAGAAGATCCAAATGCAAAAAAAGGGGAAATGTGTTTTTAGGTGTAAAAACAAGACTTGAAGGATTAATGTTTTAGCTTGTGTGACTGTATTTATATTCAGATGTAGATTAATGAATATTGGATTAGTGGTAAAGTTGTTAGCTTTCTTTTTAGCAAGCAAATATATCTGTGCAAAATGAATTGATAAATGTACTATTTTAATATACAATTTAATTAATATTTGTAAATATGTTGTCATTCATTCATTCATTCATTTTCTTTTCGGCTTAGTCCCTTTATTAATCTGGGGTCGCCACAGCGGGATGAACCGCCAACTTATCCAGCATATGTTTCACGCAGCGGATGCCCTTCCAGCTGCAACCCATCACTGGGAAACATTCATACACACTCATACACACACATACACTACGGACAATTTTAGCTTACCCAATTCACCTATACCGCATGTCTTTGGACTTGTGGGGGAAACCGGAGCACCCGGAGGAAACCCACGCGAACACGGGGAGAACATGCAAACTCCACACAGAAATGCCAACTGACCCAGCCGAGGCTCGAACCAGCGACCTTCTTGCTGTGAGGCGAACGTGCTACCCACTGCGCCACCACGTCGCCCGTAAATATGTTGTATTAATTATAAATTAAGTACTATATAGTAATTTATAAAACCCTAACCCTAAGTCAATTATTTGTTTTGTTAACAATGTAACACCCCAATCTGTTTTTTAACATGGATTTTGTCTTGATTTTGAATTTTTTAAGTTCTCATTGCTGTTTAGAAATGAGTGTGCGTGTGTGTGTCAGAGAGACATCTTTATATAATTTTTAGATAAAAAAAATGTAATGAATAATTATAAGTATGAAGTATTTTGAAAATAAAGACCCCAATGAGTTTTACTGTATATGCAAAAAAAATATTATTAGCCTACTTTTTATAATACATTTCACAATTAATAATTATGATGTTAGTTTTATTTTAAAAAAAAACTGGACCCCAATGAGTTTTTTTTACTGTATGTACAAAAAATATATATTTTATCATTTTGGCAATTTAATAAATAATTCAATATTATAAATTTGTTGCATCAGCCACACTTTCTGACTATATTTGCCTACTTTTTAATAATACATTTCACATTTAAAAATTGATTATTTGCATCAACCATACTTTCTGATTATATTTTCCTATTTTTTAATAATACTAATACTTTTAATAAGAATTTAATAAAAATTTATAACTATGATGTTTTTTTATTTAAAAAAAAAAAACTGGATCCCAGTGAGTTTTACTGTACATGCAAAAATATATTATTATTAGCCAAATTTTTATAATACATTTCACAATTAATAATGATGTTTTTTTATATATAAAAAACTGGACCCCAATGTTTTTTTTTTTTACAAAAAATATATATTTCATAATTTCTACATTTTGATAATTTAATAAATAATTAATTATTATTATAATTTGCATTAAATAAACGTTTCTGGCCATATTACTCTTTATAACAAATTCCACAACTAATAATTATGAAGTATTTAAAATTAATTTGTTCTAAAATTATTTGTCATAATTTTTTATAATCTAACACATTAAATTGGCATCCCCTAAAATATTAATCTCCATCTCTGTTGCTGCCAAAAGCTCTAACCGAATCCAGCATCTCCTCCATCCGCCTCCAGCATCTTCATCACGCCGCGCATCGCAAGCAGAACGATTGTCTCCCAATCTCTGTTATTTGTTTAAGCCTCATAATGAATTCTCGGATGGAAGAGACACAAATGATGATAAATTCCTGCCTCTGACTTTGTGATCTGGCCGCATTTACCAGAAGTCAATCAATTGGCCACAACAGAGGCAGAAGCAGCAGAAATGGAGATTGATTGGTAAAGAGTGAAGCTCCTTCAGTCATCCAGCTGTTCAGATGCACAAGTAAAGCATGATGGATGAATCGCTGTCCACTCAGGGCTGAAGAAGCACACCTGTTACACTTTTAATCCTGCTTGTCTATTGAAATTGATCTTGAGGTTTCCGTTTATCCTTGTGGACCATGAGGAGTAATGTGCTGGACTTTAAAACGCTGGTCAGCCTTCGTCCTCAATCTGTCCAGCTAGGAACTTTTGTTAAGAAGATATAGAAAGCAGCGGTAGGGTTTGTATGGCTGTTTTACATAAGCAAACACTGGATAAAAAGATTTTCAATGCAATGCAGCATTACTGATGCACTTACTGATTGTATTTGCAAAACAAAAAGAAAGAAAAAGCCTGAGAAATTGCCTGGAACTGCCCGATGTCAGCAGTGTTATTTTTTTGCTTTGTTTTGTGTTTTGTTTTGTTGCATTTTGTTTTGTTTTGTTGCATTTTGCTTTCTTGCATTTTGTTTTTATTTGGTTTTGTTTTGTTGCCTTTGTTTTGTGTTTTGTTTCGTTGTGTTGCAATGCGATGCGTTTTGTACCATTGCATATAGTTTTGTTGCGTATACTTTTGTTGCATATTGATTCGTTGCATTGCGTTTCATTGCATTGCGTTTTGTTTCATTGCATTGGGTTTTGTTGTGTTTTGTTGCATTGCATTCATTGTGCTGTGTTGTGTTTTGTTGCGTTGTGTTTGTTGCATTGCATTGCGTTTTGTTTTCTTGCATTGCGTTTGGTTTGGTTGCCTTGTGTTGCATTGCATTTTGTTTCATTGCATTTTATTTTGTTGCATTGGGTTTTGTTGTGTTTTGTTGAAATTGCATTCATTGTGCTGTGCTGTGTTGTGTTGTGTTGTGTTTTGTGGCATTGTGTTTTGTTGCGTTGCATTGTGTTTTGTTTTCTTGCATTGCGTTTGGTTTGGTTGC
>CAIGQV010000641.1:9515837-9551677 GCA_903798115.1 Danio jaintianensis
TGTGTGTGTGTGTGTGTGTGTGTGTGTGTGTGTGTGTGTGTGTGTGTGAATGAGTGTGTATGGGTGATGGGTTGCGGCTTATGCCGGAATAGTTGGCGGTTCATTCCGCTGTGGTGACCTCTGAAATAGAAACTAAACCGAAGGAAGATGAATGAATGAATGTTTTGTAGTTTTTGAAATGCACGATTAATATTTTTGTTGTTTAGTTTGCTTAATTTAAACAGATTTCCTTGACAACCAGAATAAAATAAAAAAATATATATATTATTTTAAAAATTATAAAATAAAAATTACATTATTTCGAGTATAACAGAAATGGTTATCCATTATCATTATCCATAAAATCTTGATCAATTTATTTATTTAAAAAACAAAACATTTTAATATTTCTTCAGTTTTTTTCCCCCAAATTTCAACCATCAGTTTTTAGGTTTATGGTTTTGGTCAAACATTTCCAGTTCACATCTTTCTCTACATATCTCTCCCTTCCAGCTGCAACCCCTCACTGGGAAACAACCATACACTCTCATTCATACACACACACGCATGCACGCACACACACACACTACGGACAATTTAGCTTACCCAATTTACCTAAGCGCATGTCTTTGGACTTGTGGGGGAAACCGGAGCACCCGGAGGAAACCCACGTGAACACGAGGAGAACATGCAAACTCCACACAGAAATGCCAACTGACCCAGCCGAGGCTCGAACCATATAATACATGTTATGAGTTAAATAACTAATGAATAAACCAATGACTAATTATGTAGCAATACCAATGAGAACGCTTAAAAATATGAACATATTTATTAGACACAATGTTCAAAATGCATACAATTCAACAAGAGCTTTATGAAATAATAACCAAACCGGTACACAAATGATCACAATGCTGAAAATCAAAATCAAAACAAAAGCTACACAGAAAATTCGAGGTAACATCTTCAGGTTCTGACCGAGGTGGACCTGGTTTACTAAAGTCAATGACTCTGTGACCGTTCATCATGTATCCTTTATAGACCTCACGTAATCCACAGAAACTTGTCACACTCAGAGCTCAAACACTCAGTTTTACAAGGAGGCAAAATAAATGTGTTGAATGTGGACACTTCTTCAACACAACTATAGTTATGATGTAAAGCAAGACACTGCAGGTGAGTAGGTCAAAATAATATATATAAAGATGGCCAAAGTTCCCCATTTGATTGATTATATAAAGAATTGCAAACTTAAAAAAAGGTTTTCTAAAATGTTACAAATCCTTGGTTGTTTTGACCAGACATTGGGTCAAATATATTGGGTTAATTTCTAAAATTAATGGAAATCAAATTACTGATTTCTCCATATTTGACAAAACCCATCATTTTTAGACTCTATTTTTAATATGCAAATTAAGCACTCTTTAAGGAAATGTCAACAAATTTGCATACATTTCTAGCACAAAAATATGAACATTGGATGAAGTCAGCTTTGTTCAAATTAATATTTTTATTTATTGCCATATTAGAGTCAAAGTTTTTTGTTTTTTTTTCAGAAAATGTCTTTTTATCACTCCATAATCCAGAAAATTCCTTTGTAACAGCAGGCTCGTAGCCAGGGGGGGGTTTTGGGTGGTTCGAAAGACCCACCCCCCTACTGACAAGGTCCAGAATTTGGCTGCTATACAAGCTCATTTGTCCCATTTTTGCCAGTATGCCATCATAAATTGTGAAAATAACAATATTAATAATAGAAGGCGGCTTTAAGACAAATGTAATTTTTAATTATTCAAATAGACAAATTCTGACTAAGGAAATGAGCTGTCCAGTTTGTTATTCCTAATTGTTTTTGTTTGTTTTTTTAATGATGGATGATAAGAAATCAGCATTATCATTTAAAAGCATATTTTCATATTTCTTTGTTCAACATTTTTAATAAAAAATCATAATATCATTTATAAAACTGTAATAACCTACAGTTTAGATGCACATTTGTAAATAAACACTTCATGGTAAAATAGTATGGTAAGCACTTTGACAAAAATGTAGAGAATACTTTTGTTGCATCAAAAAGTGTGGTTACTATAATCACCATCCGACAAGCTGATCCAGCAAAAATTAGTGTTAAAAATGTCACTAAAATGCAGTATTTGAACCTCATAATTTAATAGAAAATGAGGCAAATAACAGCAAAAAGGTCCAGAAAATAGAACCACCCCTTTCAAAAATAGGCTGGCTACGGGCCTGAATAGTGTTGTTGTTGTTGTTTTTAATAAAATATACATAATCAAGCAAACTATACTGTATGTGTAAACATAAACTATTGTGAAAACTTCTGAATACAAATAAGTGGAGATTCATGGCAGAAGAAAAAAATTAAGTTTTAAGAAAACAGCCTTTAAAAAATATGCATTGTAATTGAAATCTACATGCTGTACACAACTTGATAAAGTGCAAAAAAGGAAACACTTAAAGGTATATTTTTGATGTTTATTTACATTAGGCCGAAAAAAAAAAATCACTTTACGAAAAGCCAAAAAGCTCTAAACTGAGAGGTGCATGATTTTTTTTTGTCCCTGCAGTGTCTTGCTTTGCTATGTAATGCACCATACTGTTTTCTGTACAGCACAAAACAAGTATTGACCCCAAAACCAATGATTTTGTAATATTGAGTCAAAATAGAGCGGCCTCTTACTGTTTAACTGTTGACTTCCAGACACATCATTAATATTTTTTTCAAACAGCACTGCTCGTCTGTGCTCTAATCCTGGCTGATATTCAAACCTGGCAATCAAAGTTTAACAAGTTGCGTGTTCACTGGTGATTCTTGGCTAAAATAGTCCAGCTGAAGCCCTGATGCAATGTGCAGGTAACCCAGAAAACTGTGTAAAGCGCATGATTTGCATCATTCTACTGTGTATAATAACTGTACTGCGCAAAATAAACCACCTACGACTGCATTTGTTATTTCTAAAATGTCAAAAACGCATCAAGACAATGTAGTTGTTGTTTACTGCATCAAACTGTGTGCATGTTGTTTGTGTGCGTAATGTAAAAAGCATGAAAAATGAGAAAGGTTGAGAAGATGCTTTTTGCGATGCCTCATTAAACGATTCGCCGTTATCGTTGCCGCTTGGGAAATTATGCATCTGAATAGGCACATATGTTTCAGTAATTTGACAATTAGGAATAGCTCCTAATTAAAAAATTACTAAAACCAGCAATGTGCATGTTATTATGATTGTAACCTTGACTTTCTTCAATAAATACTGAGAGAAAATAAGCATTCTTCATTATTGTCTCAATTAAATCTAGTTAAATGAGAAGAAAAGCTGACGGAGGTGTGAGAATGAGAGAATAACACTGGGTTTGTTTTTACTGCATCACTTAGAAAGTGTCTGACAACATTATAAATAATGTAAATATTAAAAAAAGAATCTTTTCAAGAGTGCTGATATTGTGCTTATTAAATCAATACTGTTTCACTTTAAAGAAAAGAAAAAAAACATGATCAGAATTGACTTGTTTTCCAAATAGAATCTGAACATCCTTAAAACAAAAATATATTCTTAAATATATAACGGTATACAACTATGCAAAATGTTTGGTGGTCTTTTAAATTAATGTTTAAAAAAAGAAATCACACATTTGTTTGCTCAAAAATACAGCCAAAACAGTAGTAATACTGTAAAATTATTGAAACTGGAAAGGTGTTTTATTATATTATAAAATATACACTACCGGTCAAAAGTTTGGGGTCAGTAGGATTTTTAAATGTTTTATCCTGCTCACCAAGGCTGCATTTATTTGATCAAAAACTACAGTACACATTGTAAAATTGTGAAATGTTATTGCACTATAACTGTTCAAAAGTAGTTTATAATTTAATAATTTATTCCAGTCATTTTAATGATGAATTTTCAGCTTCATTACTCCAGTCTTCAGAGTCACATGATCCTTCAGAAATCACTCTAATATTAATTATTATTATTATTATTATTATTATTATTATTAGTAGTAGTAGTAGTGGTAGTAATATTATTATTAATAATGGTAATAGTAATAAAAGCAATAATGACTGGAGTAATAATTTCATTTGAAACTACATACAATAAGAAAGCAGTTAATTTTAATAAATATTTAACAATTGCACAATTTTTTTGCACTTAATAAATGCCGCCTTGATGAACAGAATAATTTTCTTAAAAAGAAAAAACTGACCCCAAACTTTTGACCGGTAGTGTATATTAAAATTGTATCTAATCTGTGCTGCATAAATATTTCTTATTTAATTTAATTTCTTTCTTTTTTTACTGAGCAGTAGTGTTTTTATAATTGTATTTTATTCCTCCAGTTGGCCAGTTAGAAATCCTTTCAATCAGCCGAATTATTAATATTATCAATATCAACATTGAAAACATTTTTTTTTTTTTTTTTTTCTTGAAGCATAAACTCTACTTAACTTTCTTAGGTTCATGCCTAAAAAACATTGGTCATTGTAGAGCAAAACATTTTTGTTTTTGAAATTTAAAAATTTACAGAATCATCAGAATGATCTAAAACTCCTTGACTTTGTTGGCATTTTGTATGCAAACACACACAAACAATGTAGGTCATGATTTAAGCCTGATAAATGGTTGTAAAAAAAAAAGTCACACTTGTGGTCTTCACGGTCAAAAATGACCGCCACATGAAATGAATGGAAAATAAGCAAAAATATGAACATTTAGAGAATATTCTGTTTGCACAATCAACCAGATGGTGCTTTTTGTTTTTGTTTTTGAATGGCAGAGTCTCTATTTTACCTGGACATACTGCGATAATTAAAAAATAAATTAAAAATACAAATGACAAAAATTACATTGTTTTCAATTGGGAAAAATGGATGTTAATTACTGCATAAATATGAATTATTACCACAAATCCCTCTCAAAATTCAAAATAATATAGAAAAAATATTATTAAACAAAAATAAATTTTGACGTTTTGACCGCAAAGACCACAAGTGTGATTCCCAAATAAGAAACACCAGAGGGTTAAAAAAAAAAGAAAAGAAAAAGGAAAACAAGCAATTCTGACGTTTCGTATTTACTGGAAAATAAAGGACTTCTAACAAAATATAAACAAGAACGTGTAAAAATATAAACAAGTACAACATATAAACAAGAAACAATAAAACAAAACAAAAAATGATGTAACAGAAAATGGATTCATAGTTGACAGAACTACAGAGAAAGCAGTTCTGTCTGATCTGCTGTCATCTTGATTTATGTATCAGTGACGGAAAAAAAAAACTGTCCTGAGAATGCTTAGCTTTTCCCAACATCGTAAAGCTAAATGATCCATTACATTCTACAGCCTCACAATCCTCGTCTGTCCAAAGCTAGAGCTGAAGGTTCAAATAAGAGTTACCACCTTGCCTTAATTTACAACTGACGACAAACCTTCAAAACACTAAGTCATTACTGTACAAATACAATAACCAACACTGTACAAATGTCTCAAGTTCTACTGCGATACAATCTTTTCCTTTTCCATCACACCGTTACCAAGTGCAAAACAAAGCACTGCCTAGAAATATGAGGCGAGAAATCTGAAAATGTAGAAGGAACTTACTTTTTTAAAGCACCAGCATGTTTTGTGGATTACTTTTTACATGGGATTGTGATTATGGTGCATGAAATTACATGAAACTTGTATGGTAAAAGGGTTTATCGCCTTCATTTTGTAATCTGATCATACATAGTACACTCAAAAAAATGACGTTTGCTGTTTGTTTAAACAACTTATATAAAATAAGCTGAAAGAACACAATTCTTGAGTTTTTTGAGGGTGGAAAACCTAATTGTTTTATGTTAAATCCACTTAAATTTTTAAAAACGACTAAGTCAACTTAATTCCTTCATGTTTCCCAACACAAAGTGATTGTGTGGAACCAAGCATTTTTTTACAGTGTAATAAAATGTGGGTTTAAACAACCTAGCATTTGTCACTGGCCAAACCAGTGGTTAGGCATTTTTTATTTAAATTACGTTTTTATCCAACAGTTAGGTTGGCCTACATTTGAACCAACTTTGGGTTAAAACAACCCACGATAGCATTTCTTAGAGTGTATGGATGTGTTATCTGAATGTAATGAGCACTCCGTCCAGTGTGGTCTTGCTAGTTTTATGTGGGTATTAATACATAATTTGTTCAACACAGGCTCATTGGAAATATATGCTTCAGAAACATTCGTAAACATATGTTTGACAGCAGTTTCATGGTAATATGAATGCTATGGGGCAGTATGACAGTAAATTTTGTTCCATTTCACACTACTGATATGACCGGGAGGATTATTTTCACGCAGTTCTTCGCAAAATTAGTACCACAAAACAACTTAACTGTACAGGGATTTCAGAGATTTATCTGAAAAGTAAAACAAAATTAACCCCTACTAACGCATTTCTGATTTGCAGCAATGTAGACAGCCCCCTCTAGTGGATTTGTCATCTGAAATCTGGATTTGTACCCGAAGGAACGTATTTCACGTTTCGCAAAAATGTAAGCTGAGGCACATATTTCCAGTAAGCCTGGGTTGCTTTTCTTAAAACGCTCTGAAACGTACAATTAGGTTATATTGAAACGTATGCAAACATTGTGTATTTTCTGTTAAAAGTAGTGATATATGATATATCGGCAGCCATGTCGCCATCAGCCGATATGTGTTTAAAAAATATAGCAATATAGCATTAAAAAGACATCTTGAGTCGATCACTCCTGCCACAAAATCTGATCATGATCATTTCTTCAATATATGATAGACCAACGCTATCTCACGGCAATTCGTAACTTTTTAATTTAGTGGCTAATTTGTATGATCTTTTTCGTTCAATTTGCTTATCCCACAATGATGGTTGGGTTTAGGGTGGGGTTTGGTGCCATGCCTCCTTTTTAAAATTGTACATTTTTGTACGACTGAACTCCTACAAATTCGTATGAATAAGCCACTAAACTGACAAAACGTAAAATAGTTACGTTTCCTCGTGAGATCAGGCTGGACAGACAAATCAACTGCAAAAAAGCCATAACAAAAGTAGTCCATGTGTTGCAGTCACAGTCTTTTATGGTATACAATATTGTAAACAATTACAGAAATGCTATTCAACTGTCATAATTTAAGAACTCATTTTTAATTTTAAGTCCAAAAATTATATGTATTGTACGTTTCAGTGTACGTTTGGTAGAACCACACCTACTGTAAAATACATACAACTACTCATGAAGCCACACTGAACCATCAGAACTTTTCTCTGAAGGGGATCCAACACATACACTGGTTCAACAGTCCAGCTCCATCAACACGGGATGGTTTACGGATGAATTCTCCCTCATTAAATGCTCAACACGTCTATTTCCAAAAAAAAGAAGGCTCACGTTTGCAATGAAATGCATGTAATGAGGCGAACCACTTCAAATATGCAATGAAAATTAGAGGAAAAAGCCACATCAAATGGAGCGGCTTGACAAAGAGAGGGAAAGTTGCTGCCAGTGTGAAGAAAGGACGACATCTGCCCTCTTAATGACATCGTCACGCTGTCCTGTCTCGCTTTGCAAAGCAACAATTACTTCTCATTCCTTAAACGTCTCTCGCTTCTCTGTTGCTGTGCGTCCAATGTCAAAATTTGTGACAAGCGAGGTTCTCTCGAACTCTCGATGGTGGAATTGACATTTTCCAAAGACGCTGGTGAGGGTTTGACGAGAGCAGTGGCATTTGGGGTCAAGGATCGAGATAAAAGAAGAGATCAGTGCTTCATTGCTTTGTAAAGGCGTTAAGAGAACCTTTTGAAACTAATCCCACACACACACAGGCTCGCAAGGACATCTCGCTGAACGTTTCCTCATCCTTGCCACGTCTGATTGAAGAAAATCACACAAGTATCGCTTGCAAAAGAAGGTTCAGAGATTCACAAGACACAATCGGTGTTTCTTCTCAAGGTTTGTTTCTTCTGTACACTGAGGACTGGAGTGTGATGTTCACAGTGCACCGATGTCGGTTCTTGTCCTTGGATCCACTTTTTTTTTTTCAAGTCTATAAGCATCTGGATGCTGATCACACAAAAAAAGGGGAAGGTACCTGCCCGTTCTCCTGTAGGGCTGATGAACTTCAGTGCTGGTAGAGAGATAAGACAAGAGTTGTTTTGCAGCAAGACGCTTCCGTTTGGCAGGATCGATGGCTTCCGGTCTCCTTCTCTGTGGAAGCGGAGCGGGTCGAGAGCGTTGAGGTGAGCCGCTATACCTGAACTTGAGTCCCGTGATGTGCCTGAAGACACTGGATGCTGGACAGGATCTTCTTCTGATGTCCTGCCAGCTCAACACCCATCTTATCCAATTCACTGGGAGAAAAATAAAAGAAAAGGTCTTAGAAATACAGTTTGTGGAACAGGTTAGGTGCAGTCAGATGCTTTGAATTTTCAGTGTCGTGAAAGTGATCTCAGAGTCAAAATCTCTTTATTATTATTACACTTTTTTTTTTTTTATAATCTATTTAATATTGTATTGTGTGTTTATAATATAATATAATATAATATAATATAATATAATATAGGGGCGACGCGGTGGCGCAGTGGGTAGCACAATCGCCTCACAGCAAGAAGGTCGCTGGTTCGAGCCTCAGCTGGGTCAGTTGGCATTTCTGTGTGGAGTTTGCATGTTCTCCCCGTGTTCGCGTGGGTTTCCTCCGGGTGCTCCGGTTTCCCCCACAGGTCCAAAGACATGCGGTATAGGTGAATTGGGTAGGCTAAATTGTCCGTAGTGTATGTGTGTGAATGAGTGTGTATGGATGTTTCCCAGTGATGGGTTGCGGCTGGAAGGGCATCCGCTGCGTAAAACATATGCTGGATAAGTTGGCGGTTCATTCCGCTGTGGCGACCCCAGATTAATAAAGGGACTAAGCCGAAAAGAAAATGAATGAATGAATAATATAATATAATATAATATAATATAATATAATATAATATAATATAATAACATTGGGTCAAATGTGGACAAGCTCAAAAAATTGGATTTGTCCATATTTAACCCAATGTTGGGTTACGACAACCCAGTTGTTGTTTTTTTGGAGTGTATAACACAATATAATGTAATATAATATAATGTAATATAATATAATATAATATAATATATATATAATATATAGGTTGCAGCAGGAAGGGCGTCCGCTGCGTAAAACATATGCTGGATAAGTTGGCGGTTCATTCCGCTGTGGCGACCTCAGATTAATAAAGGGACTAAGCCGAAAAGAAAATGAATGAATGAATAATATAATATAAAGAGATTATTTATAAATATAAATAAATTATTATATATAAAAATCACTTATTTCGCAAAAACTTTTTAAAAACTCACTTGACGTGGTTTTTGAGGGTTAATGCGAATAATGAGAGATACAAATAAATTTGCTGAATAAACTGACACAGGAATCTTTACACCCACGTGAATAATCAGCTGTTTCCACTATGCTGGTCTTGTTTACTGTTGGTTGCCAAGTTACCAATACTACAGTGAGCTGCTCTCACAGCATGATGGAAACGTACCTAATTCCCATTTGGGATTTGGGATTTTTTGTAAACTGAAAAGATTTGCTTCATGTTAGGATGGAACCCCAGCTATTGACACAAATTTGGTTTAAAAATGCAATCAATTTTATTTCCAATATTATAATTGGATTTCAATTTGAAAAATTGAATGTTTCTCATAATAAGCTTAGCAACAACTAATACATTTTTATGCTTATTTCTGTGAACTGCCATAATGAAAAATGGGATGGAAATTTCTGTGAAATCATATGGCTTGGACTGCCCAATGTGAAGTAGTTTTTGCACATGTTTACATGAAAACAGATATACCACTTGCTGAGGTCACAAAACCTTGATGTACTGTATTATTATTTGAAGTGTTTAATGCTGCATATTGCATACATTTACAATCTTTAAATAACAATAAAGTGAAGCAGTGTACAATGTATAATGTGTTGTATTCAAAATAGCCTAGCTAGTATTTTGGCATATAATACTACCATATACAACTTCAGTATGTGCATATTCTGTACATTTTCAGTATGGAGTAAGCTTATATACCATTGTGACACTCCTCTTAAAATACAACCAAGCCTCTCATGCTGTCATAAATGAGAGATTCATGTGTTGTTTACCTGCTGCTGACATACAGAACTGAGTCCAGGGTAACGTAGCCGGCGCTGGAGAAGTGTTCTTTGTACTGACCCATTTTAATCAAGTCCAGCCAGTCTTCAACTGTGCTGACCGCCGCCTCAGGAGTCACCGGATCCTCCCTGTGGTGGAAGGAGGAATAACAGTCTTATATAATCATGTCATTTCACATCACATCTAGTCTTAAGATATCACACCCACAGACTGCTGACTCCATATATCCAATGCTAACACTTCAGGAGTTATAAAGACACCGTCTGATTGGATGAATATTCATGCCCCTAAACATAGCAACTGTGATTGGATGCTTTACATGTCAGTCGCAAAGCCTCAAGTCACTGGCCACTGAAAGCTGCTTTGAAGTCCAGATTTTCTGCTGTCAGTCTAAATTCATATCTAAATCCATAGCATTTCATATTAATATGGCATATGTCAGCAATCTCTACAAAAATATTTTGCATTGGTCTATGGGATGTCATCCATCCATCCATCCATCCATCCATCCATTCCATTCAAAGTTGTGCTTGTAGAGTGTGAAACTTTAGTATGTACTGTGGGTTTCATATGTGAAAACACTAAATAGTTTAATAAAACCAATATTTTTTATTATTATTATTTATTTATTTATTTGTGCTGTAGTTTGCCTTTTTTGACCAAATATTTTTGTCAGGTACATCTCTTACAGGTTTAGTGTTTTCATCTTCCCAATTCAACATGTTCCACCAATTTTGATGGCTTAATTAACCGTTAAAAGCAAGTATTGTGCAAATGCCCCCTCTGGACATCACCACATGTTTTCATGTGTTTTGGCAAAATTCCATTTAGATTTATTCCAAATCCATGCAGTTTTCTCAGCTTGAGGTGTTGAGGTTGACAAAATGCTCGCAAACACAACAGATTTAAGGTTAATACATTTTTTTTTGAACATTCAAGTATAGTGCTGCTGCCCCCTAATAGTTGACTAAATGTTAGTGGTTGAATACATTTGCAGTTGATGGTCAGTCACTAGAGTATGACCATATATATTCTGCATGCAAACATTAGTCTTTCATTCATTGATGTACTGTAATAAAGCAATGTAAGTACTGTAGGCTTGCTTTGCTATTCAGGTTTACCAATTGAACTGTGATTGGCTGTACACCGACTGCATTATATACCCACTACAGAACAGACTTCTCATTCATTCATTCATTTTCTTTTCGGCTTAGTCCCTTTATTAATCCGGGGTCGCCACAGCAGAATGAACCGGCAACTTATACAGCATATGTTTTACGCAGCAGATGCCTTTCCAGCTGCAACCCATCACTGGGAAACACCCATACACACTCATTCACATGCACACATTATACGGACAATTTAGCTTACCCAATTCACCTATACCACATGTTTTTGGACTTGTGGGGGAAACCGGAGCACCCAGAGGAAACCCACGCGAACACGGGGAGAACATGCAAACTCCACACAGAAATGCCAACTGACCCAGCCGGGGCTCGAACCAGCAACCTTCTTGCTGTGAGGCGATTGTGCTACCCACTGCGCCCCCGTGCTGCACAGACTTCTCACTGAAACTGAATTTCTTTCGAGCTTTCCTTCAAAGGCTCATTCGTTGGCCTCATTAAGTTAAGCTTGAACCAATATTTCTTCTTACATGTTTCAGTTTGCTTTGTATTTGATTTGTTTCAACTTGTCTGAAGGTCAATATATTTATTTTTTGTGCTGACATTTATAAGTGTTGCGGTTTGAAGTATAATCATTTATTCATAAATTTGCTTAGCCAATTCCCCAATAATTAGCCAATAAATAGCCAATAATTGAATGTTAGCATCTCCTAATGTACGTAACTGATGTTTTACTTTGTATCCATTAATACAGTGTTTCCCAACCCTGTTCCTGGAGGCACACCAACAGTACATATTTTGAATGTCTCCTTTATCTGAATCGTTCATTTCAGATTTTCGAGTCCCTTCTAATGTTCTGATGATTTGATTCAGGTGTGTTTGAAAAGGTAGAGGTTGAAAATGTGTACTGTTGGTGTGCCTTTAGGAACAGGGTTGGGAAACACAGCATTAAAAAATGACTAAAACATTAGCAGTTTTGATGTATGCAACTGAGTTTATACCTTGTATTTATTAATTATTAAAATGTTCAGGTACGTTCATTTCTGTTTTAATCCCACTATAATTTTAATTTAAACTACGATTCAGTATTTCTCTGGAAAACTGTTTCCTAGCTCTAAAACCCAAACAGATTTCTCTCTCAGTTTAATTCTAACTAAATTAATGTCACAAGTAATTCAATTAACGTGCAATTAATAAATTATCAAAACATTATGCTAGCCATTTTGATGTATGCAACTGAGTTCATACTTTGTATTTATTAATAAATTTTTCAAATGTTCAGGTAACCTCCTTGCCATTTCAATCACACTTAAGCATTTAATTTTAATTTAAAAAACTATGATTCAGTATTTCTCTGCAAAACCATTTCCTATCTCTAAAACCCAAACAGATTTCTCCCTCAGTTTAATACTAACTAAATTAATGGCACAAGTAATTCAATTAGCATGCGATTAGTCGACAAATGGCTTAAATAAACAACTAATCAGAGCCCTACAATAGAGTGCGTGTGCGTGGCAGCTTATCAAAAGCTTATCATTGGCTGGACATGTTAGCTTTTCCAGATCCATAAGAGCAGCAGATTGCGCTCATGTCTCTGTCACTCTGCAACAAAGCCTCCATCATAACACGCCATTAAGATCTCAATCTATTTTAATGACAAAAACATGAAGTAGAGGTTCACCCCGTGGTTTGTGGGAGATTCCTGATTCGCTTTTAATTGTGGCCAAGCACAAGCTGAACAATCTAGCGCCCATCTGCCTTTTATTTGGCAAGCCTTAAAAAAATGTGGCAGAGGAACAGACAGGCAATCAGATACCCCCCGAAAACCCCCTTAAGACGCGTACTGGAGGCTTGAAAAAAAAAAAAAAAAAAAAATCACACATCTGGCTTCAATCTGGATTAGCTGGATATTATTTCTGTAACTTATTGGATTACTGCAAAAAAACACCTCAGATTTTATCACACACCTGAGAAATATCATGAGTTATACAGTTGAAGTCAGAATTATTGAGAAGGGTATAAACGGAGGTCGGAGCCAGCTCCAACTAGGTGGGACTTGAGCTCCAAGCGGGTGGGTCTTCGAGCTCCAAGTGGGCTGTACAAACCTGGAGTTTTTATTTATTTAATGTTTTGTACATGACATAAAGCACGTCCAATATTGTGCTTTATGAATGTCTACACCTACCCCAACCCTAAACCCAACCACACAGTAACCTGTTGTGTTTTATTAACGCCTACACCTACCCCAACCCTAAACCCAGCCTAACAGTAACCTGATGTGTTTTATTGATATCTGCTCCACCTACACCACCTAAATCCAACGTACTTGTGCTTTAAGTCCCTCCCACTTGGAGGTCACCTAACCTACTTGAGGTGTAATCCCTCCCACTTGGAGGTCTCCGGGCTGCAGCGATACCTACTTGCAATTATTAGCCCTCCTGAATTATTAGAACCTTGTATATTTTGTTTCCCCAATTTCAGTTTAACGGAAAGACAATTTCTAAACATAATAGTTTTAATAACTAATTTCTAATAACTTATTTATTTTATCTTTGCCATGATGATAGTACATAATATTTTAACTGATATTTTTCAAGACACTAGTATTCAGCTTAAAGTGCAATTAAAAGGCTTAACTAGGTTAATTAGGCAAGTTATGGTAATTAGACAAATCATTGTAGACAATCGGGAAAAAAATTACTTATGAGGGCTCACCAGACCGCAGTGTTGGCCAGCTGCTTCAGGCTGCTGGGATTTCGTATCAGCCTGTCCAGAGTGTTGACAATCTGCCCGAATTTGGGCCGATCGCTGCGGTTCTTTTCCCAGCAGTCGAGCATGAGCTGGTGAAGCACCACCGGACAGTCCATCGGGGCCGGAAGCCTGTAGCCTTCATCTACAGCTTTTATCACCTGGAGCAAAGAAGATTCTTCATGAATACTGAGTAGATTTATTCATTTGCTTCACGCATTTGGCTTTTGTAGGGAGTAAGAATGAATTTTTTTTTTTTTTTTACTCATCTGTGACTGAGAATGAGATTTCTTTGTTAGCATAAATGTTTAATCTTGGTTCTTTTATGAAACGGCAGCACAACGAGAGAAAGAGTAAACCACAAACATTCATATTATTTTAAATGGATTGTTCACAAAAAAAATGAAAATTCTGTCATCATTTATTCATCCTTTACTTGTTTCAAACCTTTATGAGCTTCTTTCTTCTGTTAAACGCAAAAGAAGATATTTTGAAAAATGTTGGAAATCTGTAACCATTGACTGCCATAGTATTTATTGTTCATACTATGGAAGTCAATGGTTACAGGTTTCCAGCTTTCTTTAAAATATCTTATTTTTTGTTCAACAGGAAAAAAAAAACGCAGTAACACTTTACTTAAAGGGGTGTTCATAAGACATCATCAAACCTTTATAACCATGACATAACGCGTGTGAATGAGATTTTTTGCATGCTTACAGTATAACAACAGAGATTAAGTCTCATTTACTCAGTTATGACATTTTAAATGAAACAGTGACAACTTGACCTAAACAAATACATCACAACCTGTCACAACATAACTTGTCATAAGTCTGCCATAAACATGATTGTCATGAGGCATCATACTGTAATTGTGTCATGAATATTTTTCTGATCACGTTTTCAGTGGACCAAATTGTATTCCTTATTCAAATGTGTCAAATAATTACTATGTCAAATCATTTTTAATAGCGTTATTAATATTTATTGACATTTTAATGACAAATTTAGCTTGTACCACTGTAGCTGAAGTAAAAAAAATAATAATAATGACGGTGTTATAAAATTCATGACAGATTTATGACAAGTTTTGTTGTCTTGGTTAGGGCTGCACGATATTGGAAAAATTTGACATTGCAATATTTTGTTTTTCTATGATATATATTGTGATATGAATACAATTTTATAATTGTTTTGGCTTGAATAGCTCTATTTGGAACAAAAAAAAAAACATTCATTTATATAGATTGGGTTGATTTTGTAAGGATGTGAATCATGTATAAGAAAAATAATACACATGCTGCAAGAATAATTACAATAGAGCAAAGAAAAGAAAAAAAAGTTAAATAAACAGCACTTTACAGTTTTCCCGCAGAGTCAAACAGTATGTAGATAAAGAAATTGAATAATGAAATGTAAAATAACACTGTATAGTCTTCATTGTATTAATAATTAAGTAAATTTATTCTTCATTAAAGTTACAAATGTTGTACGTTATTGTGCCTGAATGCTTTACGCTCTCTTGAAAAGCCTTTAAAACACATGCAAATAATAAAGTTTCACTCTGTTATTGGTTATCCTTTGCAATGACTTCACAAATCTCATGTAATCTCAATTGTTGATAAATTTTAAACCCATCTCAACATTGCATATCCTGCAATGTTACTATTGCGAACACACACATTGCAATATCGATGCTGAAACGATATATTGTGCAGCCCTCTTGTCAAAGATGAAGACTGGTTGTGATGTATTTATTTGTCAAGTTGTCATAACAAACAATGTCATCTTTGCATTTAATATGACATAACTGACCAAATGACATTTAATAACAGTTGTCATAAGCATGTCATGATTATAAAGGTTTAATGCCAGTCTTATGAACACCCCTTCAAATAAAGTGTTACCAGAAACTCATAAAGGTTTGGAACCACTTTAGGCTGAGTACATTTTCATTTTGAGGTGAACTATCCCTTTAACTCTGGCCTGTTAGACTGGAAACATTGAAACGCATGATTGCTTGTTACCATGGCACAGGAAGGGAGATGGATTTCATGGCAAGTGGAACTTTCATATTTCACTCCCTCGACACAATAAAAGTGCATCCGCTAACAAGCATGCAAACATTTTCGTGCTCCGCTTTAAACATGACGTGTCTACGGTTCTGAATCGCTCCCAAATGTCTCAATCTCCTTCCTGAGCAGAGTTTTTCTCTAAATTCCCAAGCAAAGATTTCATCCCAAGGTGAAGATAAATAAATGGAAATGGTTTCTGGTGTGGAAAATCTGCCAAGAGCCCACTGACACGGATTCAAATTCCCTCTTTTAAAGCCGCCTGCGAATTGAAATCTGGAAATGTTCACCCTCCAGATGCATTTAATATTTTTACTTTTGTAAGCCTGGGAGATTTTTTTTTTTAACTCTAGTCCCGCTGAAGTGCCTTGCCAGAAGTCTTTTATTACAAATCGATGAGGATTCGCAGGTTTAAAAACATTTATCTGGGCTGATGGAAATGGTTTGCAGTGTTGTTGATTTTAACTTAAACTTTTCCAATTAATGAAAACTCTTTTTAAATGTTTTAAAGATGAAATGTAATATAATTGATAGATGTCATTTAACTGAATTAAATTAATAACTTAAGCTAAAACTGAAAAAAGGCAAAGCTAAATATACATTGAGAAAAACATAACAAAAATGTTAATAATGTTACTAAGACAAAGATATTCAAGCATCAGATCAATAACAGAGCTTTAATTTTTTTAAAATGTTTACATTAGTATGTGACCTGTTTAATTTTATTATTTTACTAAGTTTTATTTTTATTTTATTATATATAACTATTAATCATTTTTTACCGCAGAAGCCACAATTTAAATTGTTATTCAGTATAAAATTGTTTATATATCAACAAAATCTTGCCAGGAATATTTAGATCAAGATATTTGGTATTTGAAATATGTGATAACCCAATTTAAGCATCACAGTGCTGCCCCAAAATATTATTTATTTATTTTCATTTATACCTTCATGCTATACCACTATTTTTCAAAACTCCAGGTATGTTTTCTTTTACGTTAGTTTATTATACTGAATTACAATAAGAAACAATCTTTACCCATTTTTGAATTTTTCACAAAACTTTTATTGAATGCCAAATCACCAAAATGGGACTTATTTTCTCCAACGCATAAAAATAATACTACAATAACTCTAATAACCCTTATAAACAATACTATAAGTAAATTGCTGTAAGACTTGTGTGGTATCACTAAGATTCAGAATTGACTTACATCCTGATTGGACATTTCCCAGTACGGTCGCTCCCCATAGGATATCACCTCCCACATAACAATGCCGTAACTCCACACGTCACTGGCTGAGGTGAACTTCCTGTAGGTGATGGCCTCTGAAGCCGTCCAGCGAATGGGAATCTTTCCACCCTGAAAAAAAGAGCATTCACAGTTCAATTCACAGTCCAAAACAATAGTACGACTACAAATATAGTAAAGAAGAACAGTGTTAGCATTGCTACTTTTAAAATCATGCAGTTACACAGTAGTGAAGCTATTTTGTTACACAATTTATATATAAAAAATGGTAGAATTGCATGTTTACAACATAATACAATTTTCTAGGAAAAAAACGTCAAAAAAGTAAAAATAGGGATAAATAAAAAGTCACAATAACCTTTATTAATTTTTTTTACAATACACTACTGGTTTACACTACAGAAACTGTATCTAAAAGGATCTTATAGCTTGGCTTGATTAATGGTGCTCTTAAGAGGAAAAAAAAGATGAGAAACTCAGAAATGCGAGGAAATATTTGCTATACCTTTTACATTTTTTAAAATCTGTAGTGGAAAACGGTTCAATACTACATAAATCTAATCTAAAAGGCATATTTTAGTTTAACTTAGCTAATGGAAAGCTAATCTAACAAAAGAACAAAGATACATAAATTTAGAATTTCAAGAAAAACTCATTTATTAGTTTTCCTTCAGCTTAGTCCCTTATTTATCAGGGGTCACCACAACGGAATGAACCGGCAACTATTCCAGCATATGTTTTATGCAGCGGATGCCCTTCCAGCCGCAACCCAGTACTGGGAAACACCCATACACTCTCACATGCACTCATACACTTTGGCCAATTTAGTTCATCCAATTTAGTTCACCTATAGCGCATGTCTTTGGACTGTGGGGGAAACCAGAGCACCCGGAGGAAACCCACACAAACACGGTGAGACCATGCAAACTCCACACAGAAATGCCAACTGACCCAGCCGGGACTCGAACCAGTGACCTTCTTGCTGTAAGGCGACAGTGCTAACCACTGAGCCACCATGCTGCCCTTCAAGAAAAAACTTCCCAATACATTTTTTTCTCTAAAATAAGGTTTCATAATACAGCAACTACCTAACACTGATCTGTTAGCTTAGCTTAGGTAGGATAATGGGAAGATAAGCTTGCTAGCATGACCAAAACAAGCTTAGAAATACACAACAACGATAGAAAAATCGAGCATTAATATTTAGACAGCTGGAAGGGAAACAAGCTAGTCATTGAAACATAAATGGGAGCAACTACTAAACTGGTAACCTGTTATTGTGCTTTTCAAATAAAAGAGCATTTACTCAGAAATGTTCACTCAGTAACTTTTTATACTCAAATTTCCAGCAAAATCACGAACAAATGTATTTATTGACAAGAAAAATCACACCCACATCCACACAGAGTCAGGGAAAATCGCACACACACACACACATACACACACAGTGAGCATACATTTAGCCATCCATCAGTCTGGAAAGCCGCTTTGACAGGCCTGTGTGACCTCATTTCCACACTATAGGTCAGCAAGAATACATCTCACTGCCTCAGATAATTTTTTCTACAAAATCAATCCATACTTTAAACCAGTTTAGAGCAACACAACAAAACTGTTATAATATGAAATAATTAAACTGAAACTGAATAATATACTAGTTAAAATAAGACTAAAGTCTCAGAATCGCAATCATCCAGAGTACAGCAGTGTGATCTCTCACCCGTGTAGTGTACGCCGCTTCAGGATCGTCTTCCAGCACGCGCGACAGCCCGAAGTCAGACACTTTACACACCAGGTTTCCATTCACCAGAATGTTCCGTGCCGCCAAATCCCGATGCACGTAGTTCATCTCGGAGAGGTACTGCATCCCGGCAGCAATCCCTCTCAGCATTCCCAACAGCTGGATCACTGTGAATTGCCCGTCGTGTTTCTGCACAAAATGAAGAGTTCAGATTCTCATCCCTGTGGCCTTATTTTCTTCGGCAAGTCCTGGCACAGGCTGTCAGATTTGAATTTGTCTCATGAGTAATTCATAATTTACTGGCTCCCTAATTATGAGTGTTGCTCACATGTTGCAGGGCATGACATATTCAATGACTGCATAATCACTCAGGGTTTTTATGCTGGCATGGCAAGTAAGTAACCAACTAACCAAATGATGATGTTTCATTACACCCTCTGGCAAGAAAACTAAATGTTTTGTTAAGTAACGTTGAACTGTGGTAATGGGGTTATAATGGGATTCTGGTGAGACTTAATTTGAATAAACAAAAGCATATACAATATATCTCCAATATTGTATATATATATATATATATATATATATATATGTTGAGATTCTTGATTCTGATTGGCTGGAGGGTGTGCATTATTTTCATTGTAACACACAAGTAGTTCCAGTCAGTTTTGTTCACAGTTCGAAATAAATGTGCTTCTCCCAAACATTCGTAGTTACCATAGCAACTCACATGTGCTGCACAGAAAACCGATGAGGACTGTTAATGGCAGACAGGAAATCCGCAAAATTAGAAAAATACTCATCAATTATGCCACAAAATCAAGTTTTAAGAGTTTTTCAAGTGAGAATATAGTTACTTTAAAGTCAAATCGGCACTTTATGTATAAGGATAGTGCGTCTCTAAAAATGTCGACTCTGAGCTCCAGGCGGTCATCAGCAACTCAGCATACAGATCCCCCCTTAGCGAAGCTTTATATCGGCCAGACCATCTCAGGACCTGCCACTGGATCTTATCTCTTGCATCTCTGTTGTTTAAACTTAGGCCTACATTGGCATATGACCATGGAATAAGCAGGATAATCAACAGCTTGCCGTGCATTAAAGGATTTGAATGCACTTAGCGGAGGCGACGACACTCCGCTGCACGTCGTATGGTCCTTCACCTCCACGTAGTGCATTAAAATCCCTTAACGCACGGCAAGCCGTTGATTATCCCTTACAAGTATGTACAGTTGAAGTCAGAATTATTAGCATTCCTGAATTATTAGCCCCCCTGTATATATTTTTCCCCTATTTTGGGGAACATTTGGGCAACACATTTCAAAACATAATAGTTTTAATAACTAATTTTTAATAACTTTTTTTTTTTTTTATCTTTGCCATGATGACAGTACATAATATTTTACTAGATATTTTTCAAGATACTAGTATTCAGCTTAAAGTGCAATTTACAGGCTTAACGAGGTTAATTAGGCATGTTAGGGTAATTAGGCAAGTCATTGTATAACGATGGTTTGTTCTGTAGACAATCAAAAATATATATTGCTTAAGGGGGCTAATAATATTGACCTTAAAATGTTTTCTAAAAAAGTAAAAACTGCTTTTTTTCTTGCCAAAATGAAACAAATAAGACTTTTTCCAGAAGAAAAAAATATTATAGGAAATACCGTAAAAAATTCCTTCAAAAAAACTAACATTATTAATGCTTCATTCTGTCTTTATAATGTAAATATAAATATAAAATTATAGTGAAAACTTGTACTACACTTTCACTACAAATACATTTGTATTAAATTAAAATAATATTATTAATTTAAATAGTCAAATATTTTCAAAATGTCAATTTGTTTTGATGGGGCTGCACGGTGGCACAGTGGGTAGCACGTGAGCCTCACAACAAAAAGGTCGCTGGTTCGAGCCTCGGCTGGGTCAGTTGGCGTTTCTGTGTGGAGTTTGCATGTTCTCTCCGTGTTCGTGTGGGTTTCCTCCGGGTGCTCCCGTTTCCCCCACTAGTCCAAAGACATGCGGTACAAGTGAATTGGGTAGGCTAAATTGTCTGTAGTGTATGTGTGTGAATGAGTGTGTATGGATGTTTCCCAGTGATGGGTTGCAGCTGGAAGGGCATCCACTGCGTAAAACATATGCTGGATAAGTGGCGGTTCATTCAGCTGTGGCGACCCCAGATTAATAAAGGGACTAAGCCGAAAAGAAAATGAATGAATTTGTTTTGATTTTAGTTTAATAAAAAATATTAAGCTAATTTAACATTCCCTTGTTGCTGTTGTTAGCTACAGTAGTGTCTCTGTTATTCTTCTAAATTAGCTTAACCTGCAAGCCGACGATGTTTATCAGAAAGACCATTCTGGGTGACATCACCAGATTAGATAACCAAGCCATGGTGGTCTGAGATGGAAAGTAAAATGTAATGTAATGCGAGGGACAAAAAAAGCACGAATAGAGATGTGTGAACGCGAGTTGTCAAGCCCAGTCTGGAAGAGCCGGACGACTGCTTTGTGTTCCTGTGATATTTCACAGCATTTCCTCTGGTGCAAATTGGCCTTCATCATTGGCAGCAAAATAGAGCAGACTCACCTTCAAAAAAGTGTCCAGAGATCCATTTTCCATGTACTCCGTCACTATCATCACAGGCTTACCTGAGGGACAGAGAAAGAGGACAAAAACAGAAAGTGTGAAATAGTGGAGAAAATAAAGAGCGTGTGTGAGAGTGAGAGAGAGAGAGAGAGAGAGAGAGAGAGAGAGAGAGAGAGAAAGAGAGAGAGAGAGAGAGAGAGAGAGAGAGAGAGAGAGAGATGGTTCAGAAAAAGAAAAGAAGCAGCAGAGAGGCAGGGAGAGGCTGGAGCTTTGCGTTCTGTATTTAATTAATTTCCAATTTGACAAAGAAAACTGTAGGGTTTTGAGTCGATTTAAAAAAACCAACACCAATAAATTACAAGGTTTGAAGTACTGAGAATCGACTACAAAGTTTGTAATCAATTCATTCAAGAAGTAGCGAATACATGTTACTATGAGCTATTAGATATGCCCGTGTCATTTAGATACACACAAATGATCTCTCTCTCTAACTGATTCAAAGCAGGGAGATCTAACATTCAGATAAAAAATTGCTCTGCGAAGAGGAAAACTAGTTTTAACTTGCCTATAACTTGGGTACTGTAAATGACCACAGAATAAGTTGGATTAACAGTGGCTTGCCGTGCATTAAAGCATTTTAAATACGTAGAAAATCCTTTAACACATAGCAATCTGCTGATTATCCCTTACTTATACACAAAGTGATTTGCTGTACATGTCTTAAAAACTCTATTAACTAAAAACTTGTCTTAAGTGATTTGACATTACACGCTTAAACTAAATGATGTTGTCCAAAGAAGAAGGTTTTGAGCTCCACTCTGAATATATGAAAAGATATCAGAAGTATGATGTGAATGGGCTTCATCTTATTTCCTTTTCAAATAAAAGCCAACATAATTTCTCCTTTTTCCTAGCTGAAATTGCACCTGCTTTAACATCAACAGATGAACTATTCAGTGTTACAGTTATTTCAGCATACAGCCTGCTATTTGTGGTTTACATTCTATTCAACAACTGTGCACAATCATTTTAAACACAACACATACTAAAAATGATATGCTTGATTGAACCTCTTTTTATAGCTTATTCATTGATGGCAAGGTTTGAGAAGAAATAACTGAAATGGAATCAAAACAGCAGCGAGGAATCAATTATTGGATTTTGTTCTACTGATTGCAAAATCAGGCCTTGTTTCCGGATATTCTGGAATGGAACAGCCCTAAAAAAAAACAGTGGGAGGAAGAGAGCAGACGCGTCCCCCACCGCCACGACTCTACCTGCTGCCTGTTACTCACACTGACAGCCCCTAATCAAAGCTCTCAATAACAGTCAGCCAGATAATTAGAGCGAGCGTCCACCGAGAATATCTTTGTCCAGAAATACCTAAAATGCTAATGAGTTCCTTTAGGAGGGGGGATGATGAAGGGGGAGGATTTTGGAGGGGGGCTGTGATTAATTGCCCTGGGGCTGCTGAAGAAGAAGGGCTGTAAAGATCTGCTAATGGGAAAAGTGTTCCCCTCACTGCTATGTCGCAGACACAGCTGCAAGAGGCAGATCGCACCTGTATTGAGCAAAGTGATTAAAAATTCTCCTTTGATTCCGCCCAAATAACACGCTGTCAATCAGAGATACCTCACGTGTGACAGGGAAGAGTACATGCTAATCCATCCTGATTATCAGAGATGCGGCATCGGTGTAACGTATGGCAGAAACTTTCACCTCGGGGCATCAGACACATGTCAGGATGAAAGGACGTTTAGCCCTTGAGACGTTGAGGATTTCGTTGAGCAAATTTTTATAGTTTGCCTAGTCTAGTGGATAACAATGTGGGCTTGAAAAGAGGAGATTCTGTAACCTTTTTTTAATTTTAGGGGAGAAACATGGTAGGCTACATGCTATAGTATGTAATGAATGAATGAAACGATATGATCAAATAATAATTGTAATAATTATATAAAATGTAAATATAAAAATGTAATACAAAAATTTAATATAATAACCTATTTATTATAAAGTATTATTTGCTATAGTGTATGTATTTATATTGTATATTTGTTTGTATGTATTCTAATTCAGATTGTTTGTATTCTTTATTTTAATTTAATACTGCTTAATTTAAGTGATTGTTTCTTGTGTGTGTGTGTGTGTGTGCGCGTGCGTATATAATATATATATAAACACATACATCACTTAAATTAAGCAGTACAAAATTTAATTAAAATAAAGATAGACACAAACAATCTGTAATAGAATATTTACAGACAAATATAAAATATAAATACATACACTACATACACAAAAAAGCTTATTTGAAATAAAATTTCATATAAGCTTCATTTTTTTTATTTTTTTTTATTAAAAATCCCCTTTTAATTGTATAATCCAATTTATACATTATAATGTCTTATATATTTTAACTGTGGTGCCTTAGTTTGCATGTTTTTTTTTTATTGCCTACATGGTAAAACTTTGTAAATGCTATATCCCTTGTTGTTACTGCCATACAGCAATTTCCATTGACATTACTGGACATTGTGTTGTAACATTATACATTTATAGAGTCAATATAACAAGCAAATAGAAGAAAATGCGAGACCTTGAGAACAAAGGTAACAAGTCATCTGCACTGTCAGATTCAAACACCATTTAAGCCTTAAGAATGGAGATCTGACTATAAGAAAGCGTCAATGGTTCCATTATGGTTTTATAATCTCTTCTTCAGCAAAGCACAAAGAAATAGAAATCCAACTGAATCCAATAAACCCCCTAACAAGCTATTTATAGAATCAAGCTCGAAGTCATTGTCATTTGTGGTTTCAAACCAATAGGGATTGCACTGTATGTTCTGGCTGTCACTATAAGTAAATCGCAAATGTACTGCTCACACAACACGTGTGGCCAGAGATATCCAAACGCATCACGTATTAGCTTATCAACGTGGGACAAATTACTTTGACAGTGAGCTAGTTGGATAACGCGGCCTTCCAGCCTCAACCTACAAACCTTTGGCTACCAGAGCTGAAATACAGAGAGCATTCAAACCGAAACCACAACATCATCCTGACATAAGCTGAATCCATTTCACATAAAAATAAATGCTGGACTGAAACACAAAAATGCATTAAATCTGCATAAAATCTTAATGCACTTAAGAAAATAAGGTAGATCACATATTCATGCAAATAAACCACAATGAAAGGGCAATTATCAAATAAATGCCACGTAACTGCGTAACTTCTCTAAACAGTGGACCGATCTCAATGCGCACTATCACAGATGTTGTTTTAGTCGCTCTGGAACACCTCAACCAAAGTCTGTTATCAACATGATATGATTAAATGAGCTCCCAAATGACTTCTTTCCAAACATCAGGGATCCGGCTCTGAACGCAAGATAACATGACATGATTTGTGTGTGTCGTCTGCATGCTTGAAGGCGAAAGTCATTTATAATGCAGTGTTTTCCCCCATTCGCAGCAACTTCCATTTTTATTATTAATAACTTATGGATGTTTTCTGGGAAGTGATCATTTTGTCCTCTTAAAACATGGCATGGAAAAAAAATGCTTTATTCACAAATTATTTATGCGAATAAAATAATTTTTTTTGTACTAGTTAAAGTCATAACATTGGACGCAAACAGATATTGTTGATGACAACGGAGCTTTATAACTCACAACATTCACAAATGTGGCTAATGTCAAATTATTTTATTATATACTAGATAATTAATATTGTTTCCCAGTGATGGGTTGCGGCTGGAAGGGCATTCGCTGCGTAAAACATGTGCTGGATAAGTTGGCGGTTCATTCCGCTGTGGCGACCCCAGATTAATAAAGGGACTAAGCCGAAAAGAAAATGAATGAATGAATAATTAATATTGGATGAAACACTCACTGCATTAAGCAATAGGGAAGAATTGTGTAATCTGTACAGGGCTTAAGGTAAATTCAAAACTTTATACATTAATATAGCTACTCATTGATGGAAACGTGGCTTTATTTCACAAAATATGTGATATTCAAAATTTCAGTATAAGTTAAATTTATAATCTTGGATGCAAACATTATTGTCAATGAAAACGATGTCATTAATCACAAATTAATCATGTACTTCCATAAAAATTTTTTCTACCAGTTAGAGTTGCACGGTTAACCGGTACTGGGGTAGTATCTTGATACTATGGCTCCAAAATACTGGCGGTGCCAGTGTAGTTTGTAAATGGTAGTATCGTCATTAACGGTCTAGGTTGTATGTGAAAAGTCACTAAAATGCTCACACGTTTGTGCAACAATAGACCATTTTATTTGTATAGTCTGTGGAGCCCTTTAAGGTTGCAAAACTGTGTAGAATTCACGCCTTTTATGGTAGCCTATTGCACGTTTTCTAACGTTACAGTTCGAACGCACATCCGGATCAGTTCATTTCTGTTCCTGTCAATATGATTTAGTAGCTACAACAACCGCAACAATCTCTTTTAAAAGAACGACTCACAAAGTGACATTTTGAATTACTTTGGATTCTTATCTGATAAGACAAAAAAAAAAGCAATAGATAAAAAAGCCAAAAGAGCAACAGGAAACATTGAAGCAATTTTTGACCACTTCATATAGCCTAATTTTGTTGGAAAAATACTCTTTGTAACTAATTTTACTCTTTATAATTTATATCTTTATTTTAATGTATTTTTTGTTGGTCAGTTATCTACAAAATAGTTTAGGTAAAGTGATGTGCAAATACTTTTTTTTAATAATAAGGGAATTATGAATTGAAATCATAAAAAAGTCAAGGTAAGGTAAATTCACAACATTGTGTGCAAATATAGCTACTCGTCAATTATTTTGCGGCTTTATTTCACAAAAGATGTGATATTCAACATTTCAGTATAAGTTAAATTCATAACTTTGGATGCAAACATTGTTGTCAATGAAAATGATGGCATTAATCACAAATTAATCATGTAGTTCATTTGTATCAGTTAAAACTTGCAGCACTGAATGCAAACATAACTACTGTCAATGAAATTTGGGTTTTATTCGCAAATTATTTATAAGGTATTCCAATTTTTCATTCAATTTAAATTCACAGTTTGGATGTAAACATAGCTATGAATGTACCTTTCCATACTCTATTCATTAAGCTTTAAAAAAAATGCCTCTACTGATAAGTCCCTTATTAAAATTACCTAGCTGCTTATTCATGCGTGAACATTTAAAGTGATTGATGGCGCAGCAGTTTTAAGAGCGCTCCAATTAGACAGTATTCACACACACACACAAGAACACGAACACACGTCTATGATTAAAACAAGGCAATGAGTGTATTACGTCCTGCGGTGGGCCTGATCTGCTCTAAATGCCTAACTACTGTTGAAAGGTTGTAATTACAATCATTATCACAGGAGCAAGACATCTGTTCATGTATTCAATCAGAAAAAAAAGATGATTTACCCTAATAGAGCCAGAGCTCCAGTCTCCAAATCACATGCTTTAGAGGTGTTTGATGAAATGACAGCAATTTGTCGTCAAATATCAAAGAATAAAGGAATGCTCGGGGTTCAAAACAAGTTATGCTTTAGCTTAAAAGCACACATTACTCGGGGAAAAGCAATGCTTTCAATGATTCAGATGACATTCTCTTGTCTAATGTTACCTCGGTTGAAGGCATAAAAACGTATATTTATATATACTTATATAACTTGAATTTAATTGTATTCATTTAGCAGAGGTTTTTATCTAAAGCGACTTAAAAGTGAGGTGAAAAGAAGCAATCATCAGAGAGTAAAAGTATAAATGCTATGACAAGTCTAAAGTTAGTTTTTTAATATAATGTAATGTAATGTAATATAACGGAATATAATATTAAAGGGGTGGTCCACTACGATATCATATTTTAAACTTTAGTTGATGTGTAATGTAGCTGTGTAAACATAAACAACATCTCTGAATTTAAGACACTTAAAGTTTAATGCAAAGGGAGACATTGGCTTTTACAGAGTTAGCTTAGCAAAGCCTACAGCGAACGAAGTTTGGGGACTACAAAAAAATATATCCGGGCTAGTGAGATTACAAGGGCTTCCGGTTACATGCATTCACCTTGCACACACTCCCTGCACAGCAAAGGGGCGTGACCAGAGGCGCTGTAATGTTTTAGCAGAGAAAGCTAAAATGCCGTCCAAACGCTGCTATTTCCACAGAGCTTGTTCTGTTTCTGTATTTGGGCTTCCAAAGGACACGACACAAAGAGAGAAGTGCTTACAGTTTAATTTAAATTATGTTCCAGAGAATTATAAAAACTATATTGTTAGCATTTGACAAAGAAGAACTTCCAGAATCTCTCCCAGTTCAGTGCTGGATTGGGCTAAAAACTCCTCCAACCGACGAAGCTGTGGATTGTGAGCCACAACCTGTAAGTATTTTTATTTGTTAAAATTGATCAACTACATGCACATTTTATAGCGTTAACGGTATGTTGTAGCGTGGGCATAAACAAGGATGTAAACAACGGGAAAGGCTGTTTGGCACCACTAACAATTTAGCTACAAATTCATATTTATCAGTCAAACCGCTGTAAACACCCACAATCTTCAGCAGCGCACGCAGTGTCTCTCTATGCGTGCTCTCTATGCGGCTGCTTTCTGTGCGTTCTACATCTCAAATAACAAACTCGCAAAAGATACGAGAACGTTTTATTTTACTTGCACATGCTTATTCCGAATATATGTGAAAGACACTTTTCAGATTTTATTTTAGAGAGCAGGTGGTGTACCTGGTGTGCTTTTCATTTCTCTGTCTGATTCAGGCAGCTTACGCTGCTAACAGCTGCTCTGACTGGACTGTTTACACAGCGCAAAAGCTCGTGCTTGTAGGGGCGTTACATGGAGCCAATCCGCGAATCACAGCACATTAAGTTAGCTGACCAACCAGAGCCTCTTGAGGGCGGGCCTTTCGGAGGAAATATGACAGTCGTTTTTCATGTTAGCTGAGTAGCTGTATATAATCAAAGTAAGATATATGAAAAAATAACGTGATTTTTTTTACAAGTGAAGCATGAGCACACATTGCATTGCATCTTATAAACACAACCAAGCCTTAAAAATACACTGTGGACCACCCCTTTAAATTTAAACATAGGTACTATAGATGAGAACAGTGCTTTATTTGAAAATTATTCATGCAATATTGAATTTTTTTCTTATAACTTGGACATTGGATGCAACTATAGCTCTAGTTAATGGTAATGGTGCTTTAACTGGCATTTATTTATGCAATATTTTCTTATAAGTTACATTTGAAACTTTGGATGCAAACACAGTAACATAGTTTATTATGCAATTATTTATGCAATATTCACAGTTTGGATAGCAATGTAGCTGTTACCAATGGGAAAATATGCTTTATTCTGTATATAATTATTTATGAAATACTTAAATTTTCTTGAAATAAAAATTTGGGTGCAAGCGTAGCTTGAATAATTGAATAATATTTCAATTTTATTTAGAAGTAAAATTTACAAGAATGTAATGGCTATAGTTAATGGAAACTGTGCTTTTATTGCCATTTATATATGAAATATAAAAATGTTTCTTGTAAGTTACATATTTTGCAACTTTGGATGCAAATATGGCTACTAGCTGTGGCAAAAGTGCTTTATTCTCCAGTTGTTTATGTAATATTCCAGTTTTTCTTATAAGTCAGCTTTGTATGCAAACAGCTGACGCTGATGGTAAATATGCTTCATTCTCCAGTTATTTTTGCTAAATTTACGTTTTTCTTATAGATCAATATTTGAAGCAAATATAGCTACTGTTGATGAAAACGACGATTATTTATGCAATATTCCAATTCTATTTAAAACTAAAATTCACAGTGTTGTATCCAAACAGCTATAATTGACAGAAACTGTGCTTTGATTGGCATCTACTTATTCAATATCTACATTTTTCCAACAAGTTAATTTTGGAATTTTGGATGCAAACATTACTGTTGATGTAAATGGTGCTTTGTTATTTGTTATTTATGTGAAATTCCAAAAGACCCCAGTTAGTGCCCTGTGTACAATACGCAAACCACAACCTTTGGAGAGATTTAATGAAATGACAGCAAATTATCATCAAATAACAAAGGATAAAGGAATGTTTGGGGTTCAAAACAAGTTAAGCTTTAGCTTAAAGCACACATTACTCTGAACAAAGCAACACTTTCAATGATTCAGACGACATTCTCTTATCTTTTGTTCCCGCTGTTCAACTTTTCTTCAGGACTCAGCTGGAATGAACCTGAAAATACAGCTGTGGACTGCGAACGTTATCAGATAGAATACTGGAGTCCGCTAATCTGATGGTTCACGGCACAATGGGTTTATAATAGAGACGATGACAGCTCGCTGTTTTTGTAAAGATGGGGGATGAGGAACTGAATGGGGCATTAAGGTCTATTCTTGATTCCATTCTCCAAGCTCCTGACAACATTTGCATCACAAAAAGCTCAATCACGGGCTAATTTTTTTCCGTCTGAGGTGGTAATGATAGAGCGCCTCTCCGAAAGCTGTGTTACGTGACAGATGCTTTTCATATTACGGCGCAAAACTCTTTGTCTGGCTCACCGTCGCTCCATCAGGCAGCATAAACACTCTCCGGGCTCTTTAACGTGTCTCGGCTCGGCTCTGTCATTAGTCTAGATTGACAGCTGCTTCGGTAATGCAGTGCGAGGGGTTGCTGACCTCTCCCCTGTCCTCATCCCCTACACCATCAGGCAGATCTGTGACCTGTGAAATTACTCCAGCTATCAAATCTCACCCAATCAGCAGCAGACCGGCACACACTCGCACACGTGTGTTATATTACTTCAGTGGCGGAAAGAGCAATATGGATGATGCGCAATCTAATAGTTCCACTGGGCCTCATTCACGTACAAGTGTGATCACATATGGGTCCAGAAAAGGGTGTCACACAACCTTCAGCAGGTAAAATTGTGTGTCATTTTTCTTATTCATATTTGATTTATTCATTAATCAGGATTTGGTGAATGATGGCTTGGTGTATCTAGCAAAATGCATGCTTAAGTATATATATAAAAAAAAAAATTATAAATTGTTCATTAAAAGTCTTGTTGCTGTAGTTTTTTTTTTTTTTAACATTATCACTACTACTACACTGTAAAAACTGCTGGGTTCCACACAATTGCTTCATGTTTTCCCAACACAAATCAGTTAAGTTAACTTAATAGTTTTTACAAATTTAAGTGGACTGAACATGAAACAATTAAGTTGTCCCAACAAAAACTTATTTTTTTGTGTAATTTGTTGTTTCAACATTTAAAATAAGTATTTTTTTGAATGTACGACAACGACGACAACTACTACTATTACTACTACTACGATGACGACGACAACGTACAACTACTACTACGACTACAATGACTACAACTATGACGACTACTACAACTATGACTACGACTGCTACTACTACAATGACCACTACTACTACTACTACTACTACTACTACTACGACTACTATGACTACTACGATTACTACGACAACGACTACTACGTATTATTATCATTATTAATATTATTATTATGTAAAACCAGCCCAAACTGACGAGGAATTGTAACTATTTTACATATTGGCAAAAAAGTGGCTAATTCGTTCAAATTCCTACAATTTCATTCAGATAAAAACATACAATTTTTAAAAGGAGGCATGCCCCCAAACCCCACCCTCACTGGAGGATGATCAAATCGTACTAAATTGTATGAAATTAGATTGTACAAATGAATACAAAATACCCACTAAATCAAAACGTTACGAATTGATTGCATTGGTATAATTTTTTTCTACTTTTACGATACACATTTATTAAATAAGTGATAATGTATAGAAATTAACTAGATATAAACCACTCCAACCTCAACCAAGAAAATAAATTACAAATTAATATTCCAATGACTGAATGAAAGCATTTAGAGTGTCGCAGTCTGTACTTTTAAAACTTTTGCAAATCTAGAATAATGAATGCCTTTCACTGACATATCTGTTGAATGAAAACTTTTCAAACCTCATAATTATGTTGTAACAAACTGAATTAAAAAGAACAGAATTACTGTACTTTCTCTTAATAAGAGAGTGTAAAGCTGCTCTGAACCTCCAACATTAATATTGACCATTTGAACTGAATCAAACCAAAAGCCACCATTAGCGTTTTGCACAAATAATAGGAACCGGGAGGAAACGTCAAGAGCCTCAATGTTAATATTTGTGACACTGAATATTCATGGTCCCTCCCAAAACTCGCATCCAATTACATGTTTGTATTATCGATGTTCATGCAGCCGGCATGAATATGGATGGTCCTTTTGTTTTAGAGGCTGTCAGTCTAATCCACTGAGGAAGAGAAAATGCAAGAGATCTGTAGAGGAAATTATCACTCAATAGTGACCAAAACACCTGTTGCAAGACGTATTTTTTTTAACACAGACAATAGGACGTGCACACAATGGTGACAACATTCTCAATAAGTTGGCAAATTTGGATAAGGTTCAGTGGCGCTATTCTAATGACAACCAATATTAGCAGCCTCATTATCAACCAAAAGCAGCTAACATGAATTTCTTTTTTTCAATAGTGACGATGCAAACAATCAGAAATAATACAAACCCAATATGAAACACAATGTCCAACAAAACAGTGAGAAACTTTTTTTCCTCCCCACATTCTTTAAGCCAACATTTGTGTTATCTATGACCTTTCCGAAGACATTATCTTCCCAGCTAGCGCGATAATTCAAAGCGATAAAAGCACATTCAAAGGCATACTGTCATAGCACATTTGTATTCTGTAGAAGTAGGGCAGAAAATCACTGATATAAATACTGTCATACATATTTATTCCAATGAATATTCATGATGCATGTTATTTGTTGAAGATAAGATTGTAAGGTCAATTATCTCAGTGTGGAAAACACTAGGGTACAAACTATTTCCAGTGCTAGACGAAGCATGATGTGAATGTGTTCATGGGATTTAAACGCTTACATCTGGTGACAACTCCTTCCAGTCGAATGATGTTGGGATGGTCGAACTGGCCCATGATACTGGCCTCGCTCAGAAAGTCGCGTCTCTGCTGTTCTGAGTATCCGGCTTTCAGACTCTTGATGGCCACCTGGATCTCTCTTTTACTGGGCAGACGCAGACGGCCACTGCAGACCTCGCCGAACTCACCTGAGAGAAAAAACAAGAGCCTGTCAGCTAACTCGATTTACCCCAATCCTTCATTTTATTTCAGTACGTTCCCCTGGTGAGCTGTTCAGATAGTAAACACAAGTGCAGCACATTCTTGAATTGCTATGTTGGTTTGAGAAAGGTTGTCAGCGTAGCGAATCAAGCAATCAGAAATTATATAGACACATTTAAGCTTTCAATTTGCTATAACATGCTAACAATATGTTACAATATACAAAATTATGGTTGTCTGTGGATACAAACAATCGAAATACAGACCAAATCATGCAAACAACAAATGCTAAAACATGTTAGCAATATAGTAAATCATGTAACAAACATTCTAACTGGTCATAACTAGTGCTAGTTATGAGTTTATTCATGCTAGAAACATGCTACCATCATGTTAATTCATACCAGCAACATGCTAAAACATGATAACAGTGAGTTCATTCATACCAGAAACATGTTAGCATCAAGTTACAAACATATTAAATCCTTCTATTGACATGTTAACAAAATGCTAAATCAAGATAGCAACACGCTAAAACAAGATATCATTGTGGTATTTCATGCTAGATACACATTAGCAATGTGGTCAATCATGCTAGCAACATGTTAAAACAAGTGTAAGCAATTCTGCTCTGTAGTTTAGCTCCAACATACTTGCCTAAACATTTCTAGTAAGTCAGAAGACGGAGTTTAAGTAGGGCTAGAAACATCTATAAACATGTACTAGTAAGGTAAGGTAACATGCTAGCAGTTTACTAAATTATGCTAAATTTACTAAATCAAGTTGATTAACATCAAAAGTTGTCATCAAACTTTACTTGTGTAGTTTATTTTGACCTACCTGCCCCAATGACTCTTTCAATCCGGATGTTGGAGACTTCAATCTCTTTGGCGAAGTCTCGCACAGCCTGGTTTGGGTCTTCATATGTATGCGGGTGAATGTATGTACGGGTTTCAGGAAGTTTGACTGCAATTCAAGAAAACGGTTGGAGTGAAGATAACGGTTGGGTTGTTTTACAGTCACTTTAGTAACCTAGACAGAACCATTCATTTTCCTAAAAGGTGGGAGTGCCACATTTTCAACCTCATTAAACATTGTCTTTGGCAGGCAAGAAAAGTGTCATTAGAAAAAAACACACATTAGGCAACTAGAGCGATCAGAGACATCATTTATCAGCATGAGAGACTCTGTTCACTAACCAGCAATTTGCTGGAAAAAACATGCATTTTTTATATCCACCCATCCAGCCAGAACAAATTATGTTCACAGTTAGACTGGCCAAAACAATGCAGACCATATATTTGACAAGATTTAATAAATTATATATTTTTTATGGCAAACTGCATTAGACATCTTAAAATGTTTTGCCTGACATCTTTATTAAGATTTTAGTTTTTTTCCCAAGACAAAAAAGCAGCACGCCTTACCTCGTCCATGCTGAAACTGCATTTTCTCCTCCTCAGGGTCTTGCTTTGCTTTAATATAACCACAGCGCCTGGAACAATAGGATAAGCACAATTAAAATAGAAGGACACAATAGAATACTAGCTTTCTCTCACATTAATTCAACCAACCAATTCCCCAAGACAGAAAAAGTTGATGACTGCAGATTCAATTCAACAGCGTGCATACTATGATCACATATATCATCTTTTTTACAGTGTAGTTTAACCATAATACTGTATGTCTATAGAGTCCTGTTTTTCCGCCCCATAAAGGATTTCACTGCTCTAATCCGCTCTTTAGCACCGAGAAAATTCAATCCTGTCACCTCTGACTTTATCATTAACTACATCATTCCTCTCACAGTGGGATCATGAATAAGAAAATGCCCTAGATAATGAATATTCCAATACACTGGGGAGGAAAGGTGGCCAACGTAGGACTGATAATTATGTTCATTATTCATTTAATCCTCTTAGTGACACGTTCACGCATTCCCTTTTCTGTCATGTCTTTAACAAAAAAAAAACGTATTGGCAAAAATGTAATGTCACAGGCATTCTAGCCATAGTAATTATACATCATGCTGAAATATGGAGAACGGCAGCAGAATGTCTACAATCTGGCATCTGATGAGAACCAGGTGGAAAGAGCCATCCTCAATGGGTTTCTAGAGGACGTTGGCTCAATAATGTGGGTGAATATCCACTTATGAATATAAATGTGTGGTGGAGTCTCTATTGTGCTGTAGCTGATGACAAAATACAAGGCATTTCCTTTAACTGCAGTAAAAAGAACGCTGCAAATAAAGCCTTTGGGGACATTCACTTAGAACTAGTTTTTGAATAAAAAACAGCCAACAGCAACAGAAGAGAACAGAATATAGGAGTCTTAAGGGTGCATTTAATGTTTTTAAAAGTTTGTAATTTTCACTTGACACCTACACAAGTACTACACAGTACTATGAAAAAATGTGCTTCTGGAAAAATTGTGTTGATAGATCATAAGTATAAAAACTGTGAGAGTCTCTTTTAGAAAGCATATAATTCAGAGATGAGCACCATCCAGAAATGAATTGAGAATGCTTACTAAATGTCAGATTAGTTGCTGAAATCGACTGGAACTACCAAATAAGATGGAGAATTTAAAAATTTGGATTTAAAGAAACAAACAGAATGGCAAACCAATAGAACCACAGAATGATAGATACAATGATCTATATACAGATAAAAATAGTAAAATAAAAAACATCAGATTAAATATGTCAAAATGATAGATAGAACGATGACAGGATGACAAAATGATTCACAGGAAAAACACAGAATGATAAATATGGATGACAGAAGAAAAAATAGAATGACACAATGACAGACAGACAGACAGACAGACAGACAGACAGACAGACAGACAGACAGACAGACAGACAGACAGACAGACAGACAGACAGA
>CAIGQV010000641.1:9551687-9562508 GCA_903798115.1 Danio jaintianensis
AGACAGACAGACAGACAGACAGACAGACAGACAGACAGACAGACAGATAGATAGATAGATAGATAGACCAAATTCCTTTAGAATGTGGCCAACTGAAATCAAATTACTTACTCTGTCATTGTGGTCTGACTGCAGAGCAAAATAATATGATAATTCATCAAAGTCTGCAATCAAACTGCTAAACTAATAACACCCCTGTAGCAGCAGTGCGGAAACAATCATGCATCAGGGTGACCAGTATTTTGCCTCTGGTATTGATTTTATACACAGTTAACAATGCTAATCAATACAGGATGTGGAGTCAGACTCTTTTAAAGCCCAGAGTGTGCTCAGCTGCCCCACAGCAGTCAAAGCATCGGGACCCGAGGCCGGGGTTGGGGCATTAGCAGACCTGGGGTCTATTACATAATGGGCAGACCGCTGGGTTCATTCATGCCCCCTCTAATCCGGTCTGTTGCATCTCCCTGTGGAGCTGCAGGGGGTAAATCTTTCCCTTTCAGCTGTTGTACAGCCCCGTCTGGTGGGGGGTTCAGAAGTACATGTGTGTTGTTTCCTCTCTGCTGCTTTTAATGAGACCGGGGGTCTCAAGAGAGACCCCACCTGTTCATCAGCCGCCCCCCCATTCAAACACACCCCTCTAAATAAATGCTCGAGGCCTAGTGTGCATCTGTGTGCAGGTACAACCCCCAACCCCGACGATCTTTAACCGTCCCATGTGCAGAACACAGTCTATTAAGAAAAACATGCTCACATGGGGGGCGCAGAGCTGGAGGGGTTTGTTGAGGTGGCCGCCCCGTTGAAGCATGTGGTAATCAGGCAGAGTAAATCGACTCTGAACCCGACCCCGTTTGCTCTCTAACCTGCCCCGTCGTCCCTTGAGGTCCCACAGACAGATGCCTCCCCCTTGCACCTGCTGCAGTGCCGCTCGACGCACTGATGAAACACTTCCATCGCGGCAGCGGGAGATCCAGGAGCTTCTAAAGTGAAGCGTGATCCCACCCTTCAACCTTCCTGTCACTCATTTAAATGCAATATGCACACTGCGTCGCTATTTGCATATTCTTGTTATAACAGTGAATAAAAAAAAGTGGCAGACTAGTGTCTGGGACTCTGCAATTAACACATTTTTTAACTCTGAAGCATTCCTCAAATCCCTTTTGTGCAGTGATAAAGACGTTTCGCAGCCCTACTCCGCTGGAAGCCCTTTTGTCTCTGACCCAGTTTCTTTTTTCTTTCTTCTTCCTGTCTTTTGTCTTTCTCTCGCTCTCGCAGTGTGGAGTTTGTATCTGCAGGTGACAGTGCAGGGGTGCAGCTTTGTATCTGCTGACAGGGCTCACATCTTTCTCTGTGCCTTTGAGACAGAGATGTCGAATGTCATGGTGCAAAATCAGAAGAACTCTTAAACTGTCCGGCCGGCTTGAGGGAACTATGAGTGAGGGCTGTCTCAGTGGACCATAAGTGTTAAGAGTAAGATATAATGGTGAGAATGAGTGATGTAGACATTTAGTTCTTGTCATCATGACTGTATTATTGCTTTTAAGCTTGGTTACACCTGGTATTAAGAAGCATTTAGGTTAAAATACATTGGCTCATTGGGTGGCACTGCCGCCTCATAGCAAAAAGCTCCTTGGTTCAAGTCACGGCTTGACCAGAGTTGGCATGTTCTCCCCATGTTCTTGTAGGTTTCTTTTAGGTGCTCCAGTTTCCCCAACAGTCCAAAGATGTGGTATAAGTGAATTGGACAAACTAAATTGGCCATGGTGTGTAAGTGTGTGTGCAAATTATACGAAAAAGATCATAGGAACAACAGACCCTCTACAATAATCCAAGCATGAGATGAAGTACATGCATAAAACACTTTCTTTCTCTGTTGTTTTAATGGTAACTCCGTCCTCTGACCCTCAAACTAGTTCATTACATAATGATACTCCAGTTCATTGAGCTAATGAGGTAAAGCAGCTTCCAGCTGGGTCTTGAAATCTGTTCAGCATGTTGCAGACAACAGGCCAGAACCAGCTTTCACCTGCTACAAGGACATGCCAAGCTACTGGCATGGTCAATACATCCCAGTGGGGTGGTATGAACAACCAAACAAAATGTAACTCATGTCCTTGCATGTTTCCATGTGGCTCTTCTCCTAAAGGACCATGCTAATTTGGCATGGTTCAACAAAGCATTTAAGAGAAATCAGTGCACAAAAATGTGATGCATCCATGAGGCATGGCATTTCTGGTTAACATGCTAGAGAATTCTTCCAATCTTCTTCAGGGAAGCACAAGAATATCCAATGAAGACAAAATAAACAGGACAAAAAATACATCTCTATAAACCTTTCCTCCTTCCTGAAGACACAAAATAGATTTACAATCAGGCTAATTATAAATATGGGAAATAATAATGTGTAGAGGAAATGGGCACTCATAAATTCTGATCTCTTGTGACAGGTGTTTTAAAAACATTGACTCCATCAGACTTCATTACACTAATTGAAATACAGAAGAAAATCGAGCTGATTGATGGCACATCCCAGGCTCATCTCCAGTCAATGCACATGCATCCAACATATCATCCGGTTCTATATTCCGTAACGTTCCGCTGACACATCCAGACACATATAGAGCTGGCTTGGCATCAAACGAATGGAAATGGAATTCTAAGTGAAGCTGTGTGCTGAGAACGAGCGAGTCATGATGTGTTTAGGGGTTACACGGCCAGTGATTTCAGTGCAAAAAGCCATTGGAATAGCCAGATGGAATGGATCAGTTAAAAACAACCCTGTTTAACAGCCGAACATGCTTATACAACCATTTCAGAATGGAATAGTAATTCCGTTTAGTGTGTACATGCATGTGAGGCAATATTTCTCTCTTAGACCACAAACAAATGGACTGACTAAACAGTCATGGTACAGTATCAAACCCAAGGGCGAGATACAGGTAATGTCTTTAGTAAATCAAGCAAACAAGACCCATTAAGCCCTCGGCTGTGCCTCTAAAGCATGATCTGCACTACTCAAACAAAGAACTGAATAACAAAACACATTTATGACCTACACGTTCATCCACGAAGATGCCATTTAAAGAAATTCGATTACACTCACACTGTGGGTTTTACTATATAGAGAAAAATGTGGCCCTGAAACCACTTTGTGGTTTTGTTTTCAGCAGCTTTAGCACAAAGGTTTCTTTTTATTCACTGATGGTTTAAGAGACCCTCAAAACTTGAGCCATTTTTTTTCTTCCATGATGTTTATGTACCCAGGTAAACCTGATAGAATTCAATCACTTATGCATCTTCAACCAAGTATACTGTTTGAGGCTCATTGGAATTAAATGCTGCAGTCTACATTTTTGCAAAACATAAAATACATTGCTCCTGGTATGTTTTGCTGCACGTTTCGGATGACAAATCCACTAAAATGTGCTGTATACATTTTTGCGAATCTGAAGTTACTTAGAGTACATTTTCATTTTCTATTTTCCTAGCAAACCACTGACCTTAACCCTTCACTAAACCCAACCAACAGTTTTTTCAGAAGCAAATTAAAAAAAAAGGTGCACTGCGACCACATAGTTTTACCTTGATTTTGCATTGCTCTATCTATTTTGTAGAACCGTGCATCACCAGACTAGAACTCAAGCTTTCTGCATCACAAGTATAACATAAACTGAACACGGCAAAAAAGTTGTCCATATAGAGAAAGATAGGTGAGACAAACGCATTCACTTACAAATCTCTGACATTGTCAAGTAATTTAGTGATATTAATTTGGTACTGCATGCAAATAATCCTTTATTTGTTGATAATAGGTCTATGTAAAAATCATTATTGTGAAAAGTAACAAACGTTTTTGGCATCATACTATGTACTGTACTGGCCATCATAGTGTACTGTCTATTGATGTTTGTTGTTTATTTACCTTTGCACTAGAAAACAATCACTCATGTGTGGTGCTTTATTCAAAATGGAGGTGGGTGAAGTTACAGTATGAGGTTTAACTGACAGTTTGATGATCCAATAGAGTTACTAAGTTTAATCACAAGCTCTATGTAATACTTTTTATTGGTTGAACATCTGTAAAACCCACAGACAAGAGTGACCAAATTTTTTCCCTTACTGCATGATTTAAAACTACACATTTTAATGTAATTTAATATGACAGACAGGGGAAAATGCTGACAAGGTTCCTCACATAACCACAGAAAGCAATAACCCCACTAAAGCAATATTAACCAACAATGAATTCATCATTTCTGCAGAAAACCGCCGTGTGGCTTCTTGACTTGATCATTAAATTACAATAATTTCATCCAGCTGAGCATTAGCGGATGGTTTTGTGGCCGTCCAACAGGAAGGGAATTGCTTTCGTATCAGAAGACTTCATCTTGTTTTCGTGGCTGGCACATGATTCTCTTCAGACTTGCAAATGTGCAAATCTTGGTTTCTGGTTAGTAGACACCTGCTGGATGTACTGCGGCATCTGTCATTGTGCTGAAATGTTCCACAAGCACAACCAAGAGGATCTTTAAAGTCTTTAAAGTGTGTCCACCATTTTTAATTGCTTTCCTGGAAACGTGGGGGAAAAAAGAAAGACAAACGTAGACCATCTGCCAGCCTCATTACCAGCCAATCAGAGCAGTTTTTTTCTATTAAGTGCCAGAATATTGTCCAAATCCAAATGACTGCCAGCTAAATTAAGTGCAAAAAACAAAGTTGAACACACTAAACCAGCATGAACTCTTAGTATTTCTCTGGCCAACCACAACTTTGGTATGCAACAGAAGATAAACATATGAGCCAGAGTTCACATCGATTTTGACTAAAGGATGTCCATTTTCTCCAAGTTATTCATGATTAGACACAAAGGTCAAACTGCACGAATAACAAAAAATATCTACCAATTTCAACCTTACACCAGCTAGGAAAAAACTTGAGAACGTTTTTATGCATGTCTCAAACTCTCCCATGACCTTCAATCTCGCTTGTTCAACTCCTACTAGAGTTAAACTTAGTTAGACCTCAAACTGTCAATAACAGCAAGGCTCTCACTCTCTCAAAACTCAGCTGAAGCAATCAAAGATCCAGCGCTACTCTGAACTGAATATAAGTCCAGTATACAGTGCCCTCTATTAATAAAGTCACCCTCAAACATGGGCAAAGAAGGCTTTTGTTATCATTACCGTTTAATCTATTGATCTCTGCTCTCTCCAAATAACTTTGTTTAAATTGTCTGCCACAATTAATGACACCTCATATTTTGAAGCATATTCAATATTCATCAATGTTGAATCATCACTTTCTGTTTGAGGAAACACAAAGAACAAACTAACTCAATTAATCCAATGAAACCAAACCAAACCAAATCAAACCAAAGAACAGAGCTGTTATTTGCAGCAAAATGTTGCTGTGTGAATAGGAAGTGATTTTAATAACTAAAAATGCCTATTTCTACCATCAATAAGAAATATTAGTCAATTGGAAGTGCTGTGAATCTGCCTGGAAGAGGATGTGTATCCATGCGTATTCAAATGGCCAAAATAAATTTCCAAGAATCACAGCTGGAGAATTTGAGACGATCAGAAAGTCTCCAAAATTAAAATCACCGACATAACCACAAAAAGTGTGCAAGTGTTCCAAAACAAAAGGCCTTTTCTCTCATTTAAAAACAAATTCAAACAGCTTCAGTTTTTTCCAGATAAATGAGCAATATGTAGGATTGAAACCTGTTGGTTGAACAAGGTATTGCAGTCCAAATTCAAAATATTGGAGAGGTTTTTTTTTTTTTTACCTGGTCCCTCATTCTCAGACTGATGCACATGCAGGTTGCCAGATTGACAAGACCAACAGGAGCAAGCCAAAAGACAAATTAAGTATTCACGCAAAATTACATACAAAGTCAATGCAAATGCATAAACATAGGTGAATTTCTGCCATGCGACGTGAATGAAGCAAAATGCACAATGCAGCGGAATTTGCATCAGTCACTTTTGCTCAAATTCAAATAATTTAGCTTTGGCTGAATATTTGCTTGAGGTGAAAAACACCCCTGAGTAAACTAGAAAGAGTGACGTGGTGCTCTTCGTTTGGTGAAAAACCCAGCATTACAGTGCAAACTGCTCAGTTAATGTTTAGATTTGTAATATTTGTATTGTCTGCAAATTGAAATCCACCTCATGTGGATTTTATAACTGTTAATCTGCGTCTCATTTCAGAGGCTCCTTCTGTCCTGCAGAGGTAGCATTTTTTTGCCGCACACATTGAGGCAGCCTTCATGACTGAAATGAAATACACTTGAAATACACTTGGCCGAAATATAATTGGTTAAACTAGCAGTAGGCAGAGTTACACAGTCCAAAACAAAGAGACCCATTCTGACACGGAATGTACATTTTCAAAGGAGAATAACTGACTTTACCATTGTTCACTTAGCATGTTCTTAAATATCTGCAACATATTGTCGTATTTATGCATTAAAAGACTCAAAAACATTCTAAACTTTATGGGTGCCAATATTTGAGGAGGCCACTCTCCAATGCCAGTGGACTTCACTCACCATTGCGACTCACTGGCCCTCAAAACACACTCCAAACACGTCATTCAAGATCAGCATCAAAAGTGTTTTTATTGCATCCATGAGGGTTTTCCCACAAGCAGCCACACATGCATTAAGATGGAGGCGGTGGAAACCATGAATAAGAGGTGGCAGAACTGAGGTTTTGACTTGCAGGCATAAACTTGGCTGACATAACGCATCCTACGGGACCTTTCTGTCACAGTGCATTATGGGTTACAAATTGCAAAGCAGACGGAAATCTCTTTCTGCGTTACAACATACTGGATCATATATCATCCACCATTCGAAAAATCCCAACTAAGTCTGCCTTTGAAATAGTAATGCGAGTAGCAGTCAATATTAAAATATAAGCTGTAAAAGCTCCAGTGTTTCTGCATTATTGCTGGTGCTGAATAAACTGGGCACCTGAAGATTGCCTGACTGGCCTTAATGAGACATTGGCTTCTTGGCCAAAAGGCCCAATTTGAATTACATGTGAATCTATTTTAAAAATAGTAAAATAATAATAATAATAATAATAATAATAATAATAAAAATAAATTATATATATATATATATATATATATATATATATATATATATATATATATATACACACATACATACATGTGGTTATTGTGGTAATACATGTAAACATAATTACAAACAGACAAGACAACACATGTAAATCTATATTTAAAATTATTTTAAAAAAAATTAAAATAAAATAAAAAATATATTTTTAACATTTATTTTAAAATACATTAAAAAAAGCTATTTGGTATTAAATGTAAACAATTTATACACAGAAAAAAACAACACAGAAAAGGTACTTCATGTAAGCAATTTATAAAAATAAAAAAAATAAATTAATTAATTAAATTTAAATTAAATAAAAAAAAATTAAAAAATATTTAAATAAATAAATAAATAAAATAAAATAAAATAGCCTATATGGAATTACATATAAACAATTTATAAAGAGACAAAAGGCAAAAAAATACTGGTACTACAAAAAAATGGTACTACATGTAAACATAAAAAGGACATAAAGATCAAATAAAATAAAAATAAAGTAAAAAGTAAATTAAATTAAAAACATGACATAAAATGTAATCAAATAAAAAACCCAATAACACAAAATCTAAACACAATTTAAAAATAGCTTTGATTGATCGATTGATTGATTGATTGATTGCTGAATTAAATACTGTAAAACTTTTTTTTTCACATTTATTGATTACTGATCCCAACTGTATAACTTCTTGAGAAATTTAAAATGAATATAAATCCAAGAAGGACCAAAAATGTGCACACAAAGATCAGCTCTGACCATTTCACATCAACAAAAGCACTTTATTTTTTCTGTTTTCTGTTCCTCGTCTCCACTGATCCTTCTTTCCTATAATATTCATTTCATTAGCTCCCTCATTCTCAGTCCTACAGCTTTCTGCTTCTCTCCCTCATGTCTGTCTCCTCAATTGTTCACTCAAGTGTTTGCTTTCATCTCTACAGAACGCCACACACAATAAGATGCATAAACAATTTTGTGTCCTTTTGATTTTGTATAAATGCACGCATAAAAACACATACACACACAACATCATCTTATTTGCTCCGCTCTGTCATTCTGTGTTTATGGTTTTGTCTTTAATTAAATGAAATATGATTGCTTTATCCTTTATATGGATTTGATGATGGCGAAACAAACCAGATTTGGACTGATTTATCCCAGTCTGTCTATGGATAGGTCTGCAATACACTTTTGTTTTGTATTTTTGAACCATACACAAGATTATATACATTGTGTTTGGATAATCATAAAGAATAAGGTATATTCTGAATATGCAAAATGAGAAATATTAGAGAAAATAGTCAATTGTTCTTACCGTCCACTAACAATGAAGCAGGCCACGAGCAGGACCAGAAGAACTGCACCGCCGGCCACTGAAATAGCCAGTATGGTTTGCTGGTTTGGATCTCCAACTGCCAGCATGTCTAATAGAAAGAGATCAAGATTAAAACACAGATTATCTTAAGTCACTTTTACAATTATGAAGATTTTTTCCCTTGCATATTAGGAATAATTTCACTGTTTAAAAGCATGAATGGCTCAGTCAGTGGTGATTCAGTGTTTTTAATTAGCATCAAGTTTTTGTGTTAAAATTGATAGTAATGTAATTAATTAAATTATACATTTAAATAAATAAATGAATATTTTTATGATTTAAATGTACTCTTGAACCTAATTATATGTAGATCCAAGAGTACACTTTTATTATGTAATTTTATTTTTTTGTTTCATCTAACTTTTACTTAATTGTAAAATACACAAATATGCTGTGCATTTAAAAAATATATAATAAATTAATATTTTGTTATTTTGTTAATAATATTTTGTTATTTTGTCAATTAACCAGCTGTTTAAGAAAATTTTAAATGTAAGAAAATCCACATAAACTTACTGATACTATTGCACATTTTCATACAATTGAAGACAAAATAATTAGCCCTCCTGTGACATTTTTATTCTTTAATTCTTTAATTATGCAATTCATTATTTTAATTCAGTGACAGAGCACGGTATTGTTTACAGTATGTCCTACAATATATTTTCTTCTGGAGAAAGTCAAAAATTTATTTTTGTTTGGGTAGAATAATAGCTTTTAATTTTAAAATAATAATTTTTAAATGTAATATTATTAAATATTTAATTCTCTCAATTGGCTAGAGCAGTGGTCCCCAACCCCCAGTACGCGGATCAATTGGTACTGGGCCACACAAGAAATCATTAATTACTTCCGTTTTATTTATTATCTGAGTCTGAACAATCTTTTATTTTGAAAAATCTTTTATTTAAAAAAATGACCGTATTCTCTCTGCTATATCTTGGTCACTTGAGCACCAAAATTTTATCCTCAAGCTAGCAAAATGAGTAAGAAACAGACGTCTTTAGAAAGTTTCTTTGCATAGGGGAAAAGGCCCAGTGAAAGACCCACGAACTGCCAAAAAATTAATCCGTTTGTCAACAAATCAGGTAAATCCAGCATGTCTGGACCCACTTTTGGTAGACTACACATTTTGGTAGACTATTACTTCAGACAAACACAGAGCACCCAAAACCCTGCAATGCTTTTGAATTTTCTCCATAAATAAAACTTGTATCAGAGCTACAGCAATGTTTTGTCAGCTTGACATACTTTGAGAAAACATTGATGGTTGCCTAGAAATCTACGTAGATCCACACTCCCCAACCCCCCCCCAGGTCACGGTAAAATTTTCAAGCATTGATAAAAAGGGATAAAAAGGTTGGGGACCACTGGGCTAGAGAACAAACCACTGTTGAACAATAACTTGACTAATTAACTTAACTAGACTAGTTATACTAATTAGCCTAGTTTAGCCTTTAAATTGCACTTTAAACTGAATACTAGTATTTTGCAAAATATCAAATTAAATATCATGTAGCCTACTGTCATCAAGGCAAAGACAAAACAAATTAGTTATTACAAATTAGTTATTAAAGCTATTATGTTTAAAAATGTGTCAAAAGAAATCTTCTTTCCGTAAAGAATTAAAAATTTCACAGCAGGGCTAATACTTTTGCCTTCAACTGTTCGTCCTGTTTAGCTATTCTGACATAATCAACAGATGCCATTGCAAACAAAAATAGACGAGAGACTTCGGTACAGAAACAAAGAGAACAAAGTAAGCTAAAATAAGCTGAATTTCAGCAGATTATGTTCCAATAAAACAATTTAAGAAAAAAAAATATCTCACTCTAATCATGTGCACAGAATGCAAGCATGCGCCATATGCTTCACAAACTAAGAGCCGAACGCAGCAGGGCATCTGCCGACTCTCACACTAGAGAGAAACACTGACAGAAAATCTACATGCTCAGACTTCAAACACCTCTGCGAGTGAGCAAACCGCAGCGCCACAAGCCTCCGCCGTCTCAGGGGACTAATTCAACGTGTTCACATGTATGAATATTTCACAGGCTCTTTCCACACGCACAGCAGATCGGAAATTCAATCAGTGGCATGTGATGGAAAAAATACACTGGTGTGACACAGGATATAGTTTGGAGGGGGGAAAAATAGTTGCCAGAATGTCCTTGAAAAGATGAAAATATTCAGGTGCAAATGTGAAATCACAGGTTTGGTGGCACTTGCAGAGTCAGAAAATAAAAAGGATTTCAAAAAAAGAACATTGTGAATGGGTTACAATAAAGCATTAAGCTATGAAAAAAATTTCTATACATA
>CAIGQV010000641.1:9593696-9628727 GCA_903798115.1 Danio jaintianensis
AGAGAGAGAGAGAGAGAGAGAGAGAGAGAGAGGGAGAGAAAGGGAGGGAGAGAGAGAGTGACATCTCTGCTTCACCGCTTCAGGTGGCCTTTTCAATTTAACAGCACTTCAGAGCTACTCAGAAAAGCAGAGGAGAGAAGCAAAGGCAGGGTCAGACGAACACCAACCGCAGGGTCCCGAGCCCTCAGAAATCCAGTTTTCTGCTGCCTGCAGAGAGAGGCTTATGTACTAGTTTCCATGGCAGCATAATTAAAAAAAAGTGTTCAATACGGGGACAGTTATAAAACAATAACGAACTATTCCATGGTATCAGTCTTTTAAAAATCAAACAAAAATAAATAATAAGTTTATATGTAATGTATAATAGTTGAAAGTCTTATATTTTAATGTTAAGTTAAAGTTATAATGGATAAACAATATGGCCATATCAAAAATAATTTTTACTATTTGTATGCAAAAAAACAGGGCTAACAGAGGTCAGGGTGACACGACTGATACATCTAATTGAAATATATTACTCAAAGTCAATGTAGCATAGATATTATATTATGTTAAAAAATGTTTCGTTCATGTTTTACTCATTGCTGTGTATAAAACTCATTCTGAAAAATTCAATTTAAAAAATGTTTATAATATATTTACACTTTTAAAATGTAATAGTACTGACATTGTATATGTCTTGTACGATGCCTTCATAAATCATCAAAATAGAACATTATATGGACAGAGAGAGATTATTTTTTCTTTTAACCGAAGACTATAGAATACACAAGACATGTCACTCGTATAGTTTTGAATGGGGAAAAGTGTAACGGTCAGTATGACGAATGAAGCCCCACCTTCTAGTACAAGAGCCAATCAGCGATCGCTATAGACTGACGAGTCTATATAAATTTCTGCAGATTTTGTGTGATTCGAACGTTTAGAAATGAAACTAGAGAGACGATTGTAGTTTTATTTTATTGTTGATTCCTAATAAAATGATTGCCAACTTTCTACTGTAATCAGAACTTAACAATTGCCCCGCCTCTGAGTTCTTCTGATTGGTCCGCTGAAATTGATTTGGCTTTTGAATGTAGATTTTTTTATTTTGTTTTGTGTTAATAAAATAATCAGAGAATCTCTTCAAATCAGAGAAAAGCTTCAATTTCCCCTGAATTTTTGCTAATTGCTGTATTGAAAGGAAAAAATGTTCATGTTCCACAGGGTACGTTTTTAATTTATTATAATTTTTTATTTTGCTATGTGATATAACTTGATTTCAGTTGCATTAGACCAAAGACTATAGAATACACAAGACATGTCACTCGTATAGTTTTGAACGGGGAAAAGTGTAACGGTCAGTATGACGAATGAAGCCCCACCTTCTAGTACAAGAGCCAATCAGTGATCGCTATAGACTGACGAGTCTATATAAATTTCTGCAGATTTTGTGTGATTCGAACGTTTAGAAATAAAACTAGAGATACGATTGTAGTTTAATTTTATTGTTGATTCCTAATATGAAGTTTAATCGTTAGCTTGGCAAGCAATTTTGGAGAATTAGATGTTTCCTCATTCAAACAGAATACCCGAGCATACTGCCCCAGAGGTGTTTCAAAGACGGCCACAGAGTGAAATGACTTGAAAAGGGACTTTGTTTTAACTGAAAACTGATTGAGTGACTTCCTGGATGTGATGTCACTGGAATGTTCCATTATTTTAAAGGGTTAACAAGAATCAGGGGACACTCATAAAACTATATTAAAATGTAAAATGATGTGCATCTATGCCTAAAACTATATACAATTGAAATGTTTGAAAATTCTAGTTAAATGACAGAAAGTGACAAGCCAAAAACCCATAATTTGCCCAAATGCAATTTGAATGATTTAAAATAAGATTTAACTGACTTTAATTTGGTGAAATATTGATCAAAAAACACATTATTGTTATGTTTTGAAATCACACATATGTATGCGATTTTATAGCAATTCTGAATCTGTTTTATTTACTAAGGAACACATCTCTTCAATAAGCTTCCTTTAAACTGCATGATGGCCAACCTTCAGAGCCATGTTTCATGTGCTGGGCCATCAAACGGCTCTTCAAGACTGGCTTGCATTAATAACTACAAAAGTATTTTGAAGTATAATCATACAGCATTCCCTTTTATGCATTCGCAACATGAGAATTGATGGCCATGCTATAAAAAAATCCAAAAAACGTTGGCATTAGTGAACACTGAAGCTCAGTTTCTTGCAGCCAGACTTTGATGTTTGCTCACCTTGAAGTGGATGTTTGACTAAGAAAATCTAAAGCAGCTGAAATCCATCAATTTCAAAGAGCTATGACATGCTAACCAAGGCTAACAGTTGGTCTCAAGGGTATTTGGGCATATTTATTTATGGATATCCATGTTTGGATTCCTGTTGGTGAGCGAATGACCTGCTGAGCCTTTTGACATACAAGAATAAACAAGGTTGTTTCACATTAGCAGAACTCGATCTCACCTACAGGAACGGAAGTGTTCTGGTGATTATTGCTCTGTATTGATTTAGCATCTGGTTGCACAGCGGAGACTTTTCAAGTTCTTTTCAGCCATTTTTACTCTGGCCATTAGGCATTGTAGCATTGATTTTTTTGGAGAGGAAAATAAATATCAACCCATCTCCAAGCCGACTAGAGAATGGATGAGTTGGACTTTCCTCAGAGAGCAACCGCTAACAACATGGCTAAAAGGTCATGCACAATATTTGCTAAGAATCAGCCTGTCTGAGGCCTAAAATACTTTTATCAGAAGCCAGGTGAGTAAAAACAACTCAATATGGCCAAAAATATACTAGAGTATAAGTAAATGAAGTATTTTATTTTTTTAAAGTCTCTAGTCGGTACCGTTCCACCTCCCTGGTTGAACCTAGGATTCAGGAGGAACAATGTGGTTTTCGTCCAGGCCGTGGTACACTGGACCAGCTCTATACCCTCACCAGGGTGCTCGAGGGTTCATGGGAGTATGCCCAACCAGTCCACATGTGTTTTGTGGACCTGGAGAAGGCATTCGACCGTGTCCCTCGTGGCATTATGTGGGGGGTGCTCTGGGAGTATGGGGTCAGAGGCACTCTGTTAAGGGCTGTCTCGTCCCTGTATGAACATAGTAGGAGTTTGGTTCGCATTGCCGGCAATAAGTCAAACTTGTTTCCAGTGCAAGTTGGACTCCGGCAGGGCTGCCCTTAGTCACCAATTCTGTTCATAATGTTAATGGACAGATTTTCAAGGCGCAGCCTTGGGCTGGAGGGGGTCTGGTTCAGGGACCACAGGATCTCATCTCTGTTATTTGCAGACGATGTTGTTCTGTTGGCTTCATCGAACATGGACCTTCAGCATGCACTGGGGCGGTTTGCTACCGAGTGTGATGCGGCTGGGATGAGAATCAGCACCTCCAAGTCCGAGGCCATGGTGCTCCACCGGAAAAAGGTGGTTTGCCATCTCCAGGTTGGAGGAAAGTCCTTACCCCAGGTGGAGGAGTTCAAGTATCTTGGGGTTTTGTTCACGAGTGAGGGAAGGATGGAACGTGAGATTGACAGGCGGATTGGTGCAGCGGCAGCAGTAATGCGGTCGATGTACCGGTCCGTTGTGGTAAAGAAAGAGCTGAGCCGAAAGGCAAAGCTCTCGATTTACCGGTCTATCTACGTTCCTACTCTCACCTATGGTCATGAGCTTTGGGTCATGACCGAAAGGACAAGATCTCGGATACAAGCGACCGAAATGAGTTTCCTTCGCAGGGTGGCTCGGAGTAGAGCCGCTGCTCCTCCACATCAAGAGAAGTCAGCTGAGGTGGCTCGGGCATCTGTTTCGGATACCTACTGGACGCCTACCTAGGGAGAGGGAAGTCTGGGGTTCTCTCCTAAGACTGCTGCCCCCGCGACCCGGCCCCGGAAAAGCGGATGAAAATTAATGAAATTTTTTAAAAGTATTTCAATTTTAAAACGTACAGTCTAAAATTGTACTCCTGTATTAAAAATGCTAACAGAAATTTCTATTCTACTTCCCTGTCTCTAGTAACTAATCTTTTAATTATTTTTTACAGCATTTAAGCGTTGTTTTTTCTTTACAAGCAAAGTATTGAGGTGTAATAATTTTTGATCAATTATTAAAAATGCATTTATAGAATAGCTACTATATAATGGAATAAATACACTACTAAAAATGTGGAATTATTGGGCGAGTTGTAAAATATCTGCCACCAAAATTATATTTATAAATCGACTTCTTATAACTGGTTTATTTTTCTTATTCTGGTTTTATTTGCACTCATTCTTTTGCATTATTCTGCCAATGTAGTAAACAATAAGTTACCAGTTAAATACAGTAAATATGTACAGAAAAACATAGGGGTGAAATATTTTGTTTTTAAGAATTAATTGCGAACATCTGAAGCCAGGACTTTTTGAGTGTTGTCTGAGAGTCCATTTTCTATATTAAATGTACATATTGTTGAAGAAAATCTAAAAAGTATATATAATTTATAATTTATGAGTAATTTATAAGTTTTATTTATGAGAAGTAAAATTGTAAGGAGTATAAAGTAGTTTTTTTCTTCAGAAATGCACTTAAGTACATAAGTCTGGTCAGTGTACTTAAGTTCTATAATAAGTAAAATTACTCTGTTATTTTACACCTTTTAATGCAGATCATGGAGTGAGTTGATCCCAGAAGCTGCTAACAGCCAGCTTTTCCGAGGTCAAATCTTTTACAATAACTGGCCTTTCCGAGGTCAAATCTTTTACAATAACTGGCCTTCAACATCCGAAATACCTGGCCATTTACCTCAGGGGCGTCAAGAGAGGGTTTAAACATCTCCACAACTGGATTTCTCCTTTGTCTCAATCTGCTCACAATCTCCCAGGAGTGCCCTTTCCTTCCAAAGGCTATTTCCCACATTCCATCCATCATGCACAGCGTGACAGAGCCAATCTCCCAGGCTTTACCGGTACGCCTAGCTGGAGCATCCTATCAACCTAGTGGCACATAATGTCCACTTCAACCAAAGACAAAACATCCACTTAAATACCATGAAACAAGGGCGGTGGACAACTTTATCACAGCTCAAAAGCAAAGGATCGCAATATTCCTCAACTGTCAAGTCCAGCAACAGCCGATTTCCCAGCTGTTGAGAAGTATCACATTGGATTAAACTACTTGTGAGTGATATGATCGTGCAGCCTACTAATAAAAGCAATTATGGAATCTCTAGGTTTCTACATTTTGGTACAAGTTTGTATTGAACTTGCTAGGGTAATTAGTGTTCTGAGTGGTTATAAAACGTTCTAGGTAGAACATTGCTAGGTAGCTGGTAATGTGGCTGATTTAGGTCTGTCATGTATAAATTAATAATAATAATGCTAAAACCGCCAGTAGGTGGCAACAAGTTCCTGTCTTAATGAGTAATTCACTGAATTGTTCGTTCAAATGATTCATTCAAAATGAGTGATTTATTAATTTGACCACTGAATCGTTAAAGGGATGGTTCACCAAAACATGAAAATCCTGTCATTGTTTCCTCATCCTCCACTTGTTCCAACCTGTTTGAGTTTTTCTTCTGTTCAACAAAAAGGAAGATGTCTTGAAGAATGTTGGAAAGCAGCTGCCATTGATTTCATGACTTATTCTTCAGAATATCTTGTTTGGTATTCCACAGAAGAAAGAAATTCGTAGACATTTAGAACCACCTGAGTGTAGGTAAATGGTGAAGAAATTTAAATTATTGGGTGAACTATTCCTTTAAGATGATGTATTCAAAAACAGACTATTTCATGAACTAAACACATTGGTTTTACTGTGTGAGAAGCACAAATGTGACTTTGTTTGAAACTATTTTCATTCACAAAACAGAAAAAAAACAGACAATATTGTGTGTAAAATATAGCTCACACAATATTCTTGTTTATCACAACTGCAATCATATTCATGTGCTCATATTCAGAAAAACAGCACTTGCTTGTGATATTACTTAACTATATCATATTCAAAAAACCACACAGGGATTTAGTTTGCTTTCATAAGTTGAATTATATGGTCATTATAATGAATTCTAATAGGCTTATAATACGTTTTTGTTTTGTTTCTTTGTTTGAAAAGTGAGTGATATACCTAATAAAGTCAGCTCGAATATTGCAAAATCAACAATTGTTAAAAGCATAGTATAATAAAAATACTCTGTTTAAGGACCTAACACTTTTATTCTTTAGCACTGTATCAGTGCTTGAACAACATATTTGAATGTGATTTTCATTTGTCTCGTTCTACTCAAACTCAGTTTTCTCAATAGTTCAGCTTTTTAATCAGTGGGTCTGAAATGAAAAGCAGGTGTGTTTGGAGACGGCGGTCTTGCTGTTATTTCAGTGGGCTTGAGCTACAGAGGAGCGCAGGGGAGCCTCCGACCGCAGCTCTGGGTGGAGAGCTATAAAAAAGAGATTATCCATACATGTGAGAAAAGTAGCAATAAAAAAAAAAATAAAAAATAAAAAAAAGAGTTCTTCTCCTCTTACTCGTTTTTTCCTGCTGTCTGTGCAAACGTACAAAGCTGTGCTTTTACTCCATCAATTTGAAATCATACGAATATAAAAGAAGCATAAATCAAGCTGCGTCTTCACATTAAATGCATTATTTCTAAATCTAGAAAACCCATTAAAATAACTGCTGAAGTCTGCCTCTTACTAATGTTTGCTTTCATTGTTCTCTGTCATGAAAAAAATGCATTAAAGGGAAAGTTCACCCAAAAATTTAAATCTCCTCACCATTTACTCTCAATCGAGTGGTTCTAAACTTTTATGAATTTCTTTCTTCTGTTGAACACAAAAAAGATGATATGAAGAATGTTGGAAAAAGCAGTCATTGACATCCATAGTAGGACCAAATAAATACTATGAAATATATGTTTTCCAGCATTTTTTTGTATTTCCTCCTATGTGTTCAACAGAAGAGAAAAAAAACTCTTTTGAACTCTTTTGATTTTGAATAGGTGGAGCTAGAGTAAATGAGACATAATAAATAATTTTCTCTTTAAAGGAACACTCAACTTTTTTTGGAAACGGGCTCATTTTACAACTCCCCTAGAGTTAAACAGTTCAGTTTTACCATTTTTGAATCCATTCAGCCAATCTTCGGATCACTTTTAGCTTAGCACAAATCATTGAATCCGATTAGACCATTAGCAACAAAAAAAGAGTTGATATTTTTTCTATTTAAAGATTGACTCTTCTGCAGTTACATTATGTACCATCAACAGAAATGGTCTTAATAATGTAAAATAATGCAACTACAGAAGAGTCAATCTCTAAATAGGAAAATTACTATTTTTAAAAAATTACAATTACAATTTAGAAAATTACAATAACAATTTAGAGCTCAAAACTCTTTTTTTTTTTTTTGCAAGATGCTAATGGTCTAATCCGAATTAATGATTTATGCTAAGCTAAAAGTTCTCCCATCAGACCCAGAAATCAGTTGAATGGATTAAAAAATGTTAAAAACTCTAGAGGAATTGTAAAATGAGCCTATATCCAAAAAAGTGGAGTGTTCTTTTAAGCCTCCCTCTGTCCTGCAGTCTGATAGAAAACTGTTGTTCCCTCTAGGTTGGTAAAAATCCAGATTTGCATGGGTGATGGGAGGTTATGCAGGTCTGTAATCACAAGCTGGTACTTTAAAATGTAAGGCATCAGTCACTGAGTCAGCGCTGGAAACTGGCTCTCTTAAAAGACCGTCTGTCGTTTTATTGATAGGGCACTCTGTTTCATGACACATGTGCAAATGCTATTGGGCGTTTCTTTTTTTTTTTATGTAAGAATAACTTTTAATGACCAAGACATGATTGTGCTTTAACAGAGCTGCTCACAGAGATGTTTTTGTCCCTTGAAAGCGAAGTAAAATCCATTTCAGTTCCAAAAAAAGAGTGAAAGGGTATGGAAATTCATTCATTCATTCATTCATTCATTCATTCATTCATTCATTTTCTTTTCGGCTTAGTCCTTTTATTAATCTGGGGCAGCCACAGCAGAATGAACCACCAACTTATCCAGCATATGTTGTACACAGCGGATGCCCTTCCAGCTGCAACCCATCACTGGGAAACACCCATACACTCTCATTCACACACATACACTACAGACAATTTAGCTTACCCAATTCACCTATAGCTCATGTCTTTGGACTTGTGGGGAAAACCGGAGCACCCGGAGGAAACCCACGCGAACACGGGAGAACATGCACACTCCACACAGAAATGCCAACAGACCCAGCCGAGGCTCGAACCAGCGACCTTCTAGCTGTGAGGCGACATCGCTACCTAATGTGCCACCGTACCCCCACTGAGTATGGAAATGTAGCATGTAAAATTTTAACTATTGCAATGGAATTTTTTTGGAGGATATTTGATTAAATATTACAAAGACAATTTTTGGGACTTCATAGGATCTATTATTTTGAAATAATGTGTCAATAAGACCAGGAAAAGGCAATCAGGTAAATGGTGTCCATTCTGATTTTAAAAAGTAGTCTGAGACAACCAGCAGACTGTTTCTCCTGGTCATACACCCCCCTCCTGTCATCATCTGCCCGCTGGATAAATTATTGAGAGAGTTTTAGAGGAAAAAAAATAATGCAAGACGACTGCTGGATGCACGTGCCGGTGCTTCCACGTGCCATCACACACACAAACACACATTTGAGTGCCAGTTAGGGACAGAACAGGTGTAGAAACAAATCCTATTACAGCAGCAATGCAAAGAAACATCAGTAAAAGTCTGCATCTCGGCACAGGTAAACACTGTAGTGAGCACATAGAACATAGATTAAGACATTTATTTCTTCATTGTGGCCATTTTAAACATGATTTTGACCAAACTTTGCAAAACTAGCACCACCATAAGAGAGTTGTGGATTTTTCTATGAAATCCTAATAGAAATAATAGGCCTATTGAGGCTTTTAAACTGTGGTTGAAAGGGGGAAAGAGAAAAAAACGTCAAGTTTCCTGAACATTTTTCTTTTTCAATAAAGAAAAACTGTAGCCAGACTGTCAGCTTTACAGACAGAGAAACAGTACTTCTACTAAACGCATGCAAAAACATTCATAAATTCCTCCTGTAGACAGAAAAGGAAAACTCGAGGATGTGCTAAACTCCCTGGATGAAATTTTAGAGTTCTGTAAGCTGTCAATGTCCCTGTATAATTGATGGCGCTTTGGGTCTTTGATGCTTTGGTTGTAGAGACTCTCTTTTACTGCTCTTGTCTTTCCTACAGGGTTCCACACCCAGCATCCAGCAGCCAGAAGAAATAAAAACCCCACCGGCTACATCTGGTAGCCATCCTCACATTCTCCAACAGAGCTCACAATGGACTTGGTTTAAATGCTTTCTGAAAACAAAAAGCACAAATCTTAAATCTCTGCAGCACTTTAACATATGAATTCACTAACAAAGAAACTGTTTAATGAAATGAAATGACAACACTTTCCAACCCAGAAACATACTAGTAACGGTTACGGTTCTTATCCGCTGCTGTGATTTTACTCACTTGTCTCTAATCCTGCCATTAGCATTTATTTTCAACTATGTTCTGAGCCACTGTAGATTCACCTTTGATCCCAGTCTATAGCCAGTAGCATAATAGCATCTATCAGGGAGGCAGGCACAGTTTAAATAAGTCTGATTAGCCAAATTTGGATAAACAACCTATGCATGCAACACACAAATAAATTGGGTAGCCATACTAGTAACCATCTAGAAATGTCCAAATAACTACTTAGAACACCTTAGTAACTGCATATTAGAAACACCCAAGAAACCACTCAGAATACTCTAAACAGAAGATAGAAATACCCTAGTAACTATTTAGAACACCCTAGTAACCAATTCGAAATGCTCTTGCTACAACTGTTAACTGGAAAGCTGATGACTCTCCAAACATCAGTAAATCACAGAATTCTCATATTTGGGTGACTATCCCTTTAAGACCAGCTATGCACCGCACAATTGCCATTAGTGATACCCTCATTTGTTTTTCAACACTGTTAGATTCGAGTATCATTTATTTTTCACTAATCCCAGATCTCAGCAGCTCTCAGCTCTCAGATCTCAGCAACATCTTCTACGGTTTCTCATAAGACAACTGCATGGCAAAGAAAACATGTATCATGAATCTGTCTGTGTTATGACAGTTGGATTGTGGGCCTAAATTGCAGATTGGCACTTTGCCATCCACTGACAGGTTATTCCATGTTGTTTACTATCGGCTACTAAAGTGCTATTGATCTGAACAGCGGCTGGAGGTACAGAAATGAGCAGATGACATGTGCTAGACAGTATGATGAAGAGCCGAGAGAGATTTTAGTCTGTAGCAGATTAACTGGATGCCAGTAATAAAAGAAAAACAGCATAATTCTTCATATTTTTTGCACAGCTGCTAAATAAAATATATGTTAGTAAATAAAGTAATTATGAAGTCACAGGAATGTGAGTCAGAGATGCAACATCAAAATAGTTTTCATACATGTTTGCTTTATTTAAAGCTAAAAAACTAAAATGTTAATGTTTAATGACTTTATAAGGACCACTGTCCAATCTGCAAATATTAATTAACTCTTATTTTAAATCTTTATACTTTTCCACTTTCTTTCAAACTACTAGGCTTTGCCCATTTGTCATCTAAAATATAATATGATTTAATATAATCACTTGCTCCTTTATATATGTTCATAAATACAACTCAGAATAGGAAGGTTTAATTTTCAAGATGGAACACGATTCATATTTGTCCACATTGCTAAGTATTTAAGCATATGTTTTTAAAGATCATGAGCAACAAATTCAGTCAAGTGCATCCAAACTGGCTGGCAGTGAATCTACAAACTGTATAAGCAAGCCTGTTTTTTCTTCTTTAAAAATATGTTCCAGAAATAATATTATCAAGGGTAAATGAAACGGTTATTGCAGATGTCTCGCATCGTCTTCGCCAATAAAAGCTTCTCAGTTTGAAGAAAAACTTGCACTAGCTGCAGCTTACACTCACATAATTACAAACTGGCAATGAGTAACTAGCAGAGAGCTAGCAATGTGCTACTGAGAGGCTCGAAAGCATATGGTGAAGAAAACAGCTCAGGTCACTGAGTGGGGCTGAATGTTGAACAGTTGTCGTCATGCTTCATTGAGCTGTAGGGGCTATCAGCAGATACCAGTGATGGTTAAATCATTCAGTGTATGTATGTCCATAGCGCAGAAACTGTAAATCACGCTTCATGTGTTATGGGACCTAAATATCCAGAGGCATGTTTCGTGGTTAGATTTACTGGAAGTAGAAACTGAATTTATGTGTAGTTGGTACTTCCAGTGAATTTATAATGAGAAATATACATATATTTTTTCACCAAATGTTAGAAACAAGTATTTGTATGTATATAAATAATTTTTTACTTAATATATTATATTACATTATTACAATTTTAAAAACATCATGCTGACTTTTTCTCCTGGCCACCCAGAATACACTAGCAACCACCCAGAAAACCTGAGTAATGGCTTAGAACCACCTTAGCAACAGAATAGAAATGCATTAGGAACCACTCTACAAACTGTCTAGTAATAGCCTAGCAACCATCCAGAACAACCCAGAAACTGAAACAGTCACTAGCAGAAACTGTCACTAGCAACTGCTGAAAATGCCCAGGAAACCATTCTGAACATCCTAATAACATTGAGAAACACCATAATAGAGCTTTAGAAATGCTTTAGCAATTACCCAGAACACTCTAGAAATAGTCTAGAATCACCCTAGCAACCAAACAGAACACCATACAGTAGGAACATCTCAGAACACCATACTGTAGCAACTACCTAAAAATCCCCTAGAAACCATGAAGAATGCCCTATTAATGGTTACGTGACACACTAGTAACTGCCTTAAATCAGCCTAGCAACCACTCTGTATATCCTAGTTACCGTTTAGAAATACCACAGAAACTGTGCAGCAACTGCACCCTAGTAACCTTCCAGAACAACCTAGGAACGATCTAAACCAGTGGTCCTCAACCACCGGGCTTTTTTTCGCTTACATCTCGGTCACTTGAGCGCCTAAATTTAACCCACAAGCAGCAAAGTGAGTAAGAAACAGACGTCTTTGGAAAGGAAAAGGCCCAGTGAAGGACCCGTGAACTGCAAGGAATGTATCCGCAACCCATTTGTCAACAAATCAGGTGAATCCAGCATGTCTGTGCAAGAAGATCAACTGCTGGAGATCGCAAATGACGGCAGCTTTTTGGGCTGTTCGCATATCGCGTCTTTTCTAGAGTTCGTGCAAGTTTGTAATTTCCAATGGAGGTGTGAGGCTTGCGCGCGCAAGCGGCGTGATGCGCTCACGCCTTCCAGATACACCCAGTGAATGAATGCCGTGAGCGCACCGTGAGTCACGTGACAAGAACTGACCGATCAGCTTCAGCTTGTATGGAATATACACATTTTGGTCGACTAATTATGTCAGACAAACACCCAAACACTGCAGTGCTTTGTAATTTTCTCCATAAATAAAACTTGTATAAGAGTGACAGCAATGTTTTGTCAGCTTGTCATCCTCATGATGGTTGATGGTCGCCTAGTAACCTACAAACCACTAAAAATAAATACTAAAACTCATCCAATTTACCAAAAAAACTCTAAAAGTAGACAATTGAAGCAAAAAAAAAAAATTTACACTAAAAGCAAGGCAACTCCAATTTTCCAATTTCCTAATGCTCGTTTTCGTTCAACGTTTACCCAACAAAAGCAGCAGAAAAGCTTTATGTGGGTGAGCTGAATAATGACTTGTGTCCGTGGCACATTTAACAAAATCACTGGCCGAAGATAAACTCCTGCAATTCCAGCGTCATGCTGTCACCCAGCAGGCGAGCGTCACGTGTTGAGGATTACAGATGTGGAAATCGAACTAAATGTCTAAGTACGTGATTACCAGAGTCCCCTATACAGGCGAACAGCAGCAGTGTGTGGAAAGCTCAGGTCTCTTAACCATGTTAACCTCTCCAATCTACACTCCAAAATTCGGTTTTACTTAAAGCCGCCTCCACTGTGAGTCTCCATTGGGGTGCTGACAATCCCATGACCCAGTTTCACAGCTCAAATCCTACAGTGGAAGGCACTTCAGAGCTCCTCGCAGTGAGATTACTGTCACAAAGAGCTCATTTCTGCTGCTCCTGCCCCAATGAAAAACACTCCATTCAGCCACAACCGTGTGAGCTTAGCGCTGTAGAAAATACGCCTCGGGAGACAGAAGAGAGTGTCCATCTCCAGCTGGCATGCTAACAGTCGGGGGGGCCATCGGGTCAGACCTTATGCCAACCCCAAACTCAGAGGCTGGTGATCACCACCAAGCCACTCAAAGAGCATTTACATCCAACAAAAGAGCAGTGATTGTGCTCCGAAGTGCTCTATGCAGAGAGAGACGGGTAGGAATGAACGGGACTCGATGCAAGAGGGTTATCAGAGTTTACAAGACCCAATCACAGAATAAAAGGTTAAGAGAGGAGAAAGAAAAGAATGGGCGGCAGGAAAAAGTGTTAAACTAGAATGGATGGGAGGGGGTTTTCTGTTGGAGAGGTGCTTGAGATCTGCCACAATATGATGAAAAGAAAAGAAGGGAAGAGATGAATGTAAGAGGCAGCTCGCTGAGCTGAAGTTGTGGGAGAAGATGTATCTAAACAGTACCCGTCTCTCAATGTTTCAGTCGTTCCAGTGCAGTTGCCTGTAAATGATAAATGGACTAAGACTGAAGAGTGTTGAAAGATTTAGAAAGAATCAGACAAAATACAAGGGGGGGGAAAGAACTAGAAAGACAAGGAAAAGATTGTTTAACATCAACCTAAATGTAGCTGTACTACTGCTGTCCTTTTACTAATTATGTTTTTTTGAAAGCCCTTGCAGCATGAGAACTGGAGAAGGTCTGCGTCAGCAAGCACTTCCAAAACCCACAGCAAGACTGCAAGGTGAAAACAAACCACAGGTTCTTTCAAATTGAATCATTCTCTATGGCAGTACCTTACTCAAGGAGCTGTTGGAGCCAGAAAGCAATGAATGTTGTGTCAGCTGACTGGGATTTTATGAATTAACCAATCTCTTATTGCATTCGGAGTAAATCTTTTATTTTGAGGTTACTTTTGAGTTGCAGCCCGGTCTCCATCACTCACCATAATGAATAGCTGTTAAAATGTTACACTTTTTTCGCATTGGTGTAGAATGTTTCTTGCGGCACTGAGCTGAATCTGTCGTGAAACAGTAAATGATAGTATTGCTGAAGCTCATTGAAAATTTAGTCATCTGAATAAACCAATGAGATAAACTGAGCGCTACAACCTATAACAACAAGTAGACAAAACAGGCTATTAGGGGAATTGCTTCTATTGTTTTAAAGGTTTAAAAAACTTTGGTTCTCCCATCACTAACAAAAACTACAGTGTCAATGTACTGTGCATGTATTCTTTCTTTACAGAGTAACATTGCCAACTGATGGCCTGGCATGCAAAATACAACCCACCTTCTATTTCAACAGTCAACACAAATCTTTTCTGCTGCTATCACAACCATCCACCATTAAAAAGGGTTATCAAACCTGACTAGGGCCTATTGCTAACAACCCAATTAACAGACACCCTCATTGACAAGATCTGACAGTGACTATCAGCCATAGTTCAACCAAAGTGCACTAAACTGATTGTGATGGATATCCCCATCTCTCTACCCTACTTCCTAATCATTCAAATGTTCCCTGTAATTCTGTCCAAACCCCCTCCTTCCTGATGTACAATTCCACCCACAAGAAAACAGTCCAGAATGGCTAAATTAATATTTAAAAGCTGCAGTCTTCTCAGTCCTGGGGTGGCGTTCAGGCAAGTTCCTTTAATGGGAACTGAGGAGTGACAGGGCTTTGAAAAACAAAAAAAAACAAAAAGAGAAGAGAGAAGAGAGAAACAAATGCATAAAAAATAATTACAGTGCAGCTCTCACCGTGACTAGAAAGCAGACAACATTAATGATGCCATTAGTGCATTCTGTGAACAGTGTAAAGACCTGAGTTTAAACTTGTTACCATGAACATGTAATAATAAAGCACACTGTCTATCTTTCTCAAAGGGGGCAGCTTAATTTGTCAGGTTTCATTTAGCTGTTTTTTCCCTTTAATGGATCTTTTGTTGGAAAGTATGAAAGACAACAAAATGCAAAACACTCCCAACAAAGGATTGCTGATTTGTTCGAGGTATGTGGGTTTTACTGCTTCATTACACAATAATTATGGAAAAATGTAATTGTGAATGCAAATTGTGGGCTGCGTTACAGTGATCTATCCATATAGCTACCTCACTCATCTATTTACCCACAGTTAACATGATTTCACTAAGTAGCACACAATCCGGGATCAACATCTTTGGAACGACATTCAAATCAACCAATCAAATTGAAGGCATGTGTTTATATGCTGTAGTTAATATCAAAGTTAAGCTTTGAACAAGGGTTAGCGGTTCATTCTTATTCACAAATATTTTACCTTTGATTTTAGGGGTTGTTATGATTAGGGTTAGGTTTAGTTTTATTCCAGGATTAAGAAAATTTGTTAAACATGCCTGACTTGGCAAAAGTCACACTAACCATTTGAAGTACCTCCCTATCTATTCGAAACCTACTCACGCACAAGTCTACCAACCTACCCAACCTTCCACCCACAGACTTATCTATCCCTCTATATATCTTTACATATGCACCTACACAATACACATCAACAGCCATCCTTTTATCCACCCATCCCCATTAGCTCAGCTGTAGGATATGGCCCATGCTGTCACATATCTCAACATTAATCTAACAATAAGACACCTTAATCTCTTCCATCCAATTATTAGATCACTCTAAAGCACTGTGGGTTTTTGAGTCAAACAAAACCTTCAACCCCATCTGCTACAGTTTCTGTTACACAAACCAATACTGTAATGCCACAACATGGCAGCATGGAAAACTATGAAGAACATCTGAATTTGGCCACATTTGGCATTTAAAACCCCTAAATTAGTAATTAAAGACCAAGAGCACATTTCCCCAGGTAGCCACCAAAACCCTGCTATTATAAAGCAATCATTTAAGAAAGTGAAAGCCATAACACTTACGTTGGCAGTGTCCATCCACTTCCTCGAAACCTGGCCTGCAAACACAGCGGCCGATGGGCACCAGCCAACCTCCGTCTGCGCTGCAAAACATCCGTGGTCCCTCCAGCTCTTCTGCATCTTCCACACAAGTCCCACGCACTTCCACCAGCGCTGAATCACCACCCGTCACTGTGTCTGGAAACCGAGCCAGATTGAGCACTGCCAACGGACAGCGTTTATAAAAGACTCTCACTGACACCAGAGCAATGCAAGCACCGAGGTCCTGAAATGCCAGGTACAAGCCCCTCTTACTGAGACCGCTGATATCTCGTACTTCTGTGTTTAACTTCATTACACGATCCCCAACGTCTGTCTGTGTGAAGCTCTCGTCAGCTGCTATAGTGTCGATCTTGATGTACTGGCTCTCACGAATGTGCCGCAAAGGTGCAGCAACTGCATTGTTGGATTCATGGTAGTACACATTAAATGTCTCTTTACAGGTTCCAGGGACTCCCGGCAGGCTGTTGCAATCACGCAGAGTAAATTTGATCTCCACATAGACACGCTGAGCACCTTCTCGTTGAATCAGTCCAGTGCGCAGCCAGTTGTTCTGATTGGCTTCCATTACATTGCATACCTGGTACGTCCTCATAGGTATGTTCCTCTCATCCATAACACTAATCTCCTCCCACTGAGGAACAGACACAAATGAAAGTCAGTCAATTCAAAGAGATAAACATCCCTCAGATCTTTGGTAATTGTCTTGTATAATTTGGCTCTAAACTCTTCAGCCTCTTACACAAGATTTTGACATGAATGATGGGCACATTATGAGAAAAGGCTTCATTTAACTGTCATCAACAGGAAAGTGCATGTTATGGGCAATCAGCTCAGAGTTACACACTGAATAGCCTCTGTTGTATTGTTCATGCATAAATCAACTCATTGTTGATGCTGAGAAATTCATGTAATTATGCTTTCAATTGTTAAAACATTAAAATCAACAAAAGCTAAAGAAAACCACGAATAATAACTTGGTTTATTGGTTTGGCATTGACGTCAGTAGGTTTTGTGGGTTAAAATAATGGCACAAAAACTAGCAAACCTTCAAATGGTTTTTGCATAACAAATGTTTGATTTTAGAATTGTAGTAAGCCAAACCTTGACAACTTCCCTTGGTTTATCAGCAGCACTCAAAAACATGAGATATTTCTCTTTACAGGCACTCATGAATTGGAGCGTGACTGCTTGTGCCAAGGCCACTATTAGAATCCATCTTCATCTTGTGAAAGTGGATTTGAATGAATGACACGAAAGCGTGGGATGAGAACCAACTCCCACAGAGGAGACAGAGGATCGTTTCTCAGCGGGCTGGCAGGGTTGTTTGAAAAGAGATGTATTCCTACGACCCCCCACACGACAATCTAAAGAGTCACTGCCTGTATGTTCACAGAGGGGAGCTGTGGGCCATTCAGGGTCTAGAAAATCAGGCACTACACTTTAAACAAGGGGTGTAATGTCACTTGTATGCATTAAAGATTTGGGCTGGTAATTGAAAGATTTTAGCTTTAAACTCCACTAAGGCAACCATTCGATGTTACAAAGGGTGTGCGCCGTTCAATAGTGAACTCACAATGCTTTTAAATTCCTATTTGACATCAGAATTTGACAGCTAAAACTACCAGAATGCACAGTCTATGCAGAACTGACTTGTAATTCTATAAATTCCTTCTACTGGGAGACGTTGAAAAGCTTAAATATCTTTGGTAATGACAGAACTACAATGGAATAAGTACATATCTGAAAACCATGGACAGTGGCTCCCATATTGAACCAATTCATCTTAGAATATTGGCAAAGATAATAGGAAAAAGGCCAAGGGCAACTGGCAACACAAGCATAGAGGTCTTTTAATTTTTTTTCCGATGACCGAATTTCGGTTGTGTTGTGCAGACTTTCATTGATACTCACCCCCTCTGATGGATATGCTTCCCAACCCAGATCACCTGGGGCAGACATGGAGTCAAGCAGGGTAACTGTAAAGGAATGAAAAGAAGAAAGATATAGACTTAGCAACAGTGCTTACAGAATGTTTTTATAGCTTGTTCATAATTTCTTCCAACAACAATGGGGTTTTTACGCAGCATGACGCCAGGTAAAGCATGAATCACTCAAGGCTACATAGTTTCTGAATAAAATATAGCTCTGCAAATGTCACAACCACTTATAACAGGGTAATCAACACTTTTTTTGCATTTGAGGTTGTTCATTCTAGTTAAAGAGGTCATGAATTGAGAAATCAATTTTACTTGAGCTTAAGAGGTCATCGTACTAAAAGAATAGTTTCAGAACAGAAGTTTCAGAACGGAAATCATTCTTCAGTAACAGCTTGTATTGACACCAGTCCAAGAAAATGGCAGATTCTGGAATGTACCCATGTATAGACATCTATAATTTCAATCTCTAATTCTGTAGCTCCGCATACGGATTTGTGCATGACAATAGTACAGAAATAATATAAGTGGTGCTAAAGTGGATTGAGCAATGAAGCCATAAACATGCAGGTGAAGATCTCAAAATATTTTTCAATGCCTGGTTGTGAGAACACAATCGCTGCATAACCTTACTTCAGATATGAACATTTCACTTGAATAACCCACTAAAGAAATCAAAGAAATAACCACTCCAACAAGTATTGTTTACATTCTGTGACACTCTCCACAAATTCAAGGAGACAAGTAGAAATCCCAAATGGATGTTTTCTCTTTATATGCTTATTGTGATTATACACAAATCCTAGTAAAAACTTTACAGTATTGAATTATGACTAAAGCAAAGCAGATGCAGTCACTTTTCATTCCAGTCAAATGCAAAAGTGAAAGCACTGTTTTATTCATAACAAATAAAAACAGAGTCAAACAACCATACAAACATCATTATTGGATCTCAGATAATAGTATGGAAATTATAAATAGCCAGTTCATGACCCCTTCATTTAGATAACCATGACATTCATTCATTCATTCATTTTCTTTTCGGCTTAGTCCCTTTATTAATCTGGGGTCGCCTTGTGGGGGAAACCGGAGCACCCGGAGGAAACCCACGCGAACACGGGGAGAACATGCAAACTCCACACAGAAATGCCAACTGACCCAGCCGAGGCTCGAACCAGTGACCTTCTTGCTGTGAGGCGAACGTGCTACCCACTGCGCCACCGCGTCGCCCCTAACCATGACATATATATATATATATAATGGGTTAAATTTATTGACCAAAACCTCAACAGTTTCCCAATAAACTACAGGTTAATAAGGGGTTATATTTTCAGCCGTGACCATTACGAAACATGTGATTCACAGCTCCTCACACAGTCCTTTTGAGATCTGTTCTCACATCAATATTTTCAGAGGTTGATGGTGCTATTTATAACAGTCTTTCAATCTCCCAATGGTCGGAGCCCTGAACTTCCCACTTTGAGCTCCGTTCCAAACCAATTACAACCCTGGCAACAGGGGTGATTAATTCTTAATCACATCCAAACCTCAGATGTTCCTCCTCTTTCACGCTGAATATCAACCTCTCTCTCTCTCTTTCTCCTGGCACTTGTGTGTGCCCTTTTGTGACGATTTAAAAAAAAAAAAGGAAAATGGGAAAATCAAAGACCATCTGGATCCAAATTCTAATTAAAACTGACTGCCAATGGGTTTGTGTGACATGCAAACAATGTGCATTTTTAAATCGCATTTTGATGGTTGGTTGATGTGGAAACAGGGATTATGTTTGGTTTTATGGGTCATATACAGAGCAATTTTGATGACTTGACAGTTGACGCTCGAAGAGAAAACCATATGTATAGTCAAAGCAGGATATTGCTTCTTAACCGAATACGGATTACGATGCCATTAACCGCTGGTGCTTGTGTGGCTGTTTTCTGATTAAGGGGTAAAACCAGACAGGATAATACATCAGTCCAAACGATCTGGAAATCATTCTGTTCTGCCTTTCAAAGACACATTTAATAAAACAAACAAATGAATACAGCCACGGGCCTCGCACAGCCCATTAATACAAGCAGCAGGTAGCATTTAACTCGCAGCAAGGCAAAATGTATTCCAGCCGAGACATCAGTTCTGGCTCTGGCTCTGACAGCATTCTTTAAACACTAGCATGTTGTGTTTTTTTAATGACAAACAATTGATCTGCTCAAACATCTAAACCAGACCCAAAAAAATAAGAGACTTGCTGTTTCACTAACTAACAAGTCCACTTGGTTAACCAGTAGAACCTGATTATTTAACTTAACTTACAACTTGCAAGTAAACATAATTGCTATAATATGTCATACAATTTAAAGGTGCTGTATGTAAGTTTTTGACTCTTCTAAACCATAAAAATGCCATAATATGTTTGCAGATATTTAAGAAACATGCTAAGTGAACATTCTTGTTTATCTGAAAAACAATGCTGAAGTCAGATATTCTGCTTTGAAAACGTCTGTTACGTGCTGGAACGTCTGTCTTTGTTTTGGTTCTTTTAACCCGCCCACTGCCACTTTAGCCAATTATATTTCAGCACACCGGGTTGCCTTATTGGAAAATAGCGTATTTCATTCATTCATTCATTCATTCATTCATTCAGAAAGGCTCTCAAAGCATGCACCTGTGACTGAAATGCGACCACCGGTGGACAGTAGCAGACTCCGAAATGAGACGAAGATTCAAAGTTTCACATGAGGTTATTAATTAGCAAATAATATAAATATTACAAACGTAAACATTAGGTGAGCAGGTTACATTGTAACCCGGTGTCCTAACAACATGCTACGTGACTAGATTTGCAGTGATAAGCAATTTGGCTGTCTGCACAAGACGAAACATGACAGACATTTAAATACAACCATTCAGAAGCACAGAATATGCACTCACGAAATGGTAAGGTTTATAATCTAATTAATACATATTAAACCTCTTTAACATTATTAAATGTAGATGCTGAATCACCGATACTGTTGGTTTGCATTATTTCACAGTTCTAAAGTTAAATTTCAAACGGTTTATTTTATTTTTAAGATCTGCTGCTGCTTTCAGTAGTATGGAAATAAATGTAATCTAAAATGGCATTCAAACTTACATTGTTAGCGTTTAACACTGAATAAAGCACATGAGGTGTACCTGAGGTGATCGTTGTTTTTCTGTTGTTCAGCTGCAAGAAATAGAAGCCGTTTCTAATATACCAATTCAAGGTGTTGGTTAGAACGAAAACTCCTTTTAATATGGAAAATATTCCTTCAATCGTGTGCCGTTAGACTCGCTCCTGTTGCTCCTCAATCAGGCAACCTGAGCTTGTGTTTGTTTTGATCCAGGAATGCAATACCCAGTTCAACCACTGGGTGCAAACTTACATATTGCACCTTTAAATGCTATAGCATTTCAGCCAGATGCAAACCTACTAACTACACAAAATAAACCAGCATTAAAATTTGTCCTACATAAATACAGACAAGGCTCAAAAGTAGAATTAGTCCTACTTGTTTACGTAACTTGCAAGTTTAGCAAACCCTGCCAAGCTGACACACAGAGTACACAACTAAATGTCACAGAAAACTAAATATTTAAGCAGTCTAGTTTCTTTCACACCTACTACTTCAGACACGCTTTCAAGTCTTTCAATTCTTTAAATTCTTTGTCATCTAAAAGGTGAAAGTTCCCTTTAATCTACCGGTCAAAGAAAAAGAGAAGGAAGCACATTTCACAACAGTGTAACTGCTGGTGTTATAAAAAATAAAGAATATAATCAGCCTTATTAAAATAACTGGCAAAGATTTGTAAGACTTTTTCGACTGCTGAAGTGATTAAATTCAAATAACAACAATAATAGATCAAAGCCTACTGATTAACTAATGAAATATCAATTCATAATTTAAATAATTGTTAGATTAGCAGCCATAAATGACAACATGAGCAATGTAGAAAGTTCTGCTATCAAAACACCAAGATATTATGTGATTTAATAAAATACCAATATTTCATGCATAAAATTCATTTAGAATGCGATGCAGTCAGAATTATAGCAAAAAATATAACTATTATTACACTTAGCTCCAGAATTAAGATTAATGATACATTTTCTTTTCACCAGCCATATTTATTTAACTGTCATTATCCTAAACAGGGTTACAGTCTTGTACAGGACCAGGTCAATATCTGTGGTGTTTACTATAACCAATGGTTAGAAACAGTAGAGGACAGAGGTTTTTCTTCATCATTAGTTACCAGTCACGCAACCGTGGATGTGGAAAATGCTGAAATCCCCACGGAGATCTCAGCACCTTAGGGCAACAGATGAGATTAACTATTAACACTGGGAAGAGTGCGGTGGTCAGCAATCACCTCCAATGTAAACAGGAAACAGAAACTGAAAATGGAAAAGGAGAAGGGTATGTTGAGAAAGAGAGAGGGAAAAGATAGATAAGCAGCTGGGGACGTCCTTTGGGGAATTGAAAAGGACAATGGGGTCACTCATGCCCAGGAGTAGCCAATGTCAGGTACTTCTCAAGTATCATTAAGAGGTAAATCAATCTATGAGGATGCTGTTCTTAACTCTCTGTAACATTCTATACTATTACTGGGTGCTAAAAACACAATTCAATACAATACAACACAACATTTACAGTTCTCAGCCTTGAGTTGATACAAACCTAACTACCAAACTACTTATTTGTGATGTGTTGTTTTCCTCGGTGCATAACTTACATTTAAGAGGTACATTCTCCAACTGAAAATGTTAAGTTTTGCTGTTATGTTGCATATGAATGTTGTTAAGGGTTAAAGAATGGTCAAGAATTGGTTAAAGAACGTTTCATTTTGTAGAATGTTAAACTAAAAATTGGCTACAATCTTTTGTTTGATTATTAACATTCTTTAAAATATGTTCTTTTGTATTCAGCCAAACACAGAACTTCACACAGCTTTGAACTATGTGAAAGGTGAATAAATCATGACAGGATTTAAATTTTTGAGTGAACGTTCCATTTAAACAAGCTTACAGGAATATACTACTTAAAATTATTCATATTCAAAATGTGTAATCTAACCTTGAAAGTGAAGTGTGTAATTTCTGAACCCTAAAAACACTAAAAAGAACCGCAAAAGCACGGTAGTTTACAAACAATCTTCACAAACACTGTCTCGTCTACCATTGGTCAGATAAACAGGTAGCCCTGCCTCAAACTCTCATCATTGGTGGAATCTGTCGCTACGACAGGCTCCTCAGGAACATTTTGACCGTGCCACATAGTGATTACCACAGTAAAATAAAAAAGATACATGGAAAATATAATAATTAGAGCAGGCTTGATGTCATATCGTCACATCATATTTACATTTATTTACAAAGCTTATTGAGATATTAGAACTATGCTTTAAATGTCTATGGTCATTAACTTAAAAAATATTAACTTTTTGGTAATACAGCCAATAAACGTGTACGAGTTAGTAGACCATCTTAAAAAGTGCACACCTCACTTTGTCCGGCAAGAAGGAGAGCATGTTTTTTTCACCACACTAAATATGTTGTGTTGACAGATGTCTGAAGTCAAGTTATGGTTTCGCAATCAAAAATTTCTATTTTGTTAGCAAGAAGTTGCTAGGCATCACATATTCAAAGTTAAGGGAATAAATAGTGGACACTGAAATTTATGAACTTGACCGCTATGCTAATTCAAGGTAAAAATACTCAGAACTATTTTGTGTTTTGTCATTGTAATAAAACAACAATGTTAGAACACATTTAGTTAAAGACATTTAAAAATATATATAACAATTTATAAAAAGTGCTTTGACACCAAAACATTACACACTTCACATTTAAGTGACATAATTCCACATTTGTAAAAATACTTGTATATGGTTAAAAAATAAGGACTCTGGGGTTACTGAGGTACAAAATGCAGCGCCTGCAAAGACTGATATGTCAGTTTCCACAGCATCCACTCCAAGCATATCTATTGTAGAAGATTGGTATCGTACAGCTGTCTTGACAGAAGTGCTGGGGTGTTTTTGAAATGCAGTCAGCAGTTGCTGTCAGTCACTGCGTGTGTGGAGTCAGAGGTCTGCCCTACTGGGAGGTGGTTAAAAAGAGTCTCCATCCTGCTTCAACAGACTGATAAGACCTGCCACAGAGATCCAGCCTGTCGGACATAACCATCACACTCATCTGACTCAATGCCCAAAAGATCAGCCATCCAGTTACAGCCGGACACCCATGAGCGGTCTCCTAATGTCCACTGACAAACCTGTTTAACACGTATGAATGAAGATGTTCTGCTATTTTCTAAGCATGTTTATGTGTATCCACTGATGAACAGGTGAATTGAGTGTTTTTGTTTGGTATTTATGGTGCCATCTAATGTTATCTTTTGGAGTTATTGTAAATTATAGTTTACTGGTTGGAAACTGGACATCAACTGGACATCAGTGACATGACCATTTTGTTTTTATGGTGCCATCAAATGTTATCTTTTGGAGTTATTGTAAATAACAGTTTACTTGGAAACTGGACATCAGTGACAGCCATATTTGCAACCTAAAAACTTGATTTTATGAACTGGATTATTGACTTAATTAATCAAAAATATCTTGCGATTCGAGCTATATGCATTATAAATGAACATTTGCTGAACATTTTAGGTATTTTACACCGCGAAAAAGCCATTTTTTATGGAAATTTCTGAATTATCTACAAGAAGTAAATGTATATAATATTTTTATATGCTTAAAGAATGGGATGCTACATTATATTCTAAGTCCATTGAAAGTTGTCTAATATTTCCAAAATAATCACTGAACCTGTAGTCTTTTATTATTTCTAACCACAAAGTACTTGAACATGTCAAATTCATAATTATGTGAAGAGCATATTAAGGCAGCATTTACTTTGTCAAAGGGAACTATTGAGAAATAATGAATTAAAACTGAAGATACATATTTACTCCTTTCACATTTAGGTCTCATTTCAACTGTAAAACAAAATATGTTTTTAGGTTATGGTGAACATTTCATAGACAAAACGTCACAATCAATAGATATCTGTCAAATGTAGGTCTCCTTTCAACTGTAAAATAAAATAAAATAAAGGGGCGGCGCGGTGATGCAGTGAGTAGCGCTGTTGCCTCACAGCAAGAAGGTCGCTGATTCGAAATTTAGGTCTTGTTTCAACTGTAAAATGAAATAAAATAAAAAGGTTTTAAAAAAACTTTGGCTCATGATGAACATTTTACAGACCACAAGTCACAATCAAGAGATTGCATGACAAGCCTATATAAGATTAACAAGCCTCAACCAAGACCAAAATCATCACACAATCACTGCTATCACAACTACAGCATTATATGGCCAGATAACAGGCTTTGCTGAGATAAGCTTTGCTCACTCAATTAAGTAAGAATTGACACACAAAAGAAGTGTCAAATAAAAAAAAAAATACAAACTAATAAATTATTATCCAAATGCACCACATAAAGTGTCAAAATGCTATACATCATGATTTTAACTTAGAAGAAAACATTTTGACCCACAGACAGGAAGCACATCAGCTTGTGAATCCCAATGAGCGCAAGGGCCATTTCCCAAACTAATAATGTGTGTAATGTGTGTCAGGCACGACTGACTGGCCATGCCAAGGTCAGTTTAATGATGGTGTAAACCGGCTGCTGTCAGACATGGCATAAAATGGTGACCTGTGTGTTATTTAGAAGACGACAGCAGGGAAGATGCTCTTGGGATACATCATTATAAACACACACACACACACACGGCCTGGCCCACACCTGTGCATCGCTGTGGAGACGTACAAAAGACATAAAACTGGACTTCAAATCCCAGCGGCATGAAACAGGTTACAACAACACACTGCCTCAGGTCATAATTAGGGGGATTAAACGGGGCTGAACAAGAATGACATCATCGTTGAGCCTGTGGTTCATATTCATAACAACCCTTTATAATTAAAAATGATTAAAGAGATTGGCTTCTGAGAACACTGTTGATGAATAAGATGTTGGCTGAAGATGAAAACTACATCTACATCAAGCATATGAAGTAATAAGCATAAACATCCAATGCACAAACTAGGCTTTAACATTTCCCAGGGGTTGGCCCTTGCTTGAAGAGAAAGACACCCAGACATTATAATAATAATTATTTATTGTTCTGCAGAAGGTGACACGGTGGCTCAGTGGCTAGTACTGTCGCCTCACAGCAAGACGGTCGCTGGTTTGAGTCCTGGCTGGGTCAGTTGGCATTTCTGTGTGGAGTTTGCATGTTCTCCCCATGTTGGCGTGGGTTTCCTCCGGGTGCTCCGGTTTCCCCCACAGACCAAAGACATGCGCTATAGGTGAATTGAATAAACTAAATTGCCCGTAGTGTATGAGTGTGCATGTGGGAGTGTATGGGTGTTTCCCAGTACTGGCTTGCAGCTGAAAGGGCATCCGCTGTGTAAAACATATGCTGGATAAGTTGGTGGTTCATTCCGCTGTGGCGACCCCTGATGAATAAAGGGACTAAGCTGAAGGAAAATTAATGAATTAATGTTCTGCAGAACATCAAAGTAGTTAGTTGTGGTGTTAGAAAGAGCATTTCAAGACAATTTTTTTTTACTGTCTCTGTGCATAAATTAAAGTAAATGGGGTTCATTGTTGAACCTGCATTCAAAACAAACAAAACGACCCTTTCAAATTTCAACATTTGAATGTGTTGGTAAACTATTCAGATAATATCAATATATTTCAAAAAGGTTTGAAAAAGGTCTATTTCATTTTTTTTATTAGCAAACTGACATTTCAAAACTCCCTGACCAAAATGGGAGTGCACAATTCTTTGATGTCAGTTAGTGGTAACATTGATGTATGAACAAATTAAGTTTGTCTATAGTTTTAGTTCTTAAGTGTATAATAATAATGATAATAATTATTATTATTATTATTATTATTGCATTTTATGACCTCTCCACTGTCTACTGAAGTTATAATATTAATCCCAGTTCCTGGTGAAATTATAGTGTGTTTAATATTTAAAGCAGTTTATGACCTTAACATCAAAAATATATGATATTTTCTTTCTCCTTGTTTTTATATGTTAATATTGTAACCCGGTGGACAAAAAGTATTCTAAGAGTAATTAAAAAGCTTGTAGAACACCTAAAATGTACAACATAGATTACAATACTAGGTACAATTTTCATCATGTAATATGTAATCAATAATGAAATACAATTTGTAAGTTATTTACTCAGTATGTGTTGAAATCAGCTTGTCTCCAAACTTTATGTCAGAAAAATGACTTTTGCTGCTTGTTTAAACTACTTATTTAAAAGGGGGGACAACTTAATTGTTTAATGGTCAATAAACTTAAATTTCTAAAAAACAACTAAGTTAACTTAATCGATTTGTGTTGGGACAACATGAAGGAATTGTGTGGAACCCAGCATTTTTACAGTGTAAAGCAATATTTGTTATTATAATCCCACCTCTGTTTTTTTAAAATGTATTTAAAATGTATTAATATGCTATTTACAAGGCTGATTTAAATTTTATGAGATTTAAAATTCCGGAGGTGTTGGCTTGTGCAAAACTGTCACGTGTTTGCCAAATAACTTTCATTACATGGGTAAAAATAATCCTTCAAATTAAGCACAAATATTGTTACGCTGCTGTTTTGCTGCACAATTCATGCCCACAGCAACCCACAGTCCAAAATGTAATACTTACAGTAGCATTTAGTTTGTATCCCAAATGAGGATTTTTCACAAAACAGATTTAGCCAATTTTAATATACTTATTTAACTTCAATCAAATGGAAAAATATCTTGTCATATACACATGAAACAGCCGTTTTTTTATTCGGAATGAGTCTCTAAGCAATTATGCCTTGCATTAACCAAATACAGGGGTCCAATCCAATAAAACCTCCCAGGAATCATAGCGCACGGGCTTCAAACCCCCAGGAGGGCAGACCATCAGTGATAAGCGTAGTGCTGTTAATGAGATACGCACAATAGGATTCACACCGTCTCACGCATTAGAAAACATTAAGGCTGAATATTGGGAACAGAGAGCAGAGAGAATATTAATGAAGGTGAAGAAGTGGGCTGCACAATAACGACAGATCAAAGCTTGTGTCAGGCTAAAAGGGTCTCAAGAACGTAAATGCAAAAAGGGATCAGTTTTAATCAAGTCTCATTACTTTACCAGAATTCGAAATGTCTTAAATGCAAACGCAAAACCTTACCATACCACCATACAAAAAGGTGGCTGATCAAACACAATGCCCTTTGACCCCCTGACAGATCTCCTGCCTTTGATTGACAAGTGTGATAGTATGTGACAGGGGCGTAGCAACCGGGGGGGACACGTCCCCCTCACTTTTAGAGACAGACCATTTAGAAACAGGTCATTAATAATTATATGAACGTAAACTTTTGGATCATATTCAGCTTTTTTTAAAATGTCCGCTACGCCCCTGGTATGTGATGGGATTGGGATGAATAGGACTAAAATGGATTATAACTATTTTAGAAATTCTATAAAATGTTCATTGTTGTTTTGGACCCAATTGACTTGTACCTTAAAAAGAGCTTAATATATGTAAACAGAATATGCTACACAAATATTTCTTCAACAAAACAAGGAAGATTACATTGTAGATAATATTTCTCCTTTCTAAGCAGGTGTTACGTTAGTTATAACGTAAAACGTCCATAATGACACTAAACGGGGTAGAGTAACAACTTCTTTAGAGAAAAAAAAATAAATCACCATAATTTTTTTGTGCAAATGATATTGTTTTACACGCACATGCATTTTTTAAAAATCCAATATTAGTTTTTGTAAAAACATGCATTCGCTTTCCATATTACTTGAAATATATAAAAACAGCTCTGTAACTGAAGGACGCTGGACAACGGAGTTGAGGATCCACACACAGTATGTATTAAACAGAGATTGGTCAGGCAGGCAATTGTCAATATCAGGAGCAAACGGGTACATAAAGGGCAATCCAAAAGAGATCGGTACAGGCGGCTAACAACAAGAAACAAAGCGAGGGTAAGGAAACACGGCACAGAAAGTCGAAACAAGGAAAACACTTCATAGTGTACAAAAACAAGTCTCAATGTGTGTGAAACAATGCAAGTGTGGTGTATAAATTGTCTGTGTAATGAGTCCTTGATCTGCTTCCAGCTGTGTGTGTGTAATCATAGGTGAACCGGAACAGGTATGAGTGAGGTGCATGACAGGATCTGTAGTTCATAAGGTGACAGGATTGTAGTCCGAGTGAAAGTGAATGTTTACCAGCGATCTGCAAGCCTGGATCATTGGTGATCATGACAAGCACATATAGGACCTATATTTCCTTATTTCAAATATTATTGAGAGTATTTCATATTCTATTCTAAAACATGAAACCACTAATATAATTATTATTATTATTAAGTAGGCTAATGCAGAAATGTTCTAGCCAATAGGCCAATGTCATATACACTACAGATACATTTCTTAATAAATAGCCTACTAAATTATAGCCATTAACATATGTATGTATCCTATATATTTTTTGTTTTCACAAGCTTAACATAGATTCCGCTTTTAAATCATAGGTCATTCGTTATAAACCACAGCTTCTTTCAAAATGGTTTTTAAAGTGCACCCCGAATGGAGGACAATTGTCAATATGAAGAACTGTAAAAATACCTTGAAAGCTAATTACACGTAAGAGAGATGACTTTTTTTTTTTTTATAATTTCAAGTGGAATGTTCGAAAGGAATAGGACAATAGGAATGGGAATAGAACACAACCAGGAACTATGCTTCTAACTACAGGTCTAGAGGAGTAGTTGTAACCGCACATATTTGCGATGGATTAGGGAAACACCAAATCAATGAACTATGTTTATAACGACAGAACTTGCAACCTAAGTCGGTTAACAATGATTTTCGGAAACGCACCCCAGATCAGGGAGATAAAATATGACACTGGTATGCTCAAGTCAAGGTAAACAGCACAATAATGATAAATGAATCGTTTCATTAAGGAGATTCGTATAGTGTGTTTAAACCGGCGGAACTCAAGCCTGCTCTCCATGCCCATTTCACAGCATTCATGAGCCTCATCCTGAAATGCCACAGGCACTGAGACTCGTTCTGCCGCATGAGCCGTCTGATCCACAGGACTGTGGTGCAGCTGGGGGCGATAAGGTCTAAGGTGTGCCATTCAGAACAGCAAGAGTCAGGAAAAGAAATAGCTCTCATGTTAATGGATTTGACTCATAGTTATAGATAAAAATGGCTCTGGGATTTCAAGTTGTCTCTTTCAACTGAATCAATCAACTCTATTTCATTGGAAAAACGTGCTTGTATCTACAGTATATTTATGCTAAACTTAGAAATCACTGAGATTTCTGGTTGAAAAAACCACTGGAGAGAGCGAAAAGGACACTTTTACTATAGTACATTATTTGAGAATAACTATAGGGGTGCATGGTAAATTGAAAACAAAAAAAGGAAAATCTGTAATCAGCAGTAAATCTCCAGAATGTGCTTTCAGATACAGTGTTTACTACACAGAGCCTTAGTTAACTGACAGGTTATGCAAAATATCACTTGGGATATAATCATGTGATAGTCAAATTTCAGATAATCATTTTGCGATATTGGCAGCTGTTTGCATTGTTCCTCAGTAAACTACAGCAGTTGGTAGCAAATCTGAAAGCATAAGAAATATCACATATAATGATATTTTTCCTCTAAACTCACTTTTCTTTTGAAGGGTAGCAATTTGTTTTATTCTTTTATAAACACTTCATAACTTCAGGCAAATGTTTTTTTTTTTAATCCTTCTGTGAGATGATGAGCTTCTTACACAGAATAAGGCATACCACATTTTTCATAGTATTCTAAGCAGTGGCACAGGTGTTGCATCATTACATACTTTATTATCAGGAAAATTATAGTAAAAACTCATATGAACCATATGCTGTCGTAGTCATGTTAATTAATCACACTGAATCATTGAAAGAAGTTTAATGGCCACCATAAGGATTTCCTGGGTCTTTCAAATTTGGTGGTTCTGTGAGCCTCGCTAGAGCGCCCTCTGTCCTTCGGAGGAGATTTACTACTGATCACACAACTGTGACAGGATGGGCATAACAATAGTAGCTTTTGCTAAACCGTAAGTGTTAAAAATATCAAATTTTAATGCTGAAGTACATCTGCATCGCCAAGCATTCAGATTCATTCGAAACAAGCCCTTATAAAACAACTAACAAAATCTTACATTTTAACAGATGAAATGTATGATGGCTTCTTCAAATGTGTTGCATATATTGTATAATATGGAATATTTGGTAAATATATATAAATTTGTCAGATAACTCTTTGTATAACTATCATACATGGTAATATACTGTACAAAAAGGCATTTTATGCATTTTAGTTACTCCTTTAAATGCATTTTTGGGTTTCGAAGTGCAAGTTAAAGTGCATTTCACATCTGATAAGTGATAATGCCTCTGTGTAAAATGCTACATTTTATAAAAGCTGTAAGTCTATGCAAAATTCTTAATAGCCAATACCAGAATAGTGGACTACACGATCATAAAGGCAAAAATGTGTAGTGTTTTTTTACAAAGTGACATCACAAACTAATAGCCTTTGTGCATAATACAGCAACATTATTTTTTGCAAAAACAAGAAAACAAAAACGTCTTAGTTTCTAGTTCAAAGTTCTAAAATGTGTCCCAAGTTTACAACCGAATAATTAATATCTTGAGCCGAGATGGCATCACTGCTGCAACCAATTAAGATCTTTAATTGTATCTTCAGCATAATACCAGTCGAGCATTTGAAGTGTTCGTACACAAAACCTTCTTTCTACCATCTAGACGGGAAAATAACCAATACCCTTAAAAAAAACAAAAAGGAAGGCTACAGGTTAGACTAATCAACAGACTTCCTCGGACGACCCTCAAACAACAGAGATGCAAATTTATGTCAGTAGCTAAGAGATGGTGAGAGGGAGAGTGAAAGAACGAGAGCAAAACAGAGCCTCTGAGCACAGCTGAATTGAACAGAAAAAGTGTTTTCTCATGCTAATTTCCCTGCCGGAGCTCTGGGGAGGGAAACAAAAGCGAACGAGAAACCATCACTAAATGCAGTAAGAATGTGGACAAAAGACGAGCTAATGAGAGGGACCTTAGCACTAACTAGAAAAACAAGAGGGCAGCGGAAGGCACTTATTAAAAATGAGAAGATCTTTATACAGAGTGAAAAAGGTTGTCACTGGTGCCTATGCTTTAAATTTACAAATAGTTAAACAACTCTAGAGCAATGGTTCTTCTCACTTGGCTTCAGTCAAGCATCTGGATTTTACAACTAAATGGCAACCCAATGTTGCATCAGAAGTACAGCTTTAAGGCAAATGACATGCAAAAATTATTAGCCATATATATTTTAATTCAGATATTATCTACTTAGACTGGCTAACACCTACAATGAGCTAATATATATATATATATATATATATATATATATATATATTCTATTTAACTATAATAAGTATGCTAACTATACTACATAAATGATCCTTAGTTTTTGATTGACAGGTATTTTCAGTTTATTTACCCATTTATTTGTATATGGGACCTTGTTTTCTGCTCCATCAACCTTTGAAAATTTAGTTTAAGATTTAACAAAGAGACTTTTATTGACTTTTTTAGTCTTTTGAAACAATTTATTGTATTTTTTGTATTGTATAGTATTTTTTTTTACAAGCCTTTTTTTTTGTGATTTTAAAAACTTTGTTGCAACATCTTGGTCTTTATTATCTCCAGAGGGGTGTAAATATCCAAGCACTGCAGTAATGGCTTCCAAAAACTAGAGAATGTGCTGAGGAAGTCAGTCATTTGGACCCTGAATAGAAAACCAATGTAGACATTAACATTAAATATGTGCTGATGTGTTTCAGTTTGGCCAGAAGACAGATATCAAGCATATGTCAATATGGGAAAAGTGTACCATTCCTAATGTAGAAAATGCTTACAAGGTACAAAAAACTCCAGAACAAGAACTTAATGAACAGTTCAGCGACACACAAGTAGATCTGCTCACATCACAAATGTTCACAGAATCACATTGTAAAATCACCTCAGGGATACCACCATCTGGTGGGTAGAGGAAATGCATACCTTTATAAGAACTGCAATTTACACAGGTACAAACGACAAAAAGGACGCTAAAATGTGCTAGAATGTGCAAAAGATGAAAGAACATGAGCACAAAATCATTTAGACTTTACTCCCACCACTGTCAAAAGTGTATTTTAATTTCCCAAAGCTTCCTGTCAGCCAAAGACATGTCAGCTCTAGACAAAATCCTATCTGATAGATTCCGCCTAAATGTGTATTAAACCCACCACTGAACCTTCCTTTTGACAAGAGCACAATGGATGGCTTAATCCTAATCTCATAACAATGAAGAGTAAACCCGTTTTAATCCAGTGAGGTTAATTTATTGTCTGATTTTTGAAGGCTCGGAGTGAAATAAGTCATATCCTGCATCTTAGAACATTTAAGTCCAAGTGAAACTCATCTATGTTATTTAAGATGACAATACAACGGTTTAAATCACAAATATCAGGGTTTCACTTGACTTCTCAGATTAGAAATATACTGACTTTTCTAACTTACAAAGCACTGAAAGCAGACTTGTTCAAAGAAGTTGGATCAGGTTCAAGGGCCAAAATGTATGATATATTAGTCTGGCTAGGTTAGAATGGAAAGTCTCTGTGGGAGCAGCTCTCTCTGATCTCTCCTAATTAATTGTTTAATTAAGCAAATGAGTGTCTCACATCCATTTGTCATTGCTCACAGCACAGCCAGCTCACCCATCCCTGGCAATGGGATTACTACAAAGACTACGCAAACCACACAAATACAGCTTTTCATTCAGAATTTCCTCAAAAGCAGCCTACTGTCAATTGCTTTAGATTTTATAAAACATTATGTATACCTACTTATTTAAACCATACACCTGTAAAACCCGCTCTGGGTGTATTTTCAAAACAAACTACCACAAGTTCCTAAAAATAACTTTCTAGCACTATAACGTCACATTGAAGTCAAAAGGACGTCATTGTTTTCATTCTATTGATCCCGGCAATGCAAAGTCCAATTACTCGATCGCTCGTCAATGATCGCTGTAAATCTTGGTCATCATTATCCTGAACTCCTGGACTCCAAATATGAAAAAAAAATGCTAATACTAATGCATATCCTATCTTTAAAACATTCCATAAACAAACGTAGCTACATGCATTTGCCTTGGTCCATTCACGATTCAAAACCCACCAACGAAACCCACGAACATCCAAAGCGCACGAATATGACAGCGATTGTATGCCTTACCTTCATTATCTGGATAATTCCTCAAGGCTTGACACAGCACTAATATGTGAAATGGAGCAAGGAAAGAGTAAATCCCAAAGAGAGCCATTTTCAGGCGGCTCCACGCGCCCGCATCCCTGTGCGTAAACTTGGGCTGATGAGCCGGTGGCTGCGCTGGAGAACTGAGCTGAGCTGGAAAGGAAACTGCGCGCCTGTTTGAAGCAGGATCCAACACTGGCGCGAGCTGCTCTCTGTGGCCACAGTCTGCTGGATGAAGGGGCGTCACGCGTGTGTGAGCGTGGCGTCAAAAGTAGGCGTGTACGAGCGCGTGTGGCGTGAGAAAGACGTTTATTTTATTTTTTTTGCTCTAAATTCTGAAAATTAATACTTGATGTCTGGAGAGATAGATAGATAGATAGATAGATAGATAGATAGATAGATAGATAGA
>CAIGQV010000641.1:9688305-9707236 GCA_903798115.1 Danio jaintianensis
TGAGTTAATGATAATGTGCCCCTCCAAGTAAAGTGATGACATAAAGATCCATTAAAGAGCCCCTATTATGGGTTTTTGAAAATTACCTTTATGCAGTCTGTTTCACAGCTCTAAGTGAAAACATCCAGCTGAGGGTAAAATCTGAAAGTGCACCGTGTTTAAAACAATTGATTCTCAAAATAAAGAGTCAACTCAGAGTCTATTATATGAATCGTCTTGGGTTCAAATCTTTTGCCTGTTCATATCAATGTTGACACGAAACAATCCCATATACAGTATGAGGTGCCTTACAGCTGTTCTTACACCTGCGTGGCACGGTAAATTTTCAAAAATAGTTCAACTTTTGCTTAAGAATAGAGCAATATGCTGCAGTGTTTAACTGCATTGCTTTAACGCATTCCTGCTCACACATACAGTATACTCTGTACTCTGGCTACTTCAACAATGTTGATGAGCCATGGTGGGCGTTTCTTTCTGTCTCACACGAAACGCACTTGACCAATCACAACAGACTGGGTCATTGGACCAATTATCACAGATTAGCATCATGCAAAGGTGGGGTTTTCAACAAATGAATCACTGAACAAATCATATGAGAGTCAGTGGGATAATTAGGTAAAAATAAATCCTGTTGTTGGAGACTGCCAAAACCAAAATATGACCTTCTATAAGGGGTTCTTTAACAGGTCATGAGTTCATGTTAGTTCCATTCAGCTAAAACAGTTTCTTAATACATGAATTAACAAACATGTACTAACAAGTAATTAAGGTAGCCATTATTCACACATGAACTCATGTGACTCATGTTGTAGTTAAAATTAGTTCATGATTAGCTCATGCCATAACGAATAATGATGAAATTCATAATGAAGTAACGTTTAGTTTACATGTTAGTACATCATTATTCGTGTACTGTTATTGTAAAATGTTACCAAATATCTCAGTCTTTGCAAGAAAAGCAGGATCATGCCTAATCACTTTGTGCCAAAAGCCATGGGAGAATTGTCAAACAAATCAAAATCACATTTATCAATGCAGAATCACAGACAATTTTAGTTATGTATGATATTATGAAAACAATATGCAACAATGAAAACAACCCTCTGAATGTGCTCCAGCTTTGAGCCTAATATATTTAACTGTATGAAGAAGAGTCCTGTTTTGCTGTTAAATAAAGCCAAATGAGCTCAGGAGAACTTCAGAAAAAAACAATGCAACAGAACACAGTCTGCTGCTGCATCAAGAAATGCCAGTTAACTTGTTGTTGATGGTAAAAGCTGTGCATCAGTTCTCAAGGCCTGAGCTGATCATCAGGAACATAGTGGAGATGTTTGCTGGATTCAGAGAAGTCCATATTTCAGCTTGTTTCTGGGAAAAACAGACATTCAGATCCCAGTCTCAAACTTCAGACAGACCATCCAGAGTTTTTGCGACAGATGAAAAAGTAAATGGCTGTCATGGTTCAGAGAATGGCAGAGCAAATGGCATGGGTGTCAAGTATAGATTTACTCATACCTGAAATTGATCCTCTGATTTTATCCTATCCAAGTGCACACACTTGAGTGAGAGCGCAAACACACACACTATGAACATACACCCACCAATGGGGAGCAGTGGGCAGCTATTGCTTCCAGTGCCCGGGGAGCAATTAGGGGTTAGGTACCTTGCTCAAGGGCACCTCAGCTGGGTATCAAAAATGTCAACACAGGCTCATTCTGAAAACGCAAACCCATATACATTTCTGCAGAGCGCCAAATACATCCCAGGAGGTACGTTTTTTGGCAGTTTTTGTTATTGCGAATGCACCAGAGACCACACCAGCTGTGTACGCTTTTTGAGATCTCAAATTTTGCTCGCGAGTGCCATTCACATCCGCTCTTCTTGCGTAAATCCACTAGAGGCCACTGTCGACTGACTGACTTACTGACTGACCGATCCCCCCACCCTCCTCCTTCCCTAAACCCAACCAATAGCGTTTTCAAAAGAACCATTTGACCCGCCCACCCACTTCGCTAAACCCAACCGACAGTGTTTTCAAAAGCAATCCAGAAAAAGAAAAGCCCTCGCCTGATTTTTACCACGTTTTCAGATTTTACCACATTTTCACCCTGTTATTTACTCAGATCACAAATTTCTCTCGCAAGTGTTGTTCTTCCGTAAATCCACCAGAGGCCGCTGTCGACTAACTGACTGACTGACTGACTGACTAACCGGTCCCCCATCCCCTTCCCTAAACCCAACCAATAGTGTTTTCAAAAGCACCAATGGACCGGATCACCCCCTTCCCTAAACCCAACCGACAGTGTTTTCAAAAGCAATCCAGAAAAAGAAAAGCCCTCGCCTGATTTTTACCACGTTTTCAGATCTTACCATGTTTTCACCCTGTTATTTACTTGTTTATTTTATTTTTTGGCTTTTGTTTTTGTCTTATCTGCTTTCTGGAACCGTTCTTTGCCGGACTGTAAACCCGTCGTCGCGGTCAACTCCTCTCTGCGTCTCAAGTCCGCCGACATACGCGGCGAGCCACTGGACAAACAGCGGGAAAGCTGTCCATATGGAGGTAAGCGGTCAGCTGGTAAGCGTGAAAAGGAACGCCGTCATACCGCCCCATAGTGTTAGTTTTAAAGATGAAATGCAGCCATACGTACTTCTGGATACATAATTCGCGATCTCTTGAAATGTATATAAGGGTATGTTTTCAGAATGAGCCTATGTTGCAACATGGAGAGAGTGAGGTTCATTCACTCCACCATCTTCAATTCCTACCGGGACAGGGAATTGAACCAGCAACCTTTGTGCTACCGATCCAACTCACTAAGGCCACACATTAGGCCACAGCTGCTCCCTAGGTAAACTCAGAGGAGAGCGCAAACGCAGTCCCTCATGACCAGAAATTATGAAGTCGAGTTTACCAGATTTGGGGAATTCGCAGGGGTCAGCATGAGCAAAATGTGAAGTGTAAAAACTTCTAAATAAAATAAAACTTAAAAAATTACAAAAATAAAGAAAGAAAGAAAAGAAAAGACAATTATTTTATTTTATTTTAAATAAAATGTAATAATAATTATTTATAAATAATTAATTATTTAATAATTATATAATAAATTATTTGTTTTACGTTTTTTAATAATCACCAGTTTTCCTCTGACTAACTCATTCTTGTTAAATTAAGAACATTGACACAGCATCAGACCATGATTATCAATTGTCTCATTATGCAGTCCTTTATCTTACACTCCTCTTACATGTCCTTGTTTGAGACTTATCCAATGCTAAATTTCAAGGAATCACAACATGACGATCCTCTGAAATCCCTGCTGTCATCCTTCATTTGATTTTTAGCTCAGATAACAGTAAATGCTCATCTTTACGAAGTCAAGCTTGTGTCATGTGTGTTATGTCACAGAATGATTAACAATGGTGTCAGTAATTCCATTGGCTTTATTCATAAGAAGCAATGAAGTATGAACAAAGACAATACTTCCTTTTTTTCTGAGCACATAAAACACAACAGTGGCTCAAGAGCAGCAGATTTTTTGTCAAATCTTTCAGCAATCATGCGTCTGTCCTCAGCATCTCATCAAATGATCCTTCTGTCCTGTTTGCTTTTGCTCCTGTCTGCTTTTACATCAGGAGGTGGGTATACTTTTACTGCTACATTCACATGGAGACTTAATATACTTTAAGAATAATTATGGCAATTTAGAGAAAGCTTATTTTGTAACAAATTCAAAGAAAAAGTTGATTAGGCTTATTAAACATAAACCTACCTCAACTTGCTTAAAAAGACATGCTTAAAGCAAAAAAAGGACAGTTATGAAGAATCTTAAAGAAACTTATCTAACAGCAACATACAGGTTTCAGTAAAACAACAATAAACTGAAAAAGACATTGCATTCTGGGCAATAACTATAACTTTATGCAACTGCTGTTAATTTATGGCCAATTTACAACAGTAATCTGCTGCTTTTTTATGTAATACAGATTTTTACGTAAAGTTAAAACATTAATTTGTGCTTTGTTACAGAACTGTTACAAAAAGTAATTTAAAATAATTTCACAGTATGCATATTGTTAAATTACAATATAATTCTGGTGTCTGTGCTACCACTATGGAGGCAGATCAGTCTCAGAAATAATACATTTACAAAATAAAATTCATACATGCACAGCACATTTATAAAATCCAATTTGTACATTTGTAAACACACAATTCGTGAATTCATATGTAAAAATCATAAATATTTTTGCCAAATGAATTGGATTTGTGTATTTTTGAATCGTGTTTTGAATTTACGAATTGGATTTTGTAAATGTAAATTAAGTTGTGGATGTATGAATTTTATTTTGTAAATGGATTATTTTTGAGACTGATCTGGCTCCATATACCACTACTTTAAAATTTTTACAGAAAATGTATTTACACGCTAAAAACATCTTCCTTCCTTAAATATTTTAGTTGAATCAAATGAACTTTTCTAGTCATCTCAACTTAAATTAGTCAAACTGCCTAAAAATATTTTGCTAAACTTTGTATAGCTAAAGAAATGTAGTTGAAACCTGATTAAGTTATAAATTTAAGTTAAATTAACACAAAATCATTTGTTATATTATCATATGACTTTTTGTCATATCATATTTTACAGTCCAGTGTTCTCTGTAATACACTGTAAAAATGCTGGGTTCCACACAATCGATTTGTGTTGGGACAACATGAAGGAATTAATTTAACTTATTAGTGTTTACAAATTTAAGTGGATTGATCATAAAACAATTAAGTTGTTCCCTAAAGAACTTAAGAATTGTATTGTTTCAGCTCATTTTAAATAAGTAGTTTGAACAAACAGCAAACATTATTTCTTTGAGTGTATATATTCTCTTATATGTCTAAAAATGTTATGTAGTTTTGATCCATCATGTTTTAAGTATTTTTATGTATTTTGGGCCTTCACTTTTGTGTATGAAACTGAAATCAAAAATGTTTTTAATGTTTGGGGTTTTTCTGTCTATTTTGCAGTGGCATTCCGTGACCCTAAACCATCAAGATGCTGTGAAAAGCATGAAACAGATCTCCCAAAAATCAGATTTAAAAAATGTTTAATTCTTCCAGCAACAGACAAATGTCTTAAGTCTGTAATGTAAGTCAGTGCAGTAACATTCAAAGAAATCATCTTCTTTATCAAAGAGCATGTTGTTGTGTGTGGTCTAAACGCATTTCTCTCTTTTATCTTATAGGTTTGTTGATTTAAGGAATATAAGGCACTGCTTCAATACTACAGCGCCATGGATCAATGAAAGGATAGGCATTTTTGAAAAGGTTAGAGTTTACATATTACATTTGAAAAATAATTGTAAACATGTATGGGGTGCAGTAATAATACTTATAATATATTTATATAAACACTGTATACTCTATCTTGACATACATATCAATTAGAAAGTCCTAACAAGATGTTTTATCTATTTTAATAGAAGCATGGAAAGTGTAAAGAAATGTAAGAAACGAGACCTGAACATATGTGAATTTCACCAAGAACACCAAGAATTTTTCTCCCATCCAGGGAACATGCTTCAATGTGATTTTTCTATATGCTGGAAAAAAGTAATTGCAGGAAGAAAATGATCTGCAGTTTGTTTTCAACTTGGCTGTTGTGCAATCTTAACTCAGCTCAACATAGCTGTTGTGAAATCTTAGCCATTTCTTTTTATTTATGTTTGAAACATTGGTTCTTGTTTTATATACTGTACTGTATAATGCCTAATTTATGCACATTTTCTCTTTTTAATATTTAATGTGTTATGTAATTACTTATGTTTCTGTTTCTGTAATATGTTTTTTTTACTCCAATTTAACAGAATAGCATATTTATTTTCCTAACTTATTTAATATTTCTATTTTCTCTAAATTATAACCGTTAAACTGTTTAAAGTTTATTGGATGCATATATGTAAGCAAAGAGAATCTTTAATAAACACTTTACTAAATATTGGCCTTTGACCATAAATCACATAATGTAAACTTATTTCTGGCTATTTCCTGATACTGTCAGACCTACAATGAGAAGACGTTATAAAGCCTCAAACTCCCTTGAGCTATTATTGTCCGCCACAAATAAAAATAACTGCTCTAGACTGGAATATTTTGCAACTATTGCTAACTTTGTATGCGGTTATTCCCTTGTTCCATATATGCTAAGGAGAAGGAGGATGTGAGAAGGGACATTTACAGACAGGAATTTAAGAAACACTAAGAGTATTAAGACTTTGAGGGGTTTAATGTAAATCATGGATGTACCACACAGTCCACAATGGATGTAATTTTTCAACAATGACATAAAAATTAGAAATAATTAAACATTGTTTAGAAAATTTATTAAAGTGTGCAAAAAGTAAAGGAGTTAGGATTTTGAAACATAATATCTTATGTGAACATCATAATATCTTATGTGCTAAATACTGAAGTTTCTACGATATGCAACCAAAATACATGTCCAGTCCAGACTATTAGTATTATTATTAGTATTTCATGATATGGATAAAAACGTATATAAGTTGTTGTTTTAATATTTACAAAAACTGTTTATCACACAAACAAATGCATTTATTTGCGTCTTGAAATAGTTTTTAATAAAATAGAATTAGGTATTTTAAGCATAATGTTCTCTCTTTTGACTCTCTGAAGGTCACCACTCGTCAACACCTCACAACAACACTTAAATATTTACTTAAAAATCCATTACATGTTTTGATATTTTCAAATATGTAAAATTTGTTATGAATATGTGTATATTTTTATTCAATATATTCTTATATTATTCAATATTCTACATTTATTGCATTATATTTCAACGTCAAAATCGAATTTTACAAGATTCACGTTATTTGGTAATGCTTTACTTGAAGGGGTGTTCATAAGTCTGTCGTGAAATCATTATAATCATGTCACATCAAATATGAATGCGATTTTATGCATGCTTATGACAACTGTCATTAAGTGCAATTCGCTCAGTTATGTCATTACATTGCTTGAGATATCCTTGTTATGCCCACATGACAATATCAAGACAACATAACTTACCATAAAATATGTGATAAACATGATTGTCATGAGGCCATTATAATTATGTCATGAATTTTATGACAGTGTCATTAATATTGAACTACAGTGGTACAAATTAATTTAGTCATTAAAATGTCATTAAATATTTATGGCACTGTTGTTTTATATAAATTATTTGACAGAGTATTGACACTTTAACTGAGAAATCTTAATGACAAAAGTGACTACTAATATTCATTACACAATTACAATGATACCATGACAATCATGTTTATGACAGAGTTATGACAAGTTGTCATAACAAAGACATCTCAAACAATCTTTGCCTTTAAAATGACTACTGAGCTAATGACACGTAATGATAGTTGTCAAAAGCAAGCATAAGATACATATATCATATGTCATGTGGTTACTAGGAGGCAAATCCATATGCAGAAAGTGTTTAAGATAAAAAAAAAAAAAAAAAACAGGAATACAGTACAATCCACAGAGAGCAACATACCACATTCAACAACTATCAAACAAAGACTTAAACACAAGGGCTATTTATACAGCTGGCAACGATTAGGCTAATCAAGCAGATAAGATAACAAGGGGAGGAAACGTCAATATTACGTTTACATGGACACCAATACTCTGATTTCAATATGATTAAGACAATACTCTGATTAAGGATCTACCATGTAAACAACAATTTTTGATGACCTTAATCCGACATTCAAGTCATAATCAGACTAAACAGAAATCGAGTAAAGGCATGTGAAGTATGGCGATTTTAGTCGCATCATTGAAGTGCAGTACAGACATGTAAACACCTTAATCCAACTCTTCCCATTTTAGTACTTTTCACTACATTTTACAATAGGATGCACATACTGCAGTTGTCAGACGTTTGACGACAAACTAATGAGAATGGCTTCAAGCAAGAGAGCACATTTTTGTGCGAGCAGGAAATGATGACTATGCTTAGAATTCTGGAAGAAATGGACATTATAAAGTGTCTTGACTTTGAAGTGACTTTGTCGCAGGGATATGAACGAAAAGTTAGTGAATGAAATGGCAGAGCTGGCCTGTTGCTTGAGAATTTGTATCTGCCGTTGTCTGTTTGTACGCATACTGTGAGAAATTAACTGCAGTTGAACTGGTCGCAAAATTACAAAATGAAACACCCAAAATCACATATGGTGCCATGATGAACATAAACTGTTGTTGCTTGCAACGGCAGAGAAAACTGTGAAAAAATGGTGATGTAATGACGTTAATGGAACTACACTACCTGACAAAAGTCTTGTCGTTGTTACGTCCTGAGACGCATCTTTGGTGAGCACAATGTGCTCTGTGTTGTTTTTCCCTCTCTCTAGGTACGTTTCCATCCACCTATTTTTATGCGCATTTTGGATATGCGCATAAAAAATCGGTTGATGGAAACGCTAAGATGCGCATAAATTTAGGAAATGCGCATAAAAAATGTATGCGCATAACTGAGTAGGATAAACTTTTTATTCGATAAGAAAAGATGCGCATAAACTGCGATGGAAACACTTTTACCGAACAAATTCCAGTATGCGCATTAAAAAAGGTCATGTGATTTGGTTATAAGAGATCATGTGATGATAAAAATGTGTGTAAATGGACAAACCAGCAGGCTGACCACATTGTAAAACATCTGAAATGTTGTTTTGGTCATTCTAAAATGCCTTAACCATTTCAGTATTAGTGTTATTATATTATTAATGACCTCCAGAATTGTTAAGAGCGTCTGTGCTCCGCATCTCACGCCTTCAAACGCCACCACACGTTCACTGCGTGTCAGCATTGCCTTCTGAGGCGCAAGTCATTTATTAAATGAAGAAAAGATTCACGCAGCTTCTCCTACCTCAGCAAATTCCGTTTTTACTGTTGATATTTGGCGCCATTTAATCAGGAAGTGACGATTTTGTTCTCTTTGACTCGTTGGATGGAAACGCTGCTTTATTCGCACATCTTTTATGCGATATTCCAGTTTAGCGCATAAAGTTATTTCGCATTTTTGGATGGAAACATAGCTTCTGTCTGTGTTTCTCTCTCTCCCTGCAGGTAATTGTGTCCACCTGGTAGTGATCATTGGAGTTTTCCAGTGATTGGCTGTTGGGAGAGGAGAGAGAGTATTTAACCTGAGCTGCACTTCAAACCAGTGTTGGTGGTGGCTAGATGGTGCAGCGGCTGAACTCTTCTCCACATCCGGACCTGTTGTTGTTGTTTACGAGAGCTTTAAAGGTTTGATGTAGCTTGAATAGCTCATGTGTGTTGAGGCTATTGAAGTCAAAACTTCTACTATTAGTTATTTTCTTGTTAACATCTAATAATTCACCTGAAGAGAAGTGAGTCTGGTTGATTTGTTTGTTTATCTTTATTTTGAGGGTTAAGTAGGAAGGTGGGTGCCATTTGGTTTTAAATTAGTTTTCTCCTGTTTATGACAGTAAAGGCAGTTAGGTTAGGTTGATGTATTTTTGGTTCTTTTTTTTTTTCAGATTAGCAAGAGATTATATAAGGAGTTAGCTTGATTTTTGTTTGTTGTTTTGGCCTTGGCCCCTTCTGAAATATTACCCTATTTTCTTTGTTACATTTTGATATATGTAAATAAACTTCTCTTTTTCTTGATTTGACTTGGTGTTTTTTTTTTTTTTTTAAGTCTCTAGCCATTATGTTTGAGGAAATGAGCTCTCTCTCTCTCTCTCTCTTTTTCCAGCTGTTGCACATCACCAATCATTTATTTTTTTTTGTTGCGGTCACATCCCTAGACCTAAAAAGATCATAACATCGTCGATCCCAGTTGTAAGAGCAACAAATAATAACTTGACTTCTCGTTGATCATTTGGAAAAGTGGCAGAAGGTTTTTTTTTTTGTTTTGTTTTTCTGATGAATGATCTGTTGAACTGCATCCCATTCATCACAAATACTGCAGAAGACCTATTGGAACCCGCATGGACCCAATTCTCACAGAAATCAGTCAAGTTTGGTGAAGGAAAAATCATGGTTTGGGGTTACATTCAGTATGGGGGCGTGCGAGAGATCTGCAGAGTGGATGGCAACATCAACAGCCTGAGGTATCAAGACATTTGTGCTGCCCATTACATTACAAACCACAGGAGAGGGCAAATTCTTCAGCAGGATAGCACTCCTTCTCATACTTCAGCCTCCACATCAAAGTTCCTGAAAGCAAAGAAGGTCAAGGTGCTCCAGGATTGGCCAGCCCAGTCACCAGACATAAGCATTATTGAGCATGTCTGGGGTAAGATGATGGAGGAGGCATTGAAGATGAATCCAAAGAATATTGATGAACTCTGGGAGTCCTGCAAGAACACTTTCTTTGCCATTCCAAATGACTTTATTAATAAGTTATTTGAGTCATTGCAGAGATGTATGGATGCAGTCCTCCAAGCTCATGGGAGTCATACACAATATTAATTCTTCTTCTACTGCACCATGACTTTATATTCTATACTGTACATTATTTCTGTTAAGTGAAAAGACTTTTGTCTAAGCAAAGTCAGTCCTTACTGTCCTAATTAAATAATTAAAAATCAAGGCATGATCATATTTTATTTTGGTAAAATAAGCGTCATCTAGAGGCCTTTGCCTTTCATATAAGCCACTTCTGATACCAAATGATCAACTAGAAGTCAAGTTATTATTTGTTGTTCCTAAAACTTGGATAGGTGACACGACTTTTGTCAGGTAGTGTATGCACTATAACATGTCAAACGGGAACATTCAAAAAGCAATTCATGTAAACACCTTATCATATTATTGGCCTTTTCAGATTAAGGCAAATAATTACATTACCGATGTCCATGTAAATGTGACTCACCAAGGCAACTAAAAGGGGTACCATGACAATTAACAAAGGTGTGGCACAAGAAAAGACAACAGCAAGTAGGAAGACACACATAATAAAAAGATAGAAGTAGACACAACGAAAAACAGAGCCAGGACTGTAACACATGTCATGATTATAAAGGTCTAATGAAATACCCTTTCAAGTAGGGCTGCACGATATTAGAAAAATCTGACATTGCAGTGTTTTGTCTTGCTGCTACATATCTTGCAATATGAATCTAATTTCACCAGATGATTTGAATAGCTGGAAATTTGGAAAGATTTCAATAACTCAGTTCAACTGGGGGGTGATATCCATATAAAATAATAAACTACAATCATATACAAATACGACAGAGCAAAAAAAAAAAAAAAAAAGGTTAAATAAACCTGTGCTTTATGGTTTTTCTGTGGAGTATTCAAATACAAACCTTTAACGATCAAACAAAATAACATGCTCATCCTTGTATAAATAATTTTACATACAAATAATGTAAAAATAATATCTTTATATTATAATCTTTAACAAATAATCTATTTCAGCTAGATTAATCTAGTGATGTGACTATTGTGGATACACACATTGCGATATCGATGCTCAAATGATATATTGTTCAGCCCTACTTTCAAGTAAAGTCTTACCCATTATTTCATAATAAAAATGTACAAAAAAAATTATTTTCTTATGCATGAAACAAGAAAAAAATGCAAAAAGTCTTCTCAAAACACATTTTGAAATTCAGTTCGTATTCTTGCGTTTTACTGTCACACTATATACAGTTGAAGTTAAAATTATTAGCCCTCCAGTAAATTTTCTTTTTCTTTTTTTAAATATTTCCCAAATGATGTTTAACAGAGAAAGGAATTTTTCACAGTATTTCCTATAATATTTTTTCTTCTGGAGAAAGACTTATTTATTTTATTTCGGCTACAATAAAAGCAGTTTTAATTTTTTTTAAAGCATTTTAAATTCTTTTCTTCGATTGTCTACAGAACAAACCACTGTTATACAATGACTTGCCTAATTACCCTAACTTGCCTAATTAACCTAGTTAAGTCTTTAAATTGCACTTTAAGCTGAATACTAGTATCTTGAAAAATATCTAGTAAAATATTATGTACTGTCATCATGGCAAAGATAAAAGAAATCAGTTATTAGAAATGAGTTATCAAAAATATTATGTTTAGAAATGTGTTGGAAAAATATTTTTTCTGTTAAATAGAAATTGGAGGAAAATATACAGGGGGGCACATAATACATACTGTCACTTTTTTAAATAAAATAAAAAAAAGCTTCCTTTTAAACCTATTGCACAAAGTAATTAAGTTGTGGCCTAATACACTACACAAAGTACAATAAAATTGTTTTTATTTCTTCTCTTTTACTGTGGAAAAACCTATGTCATACTCCACAGCTTACGATATTTAAACACCCCATCATTCCTTTAATTCTTTCTCAAGTCCCAACCTGAAGCTCGCCCAAAGACAAATTTCAGAGAAATCCTATACTTTGTTATGTCTGCAAATCAATCCTGCATTCCTTTGATTTCTCATAAACTGGCATGTTCCTCTTTCACTATGGAGCAATTCATTGTATTTAAAATATAGAAGTGCCTCACAAAATGATTCACTGCAGTCTATTTACCTAATTCTTATGAAGTATGAACACAGACACCTCCTTCTTCTAAGCACATAAAAAGCAGCAGTAGCTCAGAATCAGCAGATCATTAGTGAAATCCCTCAGCAATCATGCGTCTGTCCTCAGCATCTCATCAAATGATCATTTTGACCAGTTTACTTTTGCTCCTGTCGGTTTTTACATCAGGAGGTGAGTATCCTATTACTGCTTTACATAAATGTACTTACTGTACCTGTGCTCTCAAACTAAAAAAAATATATATATTAATATATATATATTAATATTTTAAAGCATAAATCTTACTTAAAAAAAACAACAAGAAGAACAACATAACATTCTTTTTGAAATTAAGTCTTAATATTTTGTGCAATTTGTGATTTTCAAGAAAATGTATCTTGGTTTTTGGATTCTCACCAGTGGTGGAAAGAGTACTGAAAAATCATACTCACGTAAAAGTACCATTACTTGCCCCAAAATGTAGTGCAAGTAGAGTAAAAGTATCTGTTGTAAATATTACTCAAAGTATAAGTAAAAAGTAGCCCCTTTAAAAGTACTCAAGAGTAATGAGTATTACGCTGTAAAAAGCTGATGCGTTTACATGTCAATTGTGGATGTGTGTGTAAACGTAACATTCTGAAGTGCATTTAGTTATTGTTTAAGGCCATTTAGGTCATCATAAAGTTAAACCACCAACCTGATTTCACCATGTAGGACATGTTCCTGGATTAACATCTATCTTGATCCTGAAACAAAATTTCAATCAGCCAATCAGAATTAAATGTTTGGTGTTTATGTTAAGTTTATGCTTACGGTTAGGTTTATGTACTTCTACGTGATTGTTATCCAACCAATATTCCCCTCTGATTTTGGGAACCATTTACAGTTATGGTTGGGTTTAGGTGTAGGAATTAGGGATGGATTACATTTTCCAACAAAAATGATGTTCCAGGATCAACATAGATGTTAATCCAGGATCGCATCGTACTTGGCAAAGTCATGTCATGCTACAGTAAACATCCATCATCTTCTCATCAGTGACATCAGTGGCAGTCTAAACAGACTCTGGGTCATTGTGTGTAAATATTTTGGACATCTTCTTGGACACTTTCAATACTTCCAAACAGTTAGCTGCATTTATAAATATCCCATGTCTTGAGGTAGTTCAGTATGATGTGATTTGCTTTCTATGTGTGATTTGATTGGACGGGAATCACAGGACTGATTTTTCTAATTCCCATAAACAGGAAAAAATAAAGTAGTGACTGAAGGTTGAAGGAAAGTAATGGAGTAAAAGTACCGATACTGCACTTAAAATGTACTCAAGGGAAAGTAAAAGTACACATTTTTATCACTTACTGAAGTAAATTACAATTTCTGGGAAAAACTACTCAATTACAGTAATTTGCGTATTTAAAATTTGTTACTTTACACCACTGATTCTCACATACTCTATTTAAACAGTTTTTATTTCAGTTTCAGGCCGTCTTCAGGATCATAGCATTTTCACCAAGTATCGTAAGTATGATGATAACTGATCACAACTATATCAGTATTTCCTATCATATTTTTTCTTCTGGAGAAAGTCTTATTTGTTATATTTCGGCTAGAATTAAAGCAGTTTTAAAATTTTTATAAACCCTTTTAAGGTCAATATTATTAGCCCCCTTAAGCTATATATATTTTTTGATTGTCTACAGAACAAACCACTGTTATACAATGACTTGCCTAACTACTCTAACTTGCCTAATTAACCTAGTTAAGCCTTTAAATTGCACTTTAAGCTGAATACTAGTATCTTGAAAAATATCTAGTAGAGGTCTGCGTGGGAGCGAAGCGGTGGCGCAGTGGGTAGCGCTGTCACCTCACAGCAAGAAGGTCGCTGGTTCGAGCCTTGGCTGGGTCAGTTGGCATTTCTGTGTGGAGTTTGCATGTTCTCCCCGTGTTCGCGTGGGTTTCCTTCGGGTGCTCCGGTTTGCCCCACAAGTCCAAAGACATGCGCTATAGGTGAATTGGATAAGCTAAATTGTCCGTAGTGTATGTGTGTGAATGGGAGTGTATGGGTGTTTCCCAGTGATGGGTTGCAGCTGGAAGGGCATCCGCTGCGTAAAACATATGCTGGATAAGTTGGCGGTTCATTCCGCTGTGGCGACCCCAGATTAATAAAGGGACTAAGCCGAAAAGAAAATGAATGAATGAATGAAAGATCTGTGTGGGACTAATTTTTTAGTCCCGCTCCCACAAGGTTTTATTCCGCACCCGACCGATCCCGCCTTATATTTAGTCTTTGTTCACCCACTGCCCGCTTAGAATAATTTTCTACCCGACTGTTCCCACTAAATTTAGATCTGGTTTCCAAAATCTCATGTTTAAATTGGGTACTATCAAAAGTGAGAGATAACAGATAAAACTGTAGGTTGTGCAAGGATTGTACGCTAAATGTCAGTTTTGTTTGCCCCTTTGTGATGAGGCATGAGTGCCACCTTAAACCTGAGGTTCCAGTCTTGTGACTGAAAAAAACTTTGAGGTATTATCACATCGCGCAAAGGGTAATCTTTTTTCCATTTGCGTCTAAAAGACTCCCATATATCAGACTTGCCTGATGTGGGTTTCCTAACAGTAAACTGACTGGTCATGCGTTCAGCACTGGCTGTACTGGTGCTCAATAAGAGTGAGGAAATCACAGATATGCTGTTCCGAAATAACGTTGGGACTCGGGAATGCTATATTGTTAGCCCGCTTACTCCCATTCAAATTACACCATGAGTTACCGACCGCTACCGTGTTTTATTCCGAAATTTATTCCTGCGCCAGAAGAAATCTGGTCGGGTCCCGCTGCAGACCTCTAATATCTATTAAACTATTATGTACTGCCATCATGGCAAAGATAAAATAAATCAGTTATTAGAAATTAGTTATTAAAACTATTATGTTTAGAAATGTGTTGAAAAAATTGGGGAAAAAATATGCAAGGGGGCTAATAATTCAGGAGCACTAATAATTCTTACTTCAACATCATTCATTCTTACAGTGATTCCAGTGCTATTGTTTTGTTAATGACATAGACTTTTTAAAATCTAAATTAAACTAATTTTACTATATCTTTACCCTAATCTGCCTTGTGGTTAATGCAGCTGAAGGTTTTCTGTTGTTTTTTTTTTGCAGTTGATGCTAGACCCAAACTTTGCTTCAAGGTGCTGACAACAAAAGAACCAAAGGCTAATATCAGACATTGTTACAACCTTCCAAAAACAAGCACTTGTCTAGAGTGTGTGCTGTAAGTCTAGAATGCATCTGCTAATGAATTCCCTGTCAATAATATGCTGTAAGGGGTCTAAATGCATTTAACTCTATCTTTACAGGTTTGTTGATGTAAAGAAGAGGATGATATGTATAGATCCTAATGCTTCATGGCTTGCTGAAAAGCTAAAACGTCTAGAAGCGGTTAGAATTTATAGATTTCTATATATATATATATATAGGATTTTTATAATGAGTAATAAGGAAAAGCTAAACTGAATATAATACAAAAACCTCTCATATATATTGGGATATCAAGCCAAATGCCACTACTTTAATGTTGTTTCTTCTTTTCTTATTCAACAGAATGGGGTAAAGTGTGTATATATGTCTTAAGAAACATGTGGAAACTGGACATCTGTGAACTTTACCATCCACACCAACACCTACTCTGTGCTATACAATCCTGTTGTCAGGCGTCCGTTCTGTGTTGTCGTCATGTGATCCCTTTGTTCTGTTTTCCCGCCGTTTCCTGTTCATTAGTTTCACCTGTGTGTCATTATCCCCTGTGAATATATACCCCTTTGTTTGGTTCCTTCATCGTCCGGTATTGAATGTTCCTGTGTCTCCATCTTCCAGTGAGTGTGTTGTAAATAAATCTGTGTTTTTGAGAATCGCTGTTATCCTGTGCCTTTGTGAGTGAGCGCACAGTGACACCTGTAATACATGATTTCAATTTACTAGAACTTCTATGTTAAGCTGCTTTGACACAATCTACATTGTAAAAGTGCTATAGAAATAAAGATGAATTGAATTAATTGATTCTTCTAACAGAAATCTGCAATTTGCTTTTTACATTCAGCTGATGTGTAGTTTAGCCATATTCAAGTGATAATTGTTTCTAAGGAGATTTCTAAGTGATTTTGAACATTTAAAGTTGTAGTTTGGGATTTTATAGCCAGAATCCAGAATGCCAGTGTTTTTCTCTGACCACCAGCCTAAAATACCCACATTGTGGTGTTTAATGACCATTCGTCACCACACCAGATTCTAAAGGAGAGTGGCTAGATTAGATGATCCCACATAGAAATATTATCATCTGACTGAGCATGTGAAGGGCGTCACGGTGGTGCAGGTAGCACGATTGCCTCACAGCAAGAAGGTCACTGGTTCGAGCCTCGGCTGGGTCAGTTGGCCTTTCTGTGTGGAGTTTGCATGTTCTCCCCGTGTTCGCGTGGGTTTCCTCCGGGTGCTCCGGTTTCCCCGACAAGTACTGAGACATGCGCTATAGGTGAATTGGGTAAGCTAAAATTGTCCGTAGTGTATGTGTGTGAATGGGTGTGTGTGGATGTTTCCCAGTGATGGGTTGTGGCTGGAAGGGCGTAAAACATATGCTGGATAAGTTGGCGGTTCATTCCTCTGTGGCGACCCCAGATTAATAAAGGGACTAAGCTGAAAAGAAAATGAATGAATGAATGAGCATGTGAATGATCATGTGAGACATGCAGTACTTCCAGATTTGTAGGATTACAAACTCAGATGTTCACCAAAAATGTTTTTTTTTGTTTAGTTTTTGCAAAACACAATTTTTGAAGATTGAAAAAAAATGTATTTTGAAGTCTGATATTTGTGAAAATAAAAGGGGTCACTAACTTAATCAATTCTTTTACTGTTTTTTTTTTTTTTTTTTTTTTTTTTACTTTTAACTGAACTGTAAATGGTCTATGGTGTGACAGCAAACATTCAGAAAAACAGCTCTTTAATAATATACAAATACATGTAGCGTGAGACACTTATTTTCATATAGACCATTTTAATGTGGTGATGTCATTGGCCCATAAACATTTCCTGCTTGTTCATTCATTCATTTTCTTTTCAGCTTAGTCCCTTTATTATTCAGGGGTCGCCACAGCAGAATGAACCGTCAATTTATCCAGCATATGCTTTACGCAACCCATCACTGGGAAACCCATACACTCTTGCATTCACACACATACTCTACAGCCAATTTAGCTTATTAAATTCACCTATACCACATGTCTTTGAACTGTGGGGGAAACCGGAGCACCCAGAGGAAACCCACACGAACACTAGAAGAACATGCAAACTCCACACAGAAATGCCAAATGACCCAGCCGGGGCTTGAACCAGCGACCTTCTTGCTGTGAGGCTATCGTGCTACCCACTGCGCCACGGTGACGCCCTTCCTGCTTTTTTTAAAAAACTATTTCATATCTGTAACAAGAGGCAAATCAATCATAACTTGATGTAATAACAGCTATCGTAACATTATTTATCAATATGTGGAACTTTTTGGACCTATGGAAGCTATGGAAATTTAAAATGTAAAACAGGAAATACGCCAGGACCATTGTTATTGTATACATCCCTCAAAATCGTCTACAGTGTTTTATATGAAATTATGAATATTTTTTTCTCCATGACTGGCAGTGCCACACCAAAGAACAACAAAACTTAACAATTGTGAAGTAATTGTACTATATAAATATAACTTTATAAATGGGAAAAAATATTCTGAGACAAAAGGTTAACAGGTGAACATCATGGGCTTCAGTCACGTGATCTTGAATAGGGGCTTTCAACTAATTTAATCAAATTATCCATGGAATTGCCGATTAAAATTAACATGTCACACCAGAGGGCATGGTTTTCAGTGACAAAATGTAACAAGTTCCTATGTTTTTAAAAACATTTGCATATAAAAAAGATTACCTTTTATACCTATTATTTTACCTCTTGTAAAATTCGGCCTGAGATATTTATTCATGATTTGCCGATTTTCATTTTAGTTTGTAAGAGCTATAAAGTCACAGCATAGGAGAATTTTGATTTATAAGAAATTAAATAACGCAGCAGATTTTATAACAAGAGGTCAATAGAAGACAAAAAAAATGTTTAACCATGATGATAATACCATTTATATTCATTTTTGTCATGCGTGACAGTGAAAACCTATAACCCCTGACTTCCATAGAAAAAAACAAATATGGAAGTACAAGTTTTCACTTTTCTTCAGGATATCATCTTTTGTGAAAGCTCTAAAACCACTTATTTTGAGGGTAAATTGTCAGTAAATAGTGAGTAAACCATTTATTTTGAGGGTAAATAGTGAGTAA
>CAIGQV010000641.1:9741232-9753387 GCA_903798115.1 Danio jaintianensis
TTATGCTGTTAATGGACATTTCTTCAACCTTATAACCTTAAAAAATACTTCTGCTATATGAAGGTCACATTAAAACTGTGCTGGATACGTTAAATTGCCCATGTTAATGCTGCTTTTGTCCTTTATGTATACATTTGAAGTAATTAAAATGTGGTCCACTTAGTGTATATAATAAGAAAATATGGGGGAAAATATGTTTCTATTATGCAAACCATTTCATTTTTTCTTACAGAGTAGCTTTTACTGTAATGCCTATGACTATGACCTTCAATTGTTAAATGTGCAGATTTATCAAAATAAATATATGAATATTTAACTGTATGTATTTAGGATGCATAAAGTTCAGGCCATATGCAACCAACCTTAAAATTACAAAGTTATTTTAAAACTCCCTGAATATTTTTTTCTAAAAAATGACATTAAACACAAGACAATTGTGAGAAGTGATGGAAATGGGTATAATTTGAAAACATTCAATTAACCAAAAGGGCTTATATGAAGAAAATACAAGTTATAGATGACTTAAATATTAAATCAAAACATCAATAAATAAAGCAAAAAACAAACCTATTAAATTTTAAGTTGTATAAAAACCATCAAATATCACAGGATAGTACCAGAATAAACCAGAAGATGATAAAAAATTGCAGTGTAGCGATGACCAAGGAGAAAATGAATGGGAAGATGTAATAAGGAGAGCTACAGCTAAGAAATTGTCAAGTTATGAGAGAAAGAAAATAAGTCAGATGGGTGAATCAGAGAGTTAAGTAAGAGAAGTTGATTTGAGGTCTGACTTGCTAAATGTGGTCGTGAGATTTGAGGGAGAAGGAGAAGCTAAAGAAAGTTAAAGTCTGAGATAGATCTTAAATTTGACAAAAGAATGACAAACTGTATAAAAAATTAAACAAAGATTCTTCTTGACTGAAAAAGTACCATCTAAAGAGGTACTCTTTGCATTTATAAGCTTAATGTAAGGAAAAACAATGCTAAGACTGTGAGATGTTATAACTGCCAGAAATTTGGTCATGTGGTAAAGGGATGTAAAAATCAGAGAAGATGTGTTAAATGTGGAGGAGATCATAAGTACTGGAAATGTGGGGAGGGTGTTACGCCAAAGTGTTGGTATTGTGGAGGCAACCATAGTGCTGATTTCTGAGGATACAAAGTAATAAAACATTAGATGAAAATCCAGCTAACTAAAAAGAAGTTGCTTATATGCTGAAACCATTAAAACAAGTAAAGTAAAAAAAATACAGCCTTAGGATTCTGTATATCACAGGTGTCAAACTCAGTTCCTGGAGGGCCACAGATCTTGAACAGTATAGCTTTAAACCTAATTAAACAGCTTATAAGACTTAAGAATTTAGTCTCTCAGACTTGTTTGAAATGTATTTGAAATGTGTGTTGAAGCAGGGTTGGAACTGAACTGTTTTTTTACTAAGCGGAAATTCAAACCGTTTCCCAGATGGCGTTTGACGGTTGCCAAATTAGTGAAATAAATGACCAAACTACAAAATAATACCTGCCATGAGTATAACCGCATTGACCATTGGGATGCAGTATCACTCTCGTAGGAGAATTTTGCTTTTACAATCCAAAATAAAGTAATCCAACATCAGTGGCCGAAAGCTCCGCCCCTTCCGCTACCTGAGCAAAGCAGCGGCCGTTGCGTGTGTGAAGTGTCCAACATTCCACACTTAATTTTACCGGTTGAATAAGTGCATCATCTGGGTATTTAAAGTGCACTTATTCAGTGTGAATGCACTACTTACACTATTTATACTACAAAATGGCATAGTCCAAAAGTATGCGATTTGGGATGCACCTATGGAAAATGTGCAGAGCTGGTGGTCCTCCAGGAAAGTGGTTGAGAAACACTGCTCTATGATAAAGGAAAGGAAGTGAAATGAATATACTGAATGGAAAATATTTTTGAAAATAAGTTAAGATTGTGTTGGAATAGTCTAGGAAGAGTTGAAAGTTTGCATTTTAGGGAGTGTGGTTTGATTCACAGCTAACATGGAGAATTCATGTTTAGAACAAATGTAAAAAAGGATACAAAATTAATTAGATGTATTGCAAAGGTTGACTTGGGAGCAGACTTTAATGGGGAGCAGATTAATTACAATATTTATATGTTTCCTAATAATATCTAGAATGGATTATGGGAGCATTTGGGTCTGTAGCAAAATCAGTATTAGCTAAGGCTGGATACATGAGGTACATGGGAAGTAACTATCTCCAGAAGATGGCAGTAATGCAATATGTAAGTTGCCATTAAAACCCAAAGTAGTAGTAGCGCCTTCACAACAAACTAGTCTGAAGACTTCTTCCTGTTGACTTTATCTAAATATTTTTCACAAAGCATGATGCATATTTGTTGGAAATTAGCTCTTATGATGATGATAGTTCTTGTTACATCACAGAAAGCTTCAAGTAGGTTCTGGGATATCTGTATTACTGGATTTATATTTTATAGTACTACTTTATAATAATCCACTGATCATTGTGAAGTTGCTTATTTTAATTATGAATATGATGATATGATTTATTTAATTGATGCCAACATGCTTTAATAGTCTAGTATTGTAGTCTAGTCTGTAGACACACAAAAAATAAAATGTCATAAAACTGCATTTTCTACAAATATGCATTGCTGTTTAAACATTTTCCAAGTCAATGCATACAGTACAAAACAAAATTAAAACCAGGGGCTCCTGATGATACCTTGACGTCTCCAGTCACAAAATGACTGGTGTGTATAAGTTGACTCCTGCTGCACATTGTTTATAATGCAGAGCTGCTGTCATTTTAGAATTTTAGTGACCATTATGTGTCTAATCTAAATGGTTTTTATTACCATAAACCATTTCAGTTCAGCCAGTTCAACCCTTTAAACTCTGTCTTGCTGATATCCTGAGTCAGATGTTCACCCTTAAAATGAAAAATTACCACAACCTCAGGCCACAACTCAGATCTCATCACACCCTTCATACACAATATGCATCACAAAATATTGCTAAAAATTGCTTTTTTCAGTGAAAGGTACACAAAAAAATCAGGAGGAGGCTTTATTTTGAATTATTCCATGGTTTGTTGAAATTTGTGATTTTGATTGCCTGGAAGTGTGCAATAAAACCGTTTAATGTACAGGTAGTTTCAGTCAGTTTTGATTACAGTTTGAAATAAATGTGCTTCCCTCAAACATTAATAGCAACCACCGTAACTAACAGTTGCCGGAGCATTAATTCCTCTGAGTAATCTCAACATGTGCTTCACAAGAGAGCCAATGGAGATCAATCAGCTCACCAATATGCTCAAAAATGTTTGCGAAGAATCAGCTAACACGTTACTATGAGCTATTAGATATTGTTGTATCATTTACATGCACACACACAACATGTCTGCCTGTGACTGATTCAAAGTGGGCACTGGGAGACCTGATATGTCATAACTGACTAAACTTCAGTCAAATATTGCAATACAAAGAGCAAAACTAGTTTTAACTTGTCTATAACTTGGCAAATGACCACAGAATATTGGGGATAAACAACTTCTGCTTTGTGTTGGGCAGTTCTTTGCCTCCACATCTTGCATTTAAAATCCTTTAAGAGGTTGAGTATCCCTTACATGTATTTTTGCCCATATAATGAAAGCAAGTGGGGTTCAAAACGGCACTGGCCATAAGCTTTCAATTATACTGAGAGGTGGGGGTGCTAAGACGTTTTAAAAAACATAATGATAATATTATATAACTTAACTTTATGAAAAAATACTTATTCAGATTTGTATGACATAATTTTTTTTTATTTATGTTTTTTTAAGTGTGGCTGTGGTTAAATCTGTCAGTAAGCATGCTGTCATAATGCCCCTAAAAAATGCCATGTTCAGTGTTTCAAACAAATCTGACTGTATGGAGAATCTGTGTGAGAATATATTGTCAAATGTAAAGCCTTGCAATCTCACTAACCAGCAAAACTTCCCAACAACTACCTTATTTTTCAGTCTTTGCAGATGCCAATAATGAAAAGGTGAAGCTATGCTGTAAATTAGTCTCCACAATAGAGTTGACTGATCCTATCATCGGTGTCAGGATACAACGTGAAAATTCTCCATGTGTGAAGGCCATCATGTAATCACAATTCATTCCAGAAAACCCATTTTTGATCAGAAGTGATTACAATTTTTTGAAGAAAAAGTTAACATTATTGGAGAATGTTTTACAAAATAATTCAACCTATCAATTTAAAAACTGGTAATTTAATATTTTATTTATATTTCATAATAATTAATTGTGAATTATGTATTAAAGCAACTTTTTTAGTCTTGAGCTCAACAACATATGACTTTAATTATCGGTTTTCTCAACAACATATGATTTTCATTCATTTTGACAGCTTTGAGACTGAACGTCCTGGTTACGTACGTAACCCACGTTCCCCGAATAGGGAACGGAGACGTGCGTCTGGTAACAGACTATGGGAGTACGTCAGGTGACCAATCACTCTGCAGTGATGAGCCATTAGTGCTATATAAGCTGCCCGCTTTTTGCCTGCTGAAGAGCCGATCACTCAGCTAACAGCTGGAGACTCAGCTGCTGTGGCAGTGGAGACGCACGTCTCCGTTCCCTATTCGGGCAACGTGGGTTACGTACGTAACCAGGACGTTCCCCTTCATACGGGAACTTCAACGTGCGTCTGGTAACAGACTATGGGAGACTGTATGGAAAACGACACAGCAGCTAAGCCCGTCACGCTCCTGATGTGAAGTTTGCCAAGCATAGCGTGAGCGCACAAGCATCACCAAGAGCGAAACCTTCCAACGTCCCCTAGGCCCTTAATTACCATTACATGGGAATAATTACAATTTAGATCGGGGGTCGTAAATGTGCTTTTACCTAGCTAATATAGTCTAGGAATTTTAGAAATACGACAGTACGTTGGGAAAGCGTGCCAGTCCCCGAAAGGGGAGGACGCTGCGGAGACCACCTGCTACCCAAGAGGGGAGACTTGATGGTAATAGAGCATATGGACTAGCCCTGATGAGGGGGAGTACTACATATGATAAGCTGGTTAGCGGATAGGGAAGACACGGGTCCGCCTAGTCAGGGGGAACACTCCGTGGCTGAAATAAGCATATGGGATCACCATCGGGGACCGCGCATAGCTGGCACCGAACCTCAGTATGTGGGTAGACCAAGAGTGGGCATACCAGACATCACACTGAGCCAGGCACCCGGCTCCTCCGCTGAGTCGGGTGCTGGGGGCCTCTGAGGATTTCTCTAGGGTTCGCCAAGCGGGAAACTTACTAGCAGAATAGAAAAGGCGCACGTATCTCCGGGTTAGGGAGCATGGCGCAGCAAGCGTTTTTGACACCGAGTTTAATTTCGTCCCGATTTTTCGGAGTGACCCAGTAATCGGTAGGAAACTGACTCCACTCGAGGATTATAAAATCTCGTGAATGTGTTAGGTGTCGCCCAGCCCACAGCTCTGCATAATCTGTTAAGAGGCGCTGCGTACTCACGCCGAAAAGGAGGCACAGCTTTTCTTTTTTTTTTTCTTTTTTTTTTTAAAGTGTGCTCTCTCTTCCGGGGGACACAGCTTGCCCTGGCACATGAGGCGAGGGCAATGGCATAACTATAAAATGGACCAACCTCTGCTTTGATACGGCACTTCCCTTCTGCCGATCATAACAGAAAAGAGCTGCTTAAAGACGTATGCTCTACGTGTCACATTAAGCGCAGTGCGCAGACATAGCATAAAATGGCTGGGTCTGCCTCCTCCACAGAAGGCGCTTGCAGGCTCACTACCACTTTTAATATTAAAAGGGGTGGTAGGAACCTTGGCACAAGCTGAACCGGGGTCTCAGGTAAACGTGAGAGTAGGCCGGTCCATATTCCTGGCACGATTCGCTGACCGAAAATGCCACCGGAATCCTAACCCTCCTGACTGATACCAACGCGACCAGCAGTGCTGCCTTTATGGACAGAAAACTTATAGATACTGAGTCGAGTGGCTCAACGGACCTAACCATAACCGCTGGGGCTAGAGAGATCCCGAGAGGGCAAGAGAGGGGGGCGGGGATGGAATTAACCATCTCGCGCCACGCGCCTCTGAGGAACCGGCTGATAAGGTTATGCTTTCCCAGTGCGCTACTATCCGCCGCCCCACAGAGAGCGGGGATGGCAGCACGCCAAACCTTCAGTGTGGAGGGTGACAGCCTGCGCTCCAATTATCCTGGAGGAAGAAAACACAACACTAATCTGGCATGTCCGGGGTTCTTCTCAAAGAAAAGAGCTCCACACAACGAATAGACTCCACTACAGGACATAGGCTTGCCTATACAGGGTGCTCTAGCCTGAGTGACGGTGTTAACCATCTACTGATAGGTCACCTAAGTCCACCGCGCTCTGTCTAGAAACCCTCCATGGGGGTTCCAGAACGCTGCGCGGGTGCCAGAGGGTGCCCGTCCCAGAAAAAGGAGTACTTCTTCCGGAGGATTTGTCAGGGAGGGCCATCACGAAGAGTGTGAGTCTGAAAACTCGGGTCCAGTTGGGCCAAGGAGGCGCAACGAGTGAGACCCGCACCTCGTCTCCCCAACCTTGCACAGAGTCTGTGCGCGCAGGCTCACTGGGGAAAAACACATATTGCGTAAACCCGGGGCCAGCTGAGAGCCAGCGCATCCGTGCAGAGCAGGGAAAGCAGCTGGCGAAGGGCTACTCGGGAGAAACGGCAGGATGTCCTGGGCTTCTCTGAAGCATGCCCATAACAGCTGGACTGTGCCAGGGTGGAGTCTCCATTCTCCCAGAAACGAAACTGTCGTGAGAGCATGTAAGCTGGCACGGTAGAGCTCGTATGGGATATGAACGGCGTGCAGCTATTAAGCCGCATGACTCCGGAGGAGCAGATGGCGAGCAAGCTGAGACATGCGGCGGTGCAGCTGTGCTGGCCGTCCCAACCAACACGTGTGTCCCCTCCCGTACCGGTAGGAACCGGCGGAGAGCGAGAAACACTGCCAACAACTCCAGGCAATTGAATGCCAACGCAACCGAAGTCCGATTTACGAACCTGCAGCTGCATGCTTGATACACACAGCCCACCAGCCCATGCTGGAAGCATCCGTCAGAATGACAGAATGACTGGACACTTGTTCTAGGGGCACCCAGGCCCGTAGAAGGCTAGGTCCATCCAGGGACTGAAGGTGCGGAGACACAGCGCGTCCCATGCTGGCAGCAATTGGGCTTCCACACCCAGAGGCAGGAAAAGCCACTCTTTTCGGATCGCTACATTCGTTCGCGGGGGAGCCCCGGTCCTCCACCGGGGAAAGAACGGTTCTCCTCCTCTCCAAGTGGCCTGCCTTAGGTTCGCTTTGCGGTCCGATTACCGACCTTGACGGCGACCTATGACAGGAGCGTCAACTTTCTGCGGGGGGGCTCGGCGCGTTCACTAGCCAGTGGAACGGGCTGTGACGGCGGAACATTTTGGAGCCGCGGGAAGAGCGCTCTCGGCGAGGAACAGCCAGCGCGGACGGGTCCGGTGGGGGAGCAGTTTTCCGAGCCCACCAGGAGATGACCTGTTCCATCGCGCACGGCTGATCTCTCACCACCGAGGACTCCTGGGTAAAGTCCCTGACAGTGTCGCCGAGTAGGCCTGCCTGGGATATGGGCACACCAAGAAAGCGTACTTTGTCGGCGCGGCACATATCTGCCAGGGTAAGCCAAGGGTGGCATTTCCAGACCACTGTGTGGCCATCATCCTCCCCAGGGCACGGGCGGCCGACTTGAAGGTCATGAGAGCATAGTCGACCCCCGTGCGGTGCTTACGCATAAGCCTGGGGAAGAACCGCCCCTGTGCAGCACAGCAGGTGCCGTGGTGCAGGGCAGAAGTGGCATGGCCCGCAACGGTGTGGGCTCTGGCCATGAGAGACACAGAAAACCCACCCGCCTTGGACGGGGGTCTCAGCTTACCCCTCCAGGTGGCAGCGCCAACCACCTGAGGAATAGCTTCGTACCCACTGGCCACCTCGCCATCAGGGGAGGTAAAGGCGGAAGCGCACGAGGACCGGGCGGAGAAAAAACGCCCTCTATGCCAGCGTGCGCTCGCTGTGCGCCCCTGGGAAGAAGTGGACGGGAGCTGGAAGATTCATCTAGTCGGTCCGGCGGTGAGACTGGGGGTCAAGCCATCTCCAGCCACACCACCGAAGCAGCCCAGGAAGCGCAGCCATCATGTCTGATTCGAGAACCGTGACTACGCATTGCATCCCGTAGGATGGAAGCGAGCCCGGTCTGTCATCTGAGCATGACAGCTCGCCCTCCGATGTCGCGATGGACATCACGTCCCCGGTGTCATCTAATGAGAGCGCGGCCATCCCGGGGGATGGACCAGCGCTCTCACTCGAAGCTTGGACAGAGCCAACTGAGAAGTGAGGGGTCCGCGGGCCCGAAGGCGACGGATAAGCCCCCACTGTAACCCTCAGGTCTGCCCGTGTGCTAACCCCTTGGCGGGGAGCAGCAGGGGTGACGCACCCTAATGCAAGAGTGCGCCACGACTTTAGTTGTGCAACAGTTAAGCCCTCGCAGTGAGGGCAAAAACATGCTGGACCCCCAGACATGTGATGCAATGCTCGTGCCTGTCATCCGGGGAGAGGAAACCACCGCATCTAGAAATGCACGGTCGGAACGACATCTTGAAAAAGACGCGTTGCTCGACCATGTGCTCTCTTATGGAATTCTGCTCTTTTAGTGTGAAACTGCTCTTTTAGTGCACCAGCGAAACGCCCAGGGGACGGGAAACCCAGATCAACCGCCGCTGTTGCGTCTTCTCCCACACTGGTGAGTAACACTGATATTCTGGAACTCAGCTTGGCAGAATGGAGTCTTCAGTCTCTGTGAGAGGCTCTGAAGTAATTAAATTCTGATGCTCACTCCTCAGCGGGCAGCTTATATAGCACTAATGGCTCATCACTGCCAGCTGTGGAGCAGAGTTCTGCCAATTCATTTTGGCATTTCATTGGCCCGTTTTCTTACTCTTCAGAGTGATTGGTCATCTGACGTACTCCCATAGTCTGTTACCAGACGCACGTTGAAGTTCCCGTATGAAGGGGAACAAGGGGAATACTGCTCTGATCCCAGACAACCATGGGTGCGGAGGAAAGTCATACAGTTTTTGTAAGTAATACAAAACAAATCTGATAAAACTGGTAGCAAAATAAAAACTTTAAAATGATTCATATTGTCACGTATTCCATAGGGCACATTTTTGTTAACATTGTTTAACTGTTTGTATTTACAGTATTTTATTTATTTATTGCTTTTTTCACAGCAGAACTTTAAAAAACGATCAACTGGCATCCACGCCACCACCAACATCATCCATTAGTGAGCAAACTAATGTGAAAGGATCTGCTTAAGCTCCTGACAGGATCATGGATCATAAATGTCTAAAAGTAAGCTCAATATGAAATCAACATATCTCGAAGAAAGTATTTTTAAAGCAATTTTTTAAGTTTTTTTGCCTTTGTATAATGGAAATATTTACATGATTCACATTAAATATATTATATTGTAAATTACACATATGATACAGAGCAAGCTAACAGTGATGATTCTTGAACTGAACTACAGTAAAACAAATTGTTAGCTTACATTATATTGTATTTCACATTGACAAATAGTTCATTCACGTCACTGATCGTAGACGATACATGGATAGAAGTACTAATAGAAGTCTGAGTGAATTGCAGATTGATTTATATGAATTTATTTGTCAGTGTATGATGCAAACGTACTGCAATCTGAAACTGGAAATAAATTGTGATCAGCAACTACTGTTTGCTTGTGGTTTATGTTTCTGAATGTGTGAAAGACGTTCTTCCTTTGTATAAAGACACCTTTTCTTTTTTTACTTTACTTTGTAACTGGTTTCTGGCTGTGTACTATTTGCTACAGAAGTACTTTTCATCCATTATTAAGTTATGTTGCTTGAATAAATTAGTTCAAGTCCTTTTTTTCAACATTTATATGAAAAATGGATGTTCCCTCAACTTAAGAAATATTTTTTTATCGTACAAACATTTAATCATTAATTTTAATTATGTATTATGTTTATTTGAATTAATTATGGGCGACGCAGTGGCGCAGAGGGTAGTGCTCTCGCCTCACAGCAAGAAGGTTGCTGGTTCGAGCCTCGGCTGGGCCAGTTGGCATTTCTGTGGGGAGTTTGCATGTTCTCCCCGCGTTCGCGTGGGTTTCCTCCGGGTGCTTCGGTTTCCCCCACAAGTCCAAAGACATGCGGTACAGGTGAATTGGGTAGGCTAAATTGTCCGTAGTGTATGTGTGTGAATGAGAATGTATAGATGTTTCCCAGTGATGGGTTGCAGCTGGAAGGCCATCCGCTGCATAAAACATATGCTGGATAAGTTGGCGGTTCATTCCGCTGTGGCGACCCCAGATTAATAAAGGGACTAAGCCGGAAAAAAAAATGAATGAATGAATGAATGAATGAATGAATGAATTAATTAATTAATTAATTAATTAATTAATTAATTATTTTACTTTTAAAATGAACAATGTGTAGTTTTTTAAAAAAGTTGGTCCAAGATACAGAAAGAAAGAAAGAAAATATGTTAGAAATAGTGTATTATTTTTTCACAGGTGTTTTCTCCAAATGTTTAATTATTTATTATGATAAACCACAATTTTACATTTACACTTGAAAACAAGCAACTGCTTGTTAATTATTTGGGTGGAAATGGATCTACTGAACCTAAGGTATTCTTAGTTAAAGAGACCCCAAGTTATAGGTGACATAAAAATAGAAATAAAATAAAAAATTAAATAATAAATATAAAATATATAAACATAATAATATACAAATATATATATAAACCTTTCATCAAAGCTGTCCCAAAACTTTTGAACAACCCCCATTCTTGTCTTAGGACTATTTTGTAAACCTTTTTGATCCACATTGTTGTTGTCGTCGTTGTTGTTGTTGTTATTATTATTATTATTACTACTATTATTATTTGTATTAGTATAGCTTTTTGATTAGTTTTTGTCTTTATAGTGCTTTCATTACAATTTTATCAGTTTTATATATTCTATTTTGTGTTTTGATCATTTTATCTACTCAGCTTTTATTTATTTTAGTTTTAGATATTCTAGTACATCAAGTTAAACAAATGTAATAGTAAGCAATTATGTTTTAACAAAAATATTTTTAAAATAAAGTAAGCATTTATTTTATTTCAAGCTACAAAAGTGTTGGTTTTTTATTGATTATAGTTATAGTTAACTATAATAACCCTTAGAAAACACAAACTAACTACGTGCCATTGTGGTCTGTTACTTCATTTTCCTTCTGGGGGGGGGGTTATATTGGTTTCTCATAAATTATGCTGATGGGTAAAACTGACTGTTTTGTGGGTGAGAAGTGTGAAAACCTGTGAAGGCAGATGATCACTTAATGCAATGGTTTCAGAATTATGCTGGTGCATTTTGTGACGCATTGATTCCATCTGACTGCTGTAAAACGCTTAAAAGATCTCCTCATAATCTATCAACACACGACCGGCTGACCTTCACCAAAACACCTTGATCTGGACACCAAGAACTATGGCCTGGACTTCTAGATTATTCACCATTGCTCTTTTGATCGCCCTAATGGGATGCTTTACTGGAGCACAAGCCAACTGTAAGTAAATAAACACGCAGCACTTTAGATTTCAATATCAGAGACACTTATGTGGTCTCTTCATGTATTACTGATTATATATTCTTTTAAAAACTAAATTTGCAGGATGTCAAACTGCTGCGATCATGGATTATGGCTAGTTTGTCACATGACTCTACAAGTTACTCTGGCTAGAGATGCACATCCTGTTGTAAAAGAATGTGTATAAAAGGACTCGAGGCTAGATAGCATCTTCAAAAAACAAACTTGCCTGCAGACTTCTTCCTCTTCTCTTTATCTGAACATTTTTTACGCAAAACATCATGCATCTTAGCTGCAAATTAGCTCTGATGATGATGGTTTTTGTTTGTGTTACTGCACAGCAAGGAAACTGTAAGTTCTTTTCTGTATTGATTATTATGGATTTGATATTATTATTATTATTATTATTATTATTATTATTATTATTATTATTATTATTAT
>CAIGQV010000641.1:9753397-9775696 GCA_903798115.1 Danio jaintianensis
ATTATTATTATTATTATTATTATTATTATTATTATTATTATTATTATCATCATTATTGTTGTTTGGGGGGCGGTTATACTCACACTTTTTATTTGTTTCATTTAATTCACATCAACACGCATTCGTGATGCATAATAGTCTAGTAATGATGTTTAAAGGAAGCCAAAAATGAAAATCGTTATAATTTACTTACCGTTTCTGGTATTCATTTAGTTTTGCCTGTAATATAGAGAGTTATTAAAATTATTAGCAAATAATTATTTCATTATTATGATTTTTTTAAATTCTTTTTTAAATATTTCCCAAATTATGTTTAACAGACAAGGAATTTTTCACAGTATTTCCGATAATATTTTTTCTTACGGAAAAAGTTTTATTTGTTTTATTTCAGCTAGAATAAAAGCAGTTTTTTTTTTTTTTTTTTTGTTTTTTAAGTATTTTAAGGTCAATATTATTAGCCCCCTTAAGCAATATTTTTTTCAGTTGTCTACAGAACAAGCCACTGTTATACAATGATTTGCCTAATTACCCCAGCTTGCCTAGTTAACCTAATTAACCTAGCCTTTAGCCATGCACTTTAAGCTGAATACTAGTTCTACTTATAAACTTAAATACAAATTAACTGCAAATTTGTTCATTTTTGGGTTAACTGTCCTTGTAATGTTAGTGAAAGCATTGCTGCATTATGGCTTTAAGCTGTTATGCGGTTTTGTTTTCTTTAATGGAGCCCTTATCAAGCTCACGATCTTCTCGTTTTCACACATATACGCTAGAGTATGTACAGTATGATGTTGGAAATTGAAATCTCTGCATTTCTTTCAGATCGTCGCCCCACTCGAGTTGGAGTAACATGCTGTAAGGAGGTGTCCAGGGGAAGAATCCCTCTTGAAATTAAACTGACTGCGTACAAGCATCAGCCTGCTCTGAGTCCATGTGTGGATGCTATAATGTAAGCTCTCACTTCATAGTCTACATTTCTTTATATGTATAATATACCAGTTTTTTTATATGTACAACATTGTGTTCATCTCATTAATGTATTTCCATCCTGCAGCTTCTACGCAGAGAAGGAAAGGTACTGCACTGATCCAAAAGCACGCTGGATTCAAAACCGACTGCAAGGTAAAATACCTGCGTTACAAGGCTTATCTTAATACAATGCTTATTCTGTTTTTTTTAAAAGAAAAGTAATAACATGATCATCCTTTCTCCAGGTCTGAGAGAATTACAGGACTGAGTCAATGAAGGCCTGGAAGATGCTACAAATCTATCTATATATCATTCCTGGATCTATATCTATGCATTTTTTATTATTTATGCCAAAAAGCGTCATTACATTATTTAGCTTTATTAAAAGATGTGTTTACATAATTGCTTTGTTTTGACTGCTTTAAAATTATATGTCACTTTTGCTAATTAACGATTTAAGTTCTGCTTACTTTCAAGCAATCTTTCCTCTGTATCATATTTAAGCTGAGTTATTAAATAAACAGTTCACATAAAAAAATGGAAATTTGTTATTGCTTACTCGTGTCATTCTGAATTCATGTCTTTTCTTCTTTGAGATACTATAATAGTGTTTTTGATGCTTCAAAGATGTCCTCCACCGATACCTAAAAATGAAAATATAGACCATTTTGAGGGATGTAAACAGTAACAATTGTCCAAACATATTTCCTGTTATACATTTTTAATTTCCGTAGCTTCTGAGAATCCAAAAAGATTGATAAATAATGTTATGATCACTGAAATGTTCATGGGCCAATGACATCACTGCATTGAAATGGTCTATAATATTGAGTGAAATATTCCTTTGCCTACTAACATTTGTTCCAGTAATAACAAGCGCGCCATCTAGTGGTGAACAACAACTAATGCAGAAATTAGGTAGACAATGTTTTGTTTGGTTTTTATTTAGCTAATTAATGGTAACAACGATTGTAGCGCTGCCAGCAACAAAATTAATGATGCATATAATGGCATTTATAAACAGCCTGTGCCATAAAAAGTAGCAACTTTGTATACATAAAGTAAAACATGTCAAAAATACGTTCAAATAAGAGAGAGAAAAAGCGTCACATACGAGTAAATTCGTTTTATTAAATACAATTATTTAAATTATATTATTATTGTATTATATAGTAATATATTAGTGTGACCACATAGTTATAAATCTTTAAATTTTCCATGTATAAAAAATTTTCCGTGTGTTTTGATACTTTCAGTGGGCAAAGAGTGTGTTTACCTGCCGATCAGGGCCCAGATGGTACACATGCTACCTGCTGAACTACAAATGACCAGAGGTAAACGAGAAGTTAATTCCACGCGTTATTAATACATAGGTGTAAAATCGATGGTTCCAAGCTGTGTGAATGAGTTGCTTAAATGTCTCCAATAGTATCTGGGTACTGCAGAGAGATGCAATGTCAGACACAATGCACTTAATGGAGATAGTGACGTCACTGTGAAGGCTAAGCTGAAGGGAGCTCGGTAAAGTTGGTTTTAAAGGTGCAGTAGGTAATTGTCTTCAGAAACATTTTTTGTTGTGCTGGTTGAAAGTCTCTTCACATTCCAATAGTAATGATTAATGTAAATGATCTAAATGTATTTATATGTATTTTTATATTCTGGGTAAGTCATAAGACTAAAAAATGTTCGTCCAATTAAAATTTGTCGGGCCGACAATTCCTATAATTCTGTTAAGTAGCCCAAACTGTCTGTCAACAAATGTAGATTCGTACATCTGTGCAGCCGCTCATGCAGATCCGCCGTTTGCGAGTACATGTGCGCCACGTTCACATGCACATGAGAGAGAGACAGCGGTAAAAACAAATGCTGAATCAAAACTTTTTAAAATCCTGAATCAATATTGGAGTTACTTTTGCATGCTGGAGGAAGGACGGCATGGCTGAAGTATTTCTTTCAGACAGGTAATGTTATGTTTGGTGTCGCGGTGGCGCAGTGGGTAGCGCTGTCGCCTCACAGCTAGAAGGTTGCTGGTTTGAGCCCCGGCTGTGTCAGTTGGCATTTCTGTGTGGAGTTTGCATGGCCTCCCCGTGTTCGCGTGGGTTTCCTCTGGGTGCTCCGGTTTCCCCCACAAGTCCAAAGACATGTGGTATAGGTGAATTGGGTAAGCTAAATTGTCCGTAGTGTGTGTGAATGGGAGTGTATGGGTGTTTCCCAGTGATGGGTTGCAGCTGGAAGAGCATCCGCTGTGTGAAACATATGCTGGATAAGTTGGCGGTTCATTCTGCTGTGGCGACCCTAGATTAATAAAGGGACTAATCCGAAAAGAAAATGAATGAATGTTATGTTTTAAAATTATTTTAGTCACACAAAGCTTATGTAGATTGTTTTACGAATGGGTTAACTTATATGCACAGAAGTGTTGTTCAGCCACTGAAATCTTCCGGCGATCGATTAATGTGACTATTTTCAGTTTCATAAGGGACCTTTTACAGCATCGATATTGTAGATTTTTATTTAGTTTAACAACAAAACATAAGTAAATAGAGCTATTGAAGTTGGTTTTATATTCACATTGGTTCATTTTTGAACAATGACAACCTGTGACGCGCTCTCTATATTGTTTACCGTGCTACTTTGAATATTCGGTCTGAAATAGCATGTAAGTATGGCTTCGTAATAAGTGTAATTTCTGCACGCCACCGGCCAAGCACTAAGCATACAGTAGTCGCTTTAGGACAAAACGTGTGAGAGAGTGAGACCAGCGATTCTTGCATGCATGAAATATTCCACATTATGACAGGTTTTGCTAGCTACACAACTGAAAACATGCTAGATATAATATAGATATAACAGTTTTTCGTTCAGAATTGCAGTATTATAAAATACTACAAAGTTTTCTAACTAGCAAATGACATGATCTAGTAGATTTGTGTACTGTCATCTTTTGTGCATTTGTGATTTCAGGAAGCATGGCTTTGGACGGCAAGGAAGGGATTGTGTTTCAAACATATCATGCTAACAGATCATTTAAGTAGATCACCTACTCACCTTTAATTTTGATATTCGCAGGACATTCGTGCTCTCATTTACATACATTCATTACATGAATTACATAGACAGAACCAAAACGCACACCAGGCCTAATGCAAAGCAGAAAAAAATATTTCTAGAAGGTTCCAGTAAATCTTTAGAGGCCAGGTTGATTTACTACAGGTAGGAAAGTGACTATCTTCATAACTATACTGTACACAAGTAGAAATTGGCAATAACTCTCATCAAAAGTACAAGTAGTAAAAAATATATAGCCTACATATATTGCGGTAAATTACTTAAATGTAATTTTCTCACAGCAAAGGTTGTAGCTTATTCACACAGGCCAGACTGACTTGTGAGATTACCAATTATTACAAATTTTTCCCTTCATGTATGTACATCACACACTAATATTTGGGAAAAGTATTTACAGCAATTCACCTAAATGTAATATTCTCATTCTAAAGTGTGTAGCACATTCTTAGGGGCAAAACTGACTTGCTACCGGTGAGATTTTCCCAATATTTCCATTAATATACGGACAGTACACAAAAATTTTAGAAATATATTTACAGTAATTCACCCAACTCAGGGCCATAGCCAGGGCGGGAGGGTTCAGGTGGTTCGAAAGACCCACCCCCCTCACTGACAAAGGTCCAGAATTTGCTCAGTTGTCCATTTTGACTGCTATGTCATCATACATTGTGAAAATAACCCATCGAAAAAGGCTTTAAGACCAAGTGGAATCATCTGTTGGCTTTCACTTCAGATGTTATTTTTTTTATGAGTCCAATATCCAGCTGTGCAAGAAAACATACAATCTGATGTAAGTTAAGCCATCTTTCGCTACTGCATTGTTTTTAAATAGAGAAAACATTTATATGTATTGTATTGGACCCTGTTCTTAAAACAAAAAAAGACAAATAAAAAGGCGGCCCATATTAACATTAATTTGAATACTAATTTGGCTATTGTTGTTATCCATGAATTTTCAAATGTACTTTTTACAAGAGATGCTAGAAAAATCGTGAAGCTCTATTATTATTATTATTATTATTATTATTACTATTATTATTATTATTATTATTATTATTATTATTATTATGTTTACATTTTGTTTACTCAAATAGCCAAATTCTGACTGAGGAAAGTTGAATGTGCTGGCCTAATCAATGACAATATAGGCTACAGTTTTTAATTTAAAACTTTAACAGATTCCTATTTTTTTTTCTAATGATATATGATGTATGACATTCGTATTTTATTAATAAGTGTTTATTCATATTTCTTAATCTAAATCTTTAGGAAATATTTTGGTACATTAAAAAGTGTGGTTATGATGACCACTTGAGCTAAAAAATAGTGCTTAAAATGTCACTAAAATGCAATTTTTAAATCTCATAATTAAATAGAAAATGAGGCGAATAACTGCAAAAAGAACCACCCCTTTCATAAGGCTGGCTACTGGCCTGCAACTGTAATTTACACACTCTAAAGGTGGAAAAAGATTCCCAGAGGCCAGACTGACTTACTACAGGTGGGAATTTACCCATACACTAATTCATATATGTAAAGTACACAAATATTGAAGAAATATTCATTCATTCATTCATTTTCTTTTCGGCTTAATCCCTTTATTAATCTGGGGTCGCCACAGCAGAATGAACCGCCAACTTATCCAGCATATGTTTTACGCAGCGGATGCCCTTCCAGCTGCAACCCATCACTGGGAAACATCCATACACACTCATTCACACACATACACTACGGACAATTTAGCTTACCCAATTCACCTATACCGCATGTCTTTGGACTTGTGGGGGAAACCGGAGCACCCGGAGGAAACCCACGCCAACACAGGGAGAACATGCAAACTCCACACAGAAACGCCAACTGACCCAGCCGAGGCTCGAACCTTGCTGTGAGGCGAACGTGCTACCCACTGCGCCACCGTGCAGCCCTTGAAGAAATATATCAGTGTTATTGTTTTTTTCTCTCAAGATGCACACCAGTAATGTGTTTTTTAATTTTAATAAAAACTGCTTAAAACCGTAATTTAAATTTAAGTTCAAGTCCTGTCTTAGTCTAAGCCCTGTTTGTGAAGCCATGCAGCCATTAATATTATAATTATGTATTTCATATTTCCCCCTGTTTATCATTAAAATTATCACTGACTCGTTGGCCCTGTAATTTTCTGTTGCACAGTCAGCACATTACTCACTTAAGAAAACAAAACAGGATGTGGTTAATTTTCCACTGAAAATCATCTAAATGTTAAAAATAATCTTAATATTAAAAGTGTAATGCTTTCAGACTTCAACCACAAGCAAATGTACCCAAAAGACTGCTTTCTTATTGTTTTCACATATTTAGTGCATACAGAAATAGTAGGTTAATACATGAATAAATTCTGCCAAATGTCCAGTCAGTTTGTCTAATCTCACACTGGGTTATGAAAAAAATAAATCTTGACGTTCTTATATTTAAACAGTAAATGCAAAACAATGTGCGTTTACAATTACAAGAATTCTATTTTAAAGCATGAAATCCATGAAATATTTCATAAAATGCGTAAACCTGGATATGAAATAAAATAATTATGAATCAAATATTAGTCCCACTTTATTAAGTGGCCTTAGGTGCCCTTAACCACTATGTATTAACAACTTTAAACTCTTATTTTTAAAACAATTTTAACTCTTATTGAGTTTATAATGCACAACACTTATGGTGCTACTGGTGGGATACGGGTATATATAATAGAGACTGGTTAGGTGGTATGGGTACTGTAAGTTTAAAGGTGGGTTAAGGTGTAATGAATGGTCAATGGCGTAATTATAAATGTAAGCAAAGAATTAATTAATTAAAGATGTAAATACAAGCAGATGTTTTTTTAAATACAATGTAAAAACATGTATGTACATAATAGTGCATTATTTGTCAATTAATTAATTAAATGTAAGAACATAGAAATTAAGGCCACTTAATATAAAGTGGGACCCAAATGTTTTGATGGTCATTGTCTGACAATCCAGATTGTCTAGATGATGGTCTTTTCACCATGTAAGTACAAGTGAGTTACTGATATTTTTAAAGGTGTTAAACAAAATTAAGATTAAATCAGCGCCAAAATAGAACTAATAGACCGGATGCAGCCCTGGGCAGAAGCAGAAGTGAGAGTTGAATATCGACTGTGAAAATGGAGACACGAAAGATCCTCGTCTCAAGTTGGGCTGTTGTGCTTATTGCATCTGTTATCTGGTGTATAACAAGTAAAGAGCTTTTAACTGCTTGTACAGTATTTTGACAAAATGTAAAGTTAATTTTTGTTGTGTTTTGATTTTTTAGCAGACGGTCAAAGGATGATGACTTGCTGTACTTCAATCTCCACAGTAGAGGTGACTGATCCTATCATCAGTGTCAGGGTCCAGCGTGAAAGTCCTCCATGTGTGAAGGCCATCATGTAAGAATCACAGTTTCTACAGAAAACACATTACAACTAGTGATCATTTTATTCTGGTGTTATTTTTCTGTGTTTTCAGGTTTAAGACTGAAAGGGATGTCATCTGTTCTGATCCGAGACAACCATGGGTGCAGAGGAAAGTTAGGCAGTTTTTGTAAGTAAAACCAATCAGGTGCAGTGAAGCAGAGTTATTTTGTAACAATATAAAATGCTCATGATGTGTTCACATTTTTAGTGTGGTGGTCTACATAATTTTTAGTGGTAGTATTGTAGCAATACACCCATATGTAACTACTTCAACAAAATTGAACACCTAGCAAGCAGCTGTTCAGAGCACTCTTACTGCAACCTGAACTATAAGCCATATATTAGAGCTGGAAGAACAGAATTAGGGCAATTGTTTAATCCAAAGTAAAGATGCTAAAAGTAATGTTGTGGCATCATGACAGTTGCCGTGGTAAACAGGACTCTTTTTTTATATATTTTGTTTGTCGCAGAGCTCAAAAAAATAGTCCAACTTCCCTGCTGCCACCATTATCATCCGCCACCAGTAATGAGTAAGTAAAAGAAATCATCTTTTCAGTATTACCCTGACAATTGTCTACTCACAGCCTAGCAGAACACTATCACTGTTAACAAATATCCGTAAATTAGCAGTTTTACATATTTTGTGATTCATATTTTTATTTTTTTATTTATTCTTTTGGATTGCATTATGGGACCTTGATCTTTCTTCCAACAACCTTTAACCATAAAATGTTTGAAAAAGTGACTTTTATTACCGTTTTAAAAAATATATATTTTTAAAGTGATATATTGTCTGAGTTGGTGTTGTATATTATGGTACAAAAACCTTGTAATAAACTGCCAGTATATTTTCTGTTATTTCACAGACTTTTTTCTGTCTATATTATTTCTTATACATTATATTATTTACAGATATATTTTTACAGTGCACTCTCAGAAAAAAAGGTACATGGTGGTACAAATAATGTTCCTTAAGGAACAGTTTTGTACCATTGTAAAAGTTGTACCTTATGTGGTACAGAAAAGACCTCTTATGATACTGTTCTGTACCTTTTTATGGACACAATTGTTCTCATCAAAAAGGTACATAAGTGTTGGACAACTCCTTTATTACAATATCTATGAAAATAAATATTACTGGAAAGGCAAAGTGATTTTATGAATAATTTCCATATTAAAACATGAATCATCATTTAAAAGCATTTGTTTAAAGAAACTCATAAACATTAATTATTAAGTTCTATAATACAAAAACAACTGGTAAAACAAAACTATAGGTATTGTAAACTAAACATTTAAGGCATTTTTAATAAACATTTGCTAAGCATTTTCTGATAAATACATTTTCATTATTAATATCCACACCTTTTGGCGTTTGCTTTCCACTACGCATGTGAACTGGCAAAAGTGTTCATGCAGACATTTTAGTATTGTAAAACTAATCAAACATTGTACATATCTCGTTACAATACTTTTGCATAATTCAATTTTTATTTTTTTTAATTAAGTAAATTAAATTAACTTTTAAGTGATTACAAAGGTATTGTGTGAAACTTGGAGAAATTTTTTTTTTTATATTGTACATGGGAGAATGTATTTCTGTAACATTTTTGTGAAAAGTGTTATGAAATGTGTAGCAAAAAATAGATCTTTTAATTTATGTTGAAGTATTTTTTATTCTTTATTGTAAATGGAAAAGGTGCATTTACACAAAAATAAACTTTTTTAAAAACATTGTTTAGAAATATATTTGATGTTTTATTTTTACTGAAAATAAATTGACGCATTTAGGATATAGCAAAATGCCTTTTAATAGTTCTTGAAGGAACACATTTGACACTGTTAAGGTACAAAGTGTCTTGTCACTGTAGTGGTACCTTCATGGATCAGATTTGTACCTTTGAAGGTACAATATTGTATCTGCAGGTTTTAAAAACTCAAGGTACATTTTGGTTTTCCATGGTACAAATCATGTCATTAAAGGTACAAACTGCAATGGTACAAATTTGTTTCTTTGTCTTCTGGTACAATTCTGTTCCATAAAAAGGTACTGCCCCCGTGACAAAGGTTTGTACCTTCTTTGGTACAACATTGTACCATTCTTTCTGAGAGTGTGCATGAACAGTGACAGTTTTGAGTCTTGGGTCAATGTACGATTGTCAGATTGTTCAGTCCACAGTTTTTTTTTTTCTTTTAGAAAAACTACAATAACTAAACCAGATGAAACAAATGTGGTCCAGTTCCTGGGTTCCACATTTCCAGCAACATCAGCCGAATCAACTGTGTCTTCCACGACCACCTCATCTCTAAGTAACTACTGCATATATAAAGAGTAACTCATGGCAAGAAGGCTGATGTATGAGAAAACATTGAACTGTTTCAGTGATGATGTAAAAATACAAATAAATAAATCCCCAGCTATTGCTCTTGCTTGTAGCACTTGTGTTTGTGGAGAAGATGAGATGCACAGAGCTAGTCATATGAAGAAGATCAAATATACAAGACAATATGCTGAAGTTCAAATAGAGCAGAAAGACTTAACTTCCCACATTTACACGTACATATTTTACACCGTATTATGACAATCAAGATATAACATGAAAGCTTTGAGATTCTAAAATTTGTTTAGTGATTTTTGATATTATTGAGCAACAGTCATTTATTAATCTGCAATGTAATAGTCATTAAGCAAGATCATTACCTTGCTGCAGCAATCCACATGTAAAATCATGAAAAACATGTAGAAATCTCTGTTAATTGTTGTTTTAAACATTCTATTTTTTAAAATATCTATTTATCTATTCTCAAAGTTTAACTTACACAATTTTTCTCGTTATTTAACGTTTTGAACTTTTTTACTGCAGCTACAATACAAGAAGTGAAAGCAATGAAAGCACTAAAGCATTGAAGATTTACAATTATTTAATGACACTTCTATGCACAAAAAGCAAGAGAATTAAGGAGGGTTTTCTGAGAATTGAGTAGATAAGCTACAGCAGCGGAAGAACACAGCAGTGGATCTCCTTCCTGCTAACAACAGCAAACCAAAATTTACACAGACTCACCAAAACAGGACAGAAAAGGGTTGTTTAGGTTATTGAACCTCAATTTCTACTGTGACACTTGGACGTTCTGGTGAAGATTTGGCATAAACAACATGAAAGCATGCATCCATCCTGCCTTATATCAACAGTTTCGGGGGAGATTTTCTTGCTATACACACACTGTTAAAAATGCTGGGTTCCACAAAATTCCTTCTTGTTATCCCAACACAAATTGATTAAGTTAACTTAATTGTTTTCACAAATTTAAGTGGATTGAACATAAAACAATTAAGTTGTGCCCCCCAAAAATGCTTCAAGAATTCTATTGATTCAGCTCATTTTAAATAAGTAGTCTGAACAAGCAGCAAAAATGTGCAAAGTGAAAAGCGTGTCTAACCTTGTTCAAGCAGTCTAATAAAGTCGCTGGTAAGCACATATTCAGAACTGACTCTTTAAGGTTTTTCAGTCACAAATACTCACCAAGATCACAAGTATACTGGCAAATAAACAGGCTTTTTCAGCTGACCGTAGGCTAATTTTCACTTAATCCAACTTTTCACTATATGCACCAATGCACCAACATAGAGCAAGCACTGTTCAAACTGTCCTACACTAAACATATAGAGGTGTTTCTTTTTTGTTGGTAAACAAGAAAATCAGAACACATCACACCTGTCCTCAGGTCTTTACACTGGCTCCCAGTTACATTCAGAATAGATTTTAAAGTATTACTTCTATAAATCACTAAATGGCCTAGGACCTCAATACATTACAGATATGCTCACTGAATACCAACCTAACAGATCCCTCAGAGCTTTAGGATCATTTAAACTAGAAATTCCAAGAGTTCATTCAAAGCAGGGTGAATTGGCCTTCAGCCCCTGCTGCTGGAGTCAGCTTCCAGAAATGATCAGATGTGCTCCAACATTAGGCACATTAAAATCAAGACTGAAAACACATCTGTTTAGCTGTGCCTTTACTGAATGAGCACTGTGCTACTTTCATAACCTGTTTTAACACATTTTAATCTGTTTTCATTTTAACTTTTTTTTTTTTTGAGCACTTTGAATTACCATTGTGTATAAAATCTGCTATATAAATAAACTTGCCTTGCCTTGCCTAAATTAAAATGTTAAAACCTGGAGCAAAAACTAGTTTGCATGAAAAATGTGTTAATTCTGTATTTTGGTGATTATTTACATTTAATCATGTGGCAGATGTTTTCATCAATGATGTTCACAAATGGAGAACTTTACAAGCATTACCTGCTTTTATCTGTTAACATTGATTAGGATTTCTTGATAATTACGCATACTCATGAATTGTTTTAGGATAATCTCTCTCTCTTTCTCTCTTTGTGTCTTGTTGATCAGTTCTGATTTTTTTCAGATCGACAGCCTCAGGTTTTGCTAAAGAGTGAAAATCCTTTCTGTAAGGACGTATTGAGAACAAGATTCCTGCCTGAAGTAAAACCATGTTTGATGCTTAATTTCACAGAAATAATTAAGTGGGAATAATGCTTTATGGTACATTTCATTTTGAATATTCCTAAACCATGAAAACATCTTTAAATTACATGCGAATATTAAAATGATGTCAACCAGCTATTCCTAAAACAGAGATCATCCACCTAGTCCCAATTTACATTCGGATAAATGATGTTACAATTGGTTTACTGAGTTGAGCGGCACGGTGGCTCAGTAGTTAGCACTGTCGCCTCACAGCAAGAATAAGTGGGTTTGCTCCGGGTGCTTCGGTTTCCCCCACAGTCCGAAGACATGCGCTATAGGTGAATTTATTCATTCATTTTCTTTTCGGCTTAGTTCATTAATCAGGGGTCGCCACAGCAGAATGAACCGCCAACGCAGCGGATGCCCTTCCAGCCGCAACCCAACACTGGGAACCACCCATACACTCTCACATTTATACACGTACACTACGTCCAATTTAGTGTATTCAGTTCACCTGTACTGCATGTCTTTGGAATGTGGGGGAAACCGGAGCTCCCGGAGTAAACCCACGCCAACATGGGGAGAACATGCAAACTTCACACAGAAATGCCAACTGACCCGGGACTCGAACTAGTGACCTATTTGCTGTGAGGCGACAATGCTGAGCCACCAGCTGCACTGAGCCACCATGTCGCACACATACACTACAGCCAATTTAGCCTATTAAATTTACCTATAGCGCATGTCTTTGGATTGTGGGGGAGGAAACCCACACCAACATGGAGGGAACATGCAAACTCCACACAGAAATGCCAACTGACCCAGCCGGGGCTCGAACCAGCGACCTTCTTGCTGTCAGGGGATCGTGCTACCCATTGCGCCACCGTGACGCCCCATAGGTGAATAGTATGTGTGTGTGTACAGTACGTAGTGTATGAGTGTGTGTGTGAATGTGAGAGTGTATGGGTGTTTCCCAGTACTGGGTTGCAGCTGAAAGGGCATTCACTGTGTAAAACATATGCTGGAATAGTTGGCGGTTCATTCCGCTGTGGTGACCCCTGATAAATCAGGGACTAAGCCGAAGGAAAATGAATGAATGAATGAATGTTTACTGAGTTTACACCCAAGCTAAAATAACCAACAAACCAGATTCTGATCAGACTTCAACTTGTTACACCAGATAGAATTTTTTATATGTTTTTTTTTCTTAATTTGTTACTGAAAACGGTTTTAAATTAAGTTGAAAACAACTTTATTATTTAGGTGTAACAAGTTGAAGTAACTTTAAGTTGATCCAATGGTTCACTTTTTTACAATGCAGGATGTCTCTCATGTGATTTCCGCTTTTCTTTCCGCTTATTAACACTTAAGTCAAACAAGCAAGAACCTTGAATGCATTTCAGATACCAGTAGGGAAAGTTGAAGATCAGCTGTGACACAAAAGATCCTCATGAGGAGTTTGGCTGTTGTGGTTATTGCATCAGTGATCTGGACTGTTACAGGTACAGAGGTTTTAACATTTTCCACTTCACCCAATAATGCAGTATACTGAGGTTTACTCTATCTTTGTTTTGTTTTTAGCAGTCGCTGATAATGTGGAATCATGCTGTATCCCAGTCTCCACACCAGAGCTCACCGATCCCATCATCAGTGTCAGGATCCAGTTCGAAAATCTTGAGTGTGAGACGGCCATCGTGTAAGACTCACTGATCCTCTTTAGAAAAAAATCAATGCAAGACTTTAAAAAATACTGTATTTTTATGTATCTATTCTTTCTGTCAGCTTTAAGACTGAAGAGCGAGAGTTGTGCTCTGATCCTAGACAACTGTGGGTGAGGAGGAAGGTCATGCAGTTCTTGTAAGTTGAAGCAATTATATTTAATAAAACAGAATTTTTCAGAACATAAACTGCTTATAAAGTGTTCAAACATCTAGTGGCCTGCACATTTAGTGATGCTTTTAGTGATGCTCAGAGAGGAAAAATAATGCACGTAACTGCAGTACAGCTTTTGTTTTTAGTTTTCAAGCCACAAATGTGTAGATAACATCTCAAAAGAAGAAAAAAAATCAGATATGTGAGCAGGCAAAATCTACATGGAAAATATTTATGTTGCACCTCCAGGTGGCATTTGAGCCTGATAAAACATAACTATTTTACATAATGGCAAAAAAGGGGCTAATTTGTGTATATTTATTTGAAAGAAAAAGTTAAGATTTACATTAAGATTGTGTTAGAGTGAGATCGTGAAAGAGTGTGAAGTCTACACATGCTCGCATATACAGTGGAGATCAAATTTAGAGAATTATATACAATTCCCTAAACGTTAAGGTAACTGCTTAGTCCTGTTTGTGTGATCCTAACAAGAGTGAAATAGCAGTTTTAACACATTTCAAATGTTATGTTTATATTTTCTGAAGCAGAGGCACAGTATTAAAATCTTGTGTGAGATATTTGAAAAAGAACACTGATCAATATCAAATAACACAAACGATAAATGAATGAGAGGACAGGATCATTTAAAAACATTAAACAACTGATCTTAATGGTGTATTTAAAATAGTATTTTATGTCATGTTACGTTCCACTTGTACAATTAATTTCCTTATAATAAAGTAAAATCAATCAATCAGTAATGTGGAGAATCTCAAAGGGCAGAATTAAGGAGCTCGGTATACAGTGTCTCTGAGCATTTAAGGTAATTCAATTTATTTAAGTCTGATTGTAAACGTAATGTTCGTCATCAAATTGGGGGAAAGGCTGAACACAAAGTGTGTGAAAGATTGGTTAAAAAGTGGAGAAGTTCATTCTGTGAGAGACCAGTGATGTATTTTTTGCTAAACATTGTTCTACTGCTATGGTATTAAAAAAATCCTTCAATTTTTAAACTATGAAGTTTACATTATTTCTGGAAAATATATCGTCTCTAATTTTAATCTCGACTGTGCTACTTTTTATGACTCAAACTTTGGCAAATAACGTAAGCACGGGTGTGGACTCGAGTCAAATACTTGTGAAAATGTGAATAAAATAAAAAAAAAATCGAGACTTCACTTGGACATGTCTGACTCGACTCAATACTTGAATGCAAAGACTCAAGACTTACTTTTGAATTGCAAAACAATGACATTGCCCCCCCCTCTGAACTCAAACCTCAGTCAAATCTGAATCAGGCAACATCAGCATATGTCCTTACAGCCTAGCAACAATTCACAGCACAATAGTAAGTGTAGCATGATCTAGACATATCTAAGAGCCAGAAGAACAGACTTGGGTCATTTTGGCCTATATTGTACAAACTAACAAACTCTGATGATTGAGGAATTACCATAGTAAACAACACTCTGTTTTTGTTTCTTTTTTGCAGCAAAAATAAATTAACCAAACAGACCAACTAAATCCTATGTGACTTCCACAATACCACCACCATCATCATCATGCATAAGTAAGCAATGTCAATTGACAAAAAGTGTCATGTAATCAGAGTGTCTGATTTGTATGAGGGAAAAATATGTAAATGTATATATGATGTGTGGAGCAACTGCAGCTTGAAACTGCGAATAAAGTATGATCAGCAACTACTGGTTTGGCTTGATCTTTCTTTTTTAAAAATGATTTTTTTTTATAGGCTATTCCTTCTGTACTACTAATATTTTGTTGTCTTTCTCCAGTTGTTCAAGTAGGCATGTTAAAGGGATAGTTCACCCAAAAATAAAAATGACCCCATTTATTCTCCCTCATGTGATTTTAAAACTATTTGAGTTTCCTTCTTCTGTTGAACACAAAAGAAGGTATTTTGAAGAATCGACTCTTTCACCCAGGCCATGAACTGTTCCCTCAGGAAGACGCTATATATATTTATATTATTTTTATAATAATTTTTTATTATTTTATTGTTAAATTTGTTTCACCCTAATTAAAATGTCATTCTGTCCTCTTGTGTTAATATGTATGTTTGTACCACGAGCTCCTGTAAACCACAAAAGATTTCTTGTGTGTTTGGACACATTTGACGAATAAAACTCATTCTGATTCTTCCATAGGTAAAAATTACCATGGAAGTCAATGGGTTGCCAGTTACAGAATATTTCAGAGTATCTTCTTTTGTGTTTAATGGAAGAAAGAAACTCAAATAGCTTTCTAACAATAAGAAGGGTGTGTAAATGATAACAAAATTTGAGTTCTTGGTTGAACTATCCCTTTAAGTATGGAAACAGTTTAGATATTAAGATTTTTGGACATACCACTGAAATAAAAAGAAATATTGAACAAAATAACTGTTTAACTATGCATATGTTATGCTCAAGTGCACACATCCCCATTCAAAAACAAAGATAAAAAAAGGTAACATTACATCTTAAAAACTATATGTGAATAATTAGGCCAATGTGTTACACATTTCAAAGAAGTTTTTATTACACTGTAAAAAAAAAAAAAAAATAAATAAAAAAAATAATATATATATATATATATATATAGCTGCCTTAAATCTTTCAGTTGAATCAAATGACCTTTTTTTAGTTATCTCAACTCACATTAATCAAACTAAAAATATTATAAGAAGACTAAAAATATTACGTTGAACTTTTGTTACAAAAGATTTAGTTGAAACCCAATAAACTTATTACAATTTTTATTTTTACAGGTAGTACTGGAACGGGCTAGTACATAACGTTTCAAAAAGTTATCTCGGTTACCTCTGTTAATTTTTTTTTTAAATCCTTCAAATTACCATAAAAGAATAGTATACTGTGGCTGTACCATACACTGACAAATCCCACCTGAGGTAAATTGTTTAATATTTTATTTTACCAAAATAATTAATTGGGAAAATTCTTTATTGTATACATTTTATTTTTAAATATTAGAACTAGCTTATGTAAATGTCTTTTAAAAAATGATGTCAAGCAGCTATTCCTACAACAGAGAAAGCCTAATCCACCTACTCCCCGTCCACACACAATGACTTTCTCACAAATAATTTTACAGCCAATGAGTTTAGGCTTCTAAAATTACTCCCAAACTAAAATAACCAGCAGTCCAGACGCTGATCTAACAGAATAATGTTGCATGGTCTTGCACTGGACAGGGTGTCTCTCATGCGATTTCTTCTTTCCTTTCCCCTTTTCCGCTTTCTTTCCGCTTTACTAAGTAAACTACTGTAGAAAGAACCCCGAATTTATTATACAAGATGCACATACAGGCAGTGTGACAAAAATTCTGCCACTAGAGGTCAGTAAAAAAAGACCTGAGACCAGCAGAGAGCTAATCCCTGTTAGCATTCTCAGTATTACTGGCAATGGCAGAGGCTTTTTTCCAGGGTTTTATAGCCTACAGTTATTTTATTAGAATCCAGTGTGCCCTTTTAAACAGCATGCAATGCATTCATGTTTCCTAAGCAGAATTAAACCTCAATTTGCGTTCTTGCGCATTCTCAGTGGTGTTGACGGTTAGCCATCTTTCTATCCACTGACCTCTGAAACAATAGAACAATAGATAGATACCATAGCACATTTCTGCTGCTGTGGTTCACTGTGGTAACATGATAATTGTGCCAACCATAAATCGTTAAGATGGTTTAATGTCACTAAGTGTTTAGCTTGAAAATATGTTTAACTTTCAACATCAAGCTTAAGCAAATACTTTAAATATTATTTTTGCATTTTAGTTCGGTTTATAGGCACTTTATTTAAAATGTTGCTATAATTATTAATCAACATATAAATATATAATACATAATATAGAACATATAGAGTTATTGGCTGGGAGCAATTTGCGGATGACATCTTGCTTTATTTTTAATTTCTTTAAATTTAAATAATTGTAAATAATTATTTAATTATTCAAACAATTCTTCATTTTAAATGATCATTACAATTAATAATGCTATTATTATTTTAAATGTTACATAATTTTTTTTAATTTTATTGATAGTATTGATATTATTACTGTTGTCGTTGTTATATTAATAGTATTATTCATTTTAAATATTGTTTTTGTTAACTGGTACATTGCATTTTGTCAGAAACCACAAACAGGAAACAAGCCAACACTGTTAAAACATAGTATGAGAGAGAAGAGTATGAATGCCATATAATAACAAATATTTAATGCCTAATAAAAATATGTTTGTCATTATTTATGTGCATAAAAGTGTCAAAAAGTGTAATACAATTCACTGATAGAAACAGTGAAGTGCTCAATACACAATTCATTAAACAGCAACGTATTGTATAACATATCTAATGAAAAAGGGCCAATTATTTATTTATTTTTTAATACATACATACATACATACATACATAGAGATATTGAAGTTTACCATGCGTATAAAGTAAAAAAAGAACAAGTGCAGAAAGATATAGGAAAATTAGGAATTATTTCTATATATACAGAACTTCAGTCAGTGTCCATGCTTCTTGGCCTTTTTTTCTCTATAAAAAGCATGAAAAAAACCAGAATTGAAGTAAGCGCAAACTACTAATGAGATGACAAATATAATAGAGATTCTGACCTGAACATTGTTGAAAATCCATTCCTGGTCATGAGTTGTTCCACAATCTTTAAATAAAAACACAATTACATGAAAACATATTAAAAACAATCATGAAATTCTCATGGGAATATATAGTAAAATTCACCTTTCTGGATTTCTGCTACTCTCCAACTGGGGGCAGTCGTGGCCTGGTGGTTAGAGTGTTGGACTCGTGATCCGAAGGTTGCTGGTTCGATACTCGGTACCAGCGGGAATTGGGGGTGGGGGGAGTGAATGACCAGCACTCTCCACCACCCTCAATACCACGACTGAGGTGAGTCCCTTGAGCAAGGCACCGTTCCCCCCAACTGCTACTGGCTGCCCACTGCTCCGGGTGTGTGTTCACGGTATGTGTGTGTTCACTAACTGTCTGTGTGCACTTGGATGGGTTAAATGCAGAGCACAAATTCCAAGTATGGGACACCATACTTGGCCACACTACACTTCACAACACACACGGACAGTTGACAGCAGTAACAGCAGCAGAAGCACACAAATGGCAGGAAGCCACGGGCAGATGAGCACTGCATCAGGACTGACGGAATCTGCATCTTCAGCGCTTACTTCTAACATTACAGAAAAAAAATTCTAGATTTTGAACATTGAATTTTGGTTCATATGAATCCAAATAATGGTTGTGGACACTTTTGTCTCTTCTTAATTCAAAAACTAGGGGAGAAAAACCTTACGTTCGTAGTCCAGTTTAGTGCAATGAATTTGTCGTAGAGTGTATTCAGTGCAGCAGAAGAGCAGGAGATCATCTTCAGTGATGTTGAGCAGAAGCAGAGAGTGAGTGTTTGTGGATGAACTGACAGATCTGATACGTCCTGAGTAACTTAGGTGAATATAAGAGGGCTCTAACTCAAAATTTGGTCCATAATGTTCAACACTCATAATTCTGACAAATGTATGGTTTCCATCAGTAATGATCCAGGTAATCTCTCTATCGTCTTTAATGCTGCAGGGGAGTGTTGTGTTTCCTCCTGGGTAAACTTTCACTGATGAGCCTTCAGTGACAATCAACAAAACAACTGAGAAACCTAAAGAGAAATCATTGTGAACCTGCAATGAAATGATCAACATAAACTGAATCAAGGTTAAATATATTTAAAATTAGATGCTTTGATCCAAAGCAACTTACAAGTGAAGAACATCATAAATATTTGAGTCAGCAGTATTCACAAAACGCTTAAAGGGATAGTTCACCCAAAAATGAAAATTCTTCCATCATTTACACTCACCCTTTATTCATTCAATTTATTTTCTTTTCGGCTTAGTCCCCCTATTAATCTGGGGTCGCCACAGCGGAACGAACCGCCAACTCATCCAGCACATGTTTCACGCAGCGGATGCCCTTCCAGCCGCAACCCATCACTGGGAAACATCCATACAGACTCATTTACACACATACATACACTACGGACAATTTAGCTTACCCAATTCACCTATACCGCATGTCTTTGGACTTGTGGGGGAAACCGGAGCACCCGGAGGAAACCCACGCGAACACGGGGAGAACATGCAAACTCCACACAGAAATGCCAACTGACCCAGCCGAGGCTCGAACCAGCGACCTTCTTGCTGTGAGGCGATTGTGCTACCCACTGCGCCACCGCGTCACCCCCTCACCCTTTATTATTATCTTTATTTTACCAGGAAGGACACATTGAGATTAAAAATCTCTTTTACAAGAGCGTCCTGGCCAGGATTAGGCAGTACACGTCACATGGGTCTAACAGACAACAAACAAAAAACAATTGACAGTTAACATGAATCACACATTGACAAACTATTCAAAACATCTACAAGCCTGTGTTTCAATTTCTAAATCATTTATACTTTTTTTAAAAGCATTTAGTGAAATCACCCTTGACTTGTTTCAAACCAGTTTGACTGTTGGAAACCCGTAACAATTGACATCCATAGTAGGAAAAACAAATACTGATATAATAATTTTTGGGTGAACTATTCCTTTAACCAGTATCATTATATAACATCAGTACTCACATGTGAATCGTCTCATGGCTTCTCTCTCTCTCTCTCTCTCTCTCTCTCGTTTGAAACCACAGTAATGGTTTTAGCAGGAAGCAGCAGTAGACATCCTTTGACTTATTCTAGTACTGATTATTAGTAAAGGGTTCTGTTTCTCTTAAGTCCAGGTAACAAAAATGTGAGAAAAAATGAGGAGGATGTGAAAGATCTCAATGAAGATGTTTATTCAGCATAGCAGTCCCAAAGTACACGGCACCTGAACATTCTTAAACTCAAACATTTTATACTGTTTTAGTTTACTGCGTCTAATTGTTAATGAAGTTGCTCCTTGGCTGTTGAAACAGCTGTTCTCTCTATGTTATGCTCTCTATGTTAATGACGTTTTAACACCTCTTGTCTAAGATGGTTCTCTGTGCCATACCCATCCCCATTCTACATTTGCTTCCATTTCCAAGATGTAGTCACCTCAAACAATGCAGAGACAACAAACTGACTTATCAAACTTGACTTATCTTTTCTATCATAATTAAGCCCTTTTGGTTGAGGCAGATTAATTTCTTACAAAAAGCACAAAACTACGTGACTGACTATACAATATTTTTGGTTAATAATCCACTAGCGAAAAATAACAATGCATAAGATTAACAAAACTATCCACACTACAAACCAGTGTTTACAGTATAACATGAAAACAAATATCAGTTCGCAATACAAGGCAGCATAAAAGATGTTTTTTTACAGTTAAAATCAGCAAGATGACAGTGGAACAGACCAAAATTACAGCATTAACTAAATGTTTAATTGAAAGGAAAATAAAAATTTCAAAACAGCGCTATCTAGTTCCAGTAACCCAAACAGATTAACTGCCGCAGTTACTGTTAACTGCATAAAATGAAGGAGGTGATGTGAATTATTAAACATTAAATATTGATTTTCTGCCATAATTCTGTACCATCCTGTACTCTCAAAAACAGAATTGTTCTCGGTTTAATTTCTGTTGAATCTGGTGGCAGTTGTCCCAAGGCTAGAGCTAATAATGTTAAATAATTAATTTTTGTAAGATTCAATGCACAGATGTACCATATGCTAATCATAATTCATTGTACAACACCTTTTATATGGCAGTTATAATGTACGTCTGTTTACTTTACTCTTTTATCTCCTGCTTCAGCATAGACAGGCCTTTTTTCACAAAAGACATTATGGTAGGTAAACACAATACAATGATCCATCTGATGACCAAGAGATCATTGCTAATATTCTTCTTCTTTTTAGTTTAATGGCGGGTGGCAAACCAGCTTAAGGTGCATTTCCGCCACCTACTGTGTTGGAGTGTGAGACCTCAATAAGCGGAAGGTTAACTCTTTGCATATTCTTTATTATATATATATATATATATATATAAATATATACACATATATACACATATATATACATATATATACACACACACATACATATATATATAGGGCGTCATGGTGGCGCAGTGAGTAGCACATTCGCCTCACAGCAAGAAGGTCGCTGGTTCGAGCCTCGGCTGGGTCAGTTGGCATTTCTGTGTGGAGTTTGCATGTTCTCCCCGTGTTCGCGTGGGTTTCCTCCGGGTGCTCCGGTTTCCCCCACAAGTCCAAAAACATGTGGTATAGGTAAATTGGGTAGGCTAAATTGTCCGTAGTGTATGTGTGTGAATGTTTCCCAGTGATGGGTTGCAGCTGGAAGGGCATCCGCTGCGTAAAACATGTGCTGGATAAGTTGGCGGTTCATTCCGCTGTGGCGACCCCGGATTAA
>CAIGQV010000641.1:9813286-9836145 GCA_903798115.1 Danio jaintianensis
TATTACTACACTCTACAGGTCAAAGTTTGAACTAAATTCTTATATTCAATCCTGCATAAGGCAAGATCTGAAAAACTACTACAAAGACCAGTTTATGGTTGTCAGTGTGTCCAAATAAAGAATTAACAGAACACACTTCAACACCAAATAGACCTACCATTTTAGCTTCTCTTTTATAGGCTAAGTCTTGCTTTGTGCATTCCAAGAAAGCATGTTGCCTGATTCCCACATCCCACAGTCCGAAGCATGCTTTCCTAATGTAATTAACAATGTACCAATGTCAGTCTATACCGTTTAACCAAATCCCATGGGGTGAAAAAGTACAAAATTCTTTTTACAATTTTGCATGGAAAAAAGAATCTACTCTTAGTTTCCTTTCCCCACTTTTTATTAAACCCTACTTAACCATTTCTCTCAGTTCCACCCTCAATGGTACATGAAAAAGTATTTATTTTCCTAAACTCTCCTTAACTATAATCTGCCTGATTATTCCATACCCACACATACAACAAAATAAACCAACAAATAAAATGCTTAATGCATTACTTGTCAGGTGTTGCATGGTGTGGTTTGTGTGAATGACAATGAGCACTTATTACAGTTTTTAGTTGCTTTAGTACATTTTTCAGATTAGAACTGAAATTCTCAAAACTACCTGTTCAATCTTCATATCGTTGTGTCACTTTTGCACATCAAAACAGCAGGTTCTTAAATTTTTGTTTTTCTAAATTGGTAAATTGCTACCAGATAAATCTAGACTTTTCTTCTTCTTTGTGCTATGCAGTGCTGTCTTTTCCTTTTTGTATCACAATGACATGATCTGTCAACAAATTATCTGATGTTTTCCATTGCCATGCACTTGGGGAAAAAATCTCCTTGAATGCCGCACCACACCATCCTCTGCAATGATCAGCTTTAATGTCCTCACATGCAGCATTCATGGCATCTAACTGAGACATCTGATCTTGTGGTCTGTGATCATACACTTTCCACCTCCACGCAGAATAAAAGTATTTTATTGCATTTAGGAATGGAGAGTATGGGGGAAGGAACTTCACTGGTATCTTTTTATATGCAGCAACCACTCCCTAACAGTGTTGGTTCGGCAGAAGCTGGTCTAACTAAACCTCTTTAATGTTCTGGAATCAACTCTCTGTATAGTGTGTTTAGGAAGGCCAAGAGAAGTTGAGTATTATATGGCCTAGTGTGTGGAATATGTGTGCTCGAGTGAAATGGCAGCACACATTGTAATATTGGCCCTACGTTGGCCTCATGTGTCACTTGTAGCTCTGTGTACAATGTGATTGTGACCATGTCTTTGGTCTTTGGACAGAACACGGCCACATCCACAAAAACAAGAATGTAGGTCATTTCATGTGAATCTATCTCCATGGTAATCCAAGTAATACAGCCATCTTAGAACTACAGTAACTATAGTGCACACCAATAGTTTACCTGGATATAGTGGTGCCACAATTCCTTCACTCTTTCACCGTTCCTCTCAAATGGCACCCTGTGCAGTTGTTTCATATTCATTTGATGTTTTTTTTTGTTTCAAAACTCTATGTCTATGATGGAAATGCATACAGAATTTATGTTTGCAAAGAAATTACTGTCATTTATGACTGCACTTTGGATCTCTCTTAGCCTGATGTAATTGTTCGCTATGTTGCAAAAATTTCTTGTTCCTGCTGATCGTTAAATTGCTGCTCTGCCACGAGGATGTTGTATAGAACGTACAAATAGATTTGCATTTACCTTTACAATATTGTTTAAATGACAATCTGGTGTGAACAACAAGCCAATTGTACAGAGATATGAACTTATTGTTTAGAAAAATAGAATTTTCATTTGAGAAATGAGCCCCGATAGGTGGCTTGACGTAAATTAGCATGCAGTCCATCCACCATTCCACAATTCCTCTGAACGCCAACAGAGGGGGCCAAAGAACACAGAATAAAATAACAGACGACCACTTTCCTTTATTGTGTTCTGTTTTCAATTCATCATCTTTAAAACTATTTCAATAACAGAACAAGGACTATTCCCTTTGGCAGTCTTTTAACACTAGCTAATGAAAATTTAAAGACACTGAATATTGTGCAGGGGCGACGCGGTGGCGCAGTGGGTAGCACGTTCCCCTCACAGCAAGAAGGTCGCTGGTTCGAGCCTCGGCTGGGTCAGTTGGCATTTCTGTGTGGAGTTTGCATGTTCTCCCCGTGTTCGCGTGGGTTTCCTCCGGGTGCTCCGGTTTCCCCCACAAGTCCAAAGACATGCTGTATAGGTGAATTGGGTAAGCTAAAATTGTCCGTAGTGTATGTGTGTGAATGAGTGTGTATGAATGTTTCCCAGTGATGGGTTGCAGCTGGAAGGGCATCCGCTGCGTAAAACATATGCTGGATAAGTTGGCGGTTCATCCCGCTGTGGCGACCCCAGATTAATAAAGGGACTAAGCCGAAAAGAAAATGAATGAATGAATGAATATTGTGCAATCGAAGTGTTTGCCTGATGATAATGAATTAATTATATCAATCCATTGAATGACACATTGGAGTGTTATCATTTACACCCACAAAACTGCCCTCTGCAAATCACATAATTTAGAAATAAGCTAGCAGCATTCTGATAAGGGAATACCGGGTTCAAGTGTCTTCATATAGCCATGAAATGGTGAATTCTGTTCCATCTGCTGTTATAATCCCTTTATAGTACAAACACTCAACTATCACACTCGCACTTATCAAGCAATACCAGAACAAAGTGCTCGAAAAGAAAATCAAACTTCATATCATTCACTGTCATGTATCTGTGTTGTTAAAATGTTCTTTTATTTGCCACTTTTGGGTAATTGCATCGGCAGCTTGTATAGAACAATCTACCCATTTCATTACTCACACCATAGCTGTGTTGTTGTTAAGCATTTAAGAAGCATCAACAGCCCGTTTGCTCTCCTCCAGCTCATGGATATTTTGGACTTTTCCCTGGAGATGGAGCTCAGAGTGTTCTTTTTTTCCTGGTCAGGAAATTCATTATTCAAGGTGCATAAACCCTCCATCTGCTGCCTGTCTGCATTAAACGCTGCACTGTCCATCTGAGTCAATGGAAATGTTTGACTCCATCACCTTACTGGAGCACAAACATCACACACATTCATAAATTCAACATCACCTGTTGATGAGCTGACGCTTCTCTCTCCGCAGGCTGGTTAACAGTTACACTATATTCCAGAAAACACTTTAACGAAAGAAGATATTTTGAAGGAAACTGAAAACCTGTAACCACTGAGTTTTTTTTGTTTTTCATACTATGGAAGTCAATGGTTACTGGTTTTATATTCTTAAAAATGTCTTATTTTGTGTTCAACAGAAGAAAAAAAAATTCTGAAGATTTATAACCACTTGACGGTGAGTAAATAGTGACTAGTCAGGGTTTCTGCAGATTTCATTAAGTCAAATTTAAGACTTTTGAAGACCCTTTTAAGACCATTATCAATGACATTTTAGACTTATACAGGGCTAAACACTAAAGATTTTTCTAATGCTTGCCACAAAAAAAAATGTAGTTATTTATTAGCCACATATTTTACATATTTCACATTTTATATGTTACACTTAATTTTATACACTTTTTTTTCAACATAATATTTCTTTTAAAAAAACGAAGTCTTACATTGTTAAAAGCGTATTTATTTTGGAGACAATTACATGAATAAGCAACTCCTATTCAACCTCTACGTTTCATGCCTATTTATAAATATTATGTCCAGTCTGCCTTACTTCTGTAAGTAGTTTTTTTATGAATGGAAGATAATGTAAAACGATTTGTTGCTCTGTTATTATCATGAGAAATTGTGTAATTGTTTTTCCTTCCCTGATTAGGGAATATAAAATTTGGAGAAACTGCTGTAAAAATGTCTAACAGCTGTTGTGAATTGTATCTGTTTGCAATAAAAAAACTTATATATATATATATGGGCTGCACGTTGGCGCAGTGGGTAGTACGTTCGCCTCACAGCAAGAAGGTCGCTGGTTCGAGCCTCGGCTGGGTCAGTAGGCCTTTCTGTGTGGAGTTTGCATGTTCTCCCCGTGTTGGCGTGGGTTTCCTCTGGGTGCTCCGGTTTCCCCCACAAGTCCAAAGACGTGGTATAGGTGAAATGGGTAAGCTAGATTGTCCGTCATTGTATGTGTGTGAATGGGAGTGTATGGATGTTTCCCAGTGATGGGTTGTAACTAGAACAGCATCCGCTGTGTAAAACATATGCTGGATAAGTTGGCGGTTTATTCCGCTGTGGCGACCCCAGATTATTAAAGGGACTAAGCCGAAAAGAAAATGAATGAATGAATATATATATGTCAATATATCACAGTAAACGAAAACATTGCAATGTCAGTTTTTTTAATATCGTGCAGCCCTACGTAGCAGTCAGCCATTTTTTTTATACTGTACATGTTCTTAGACTTGCTCAGAAACACCATACTGACATATTTTTTGAGTATGAATCGAAATACTATGAAAATGCGCAGTATATCTGTCATTGTGTTCTGGAGGAACCAATATGCATTTCCAACTAACTGGTTGTTAGTCAGTTGGGAAAAAATCCTTTGGACTCAATGGTACAAAAGGTAATATAATGATTTTGAACTTTGTACTGTGGTTAAAAAAACATGGGGTTTTTTTCACACAATGCCAAGTTGTTTTTTTATTTTACTGAGATACCATCATATTTCTGGGCTTTTAACTTAACATAATGTCATGTTTTACTGTGCATTACTACTATTTACCATGATAAATATATAGTTTATGTTACAAACTTTATTGACATTACATACCGTAGTATTCATTTAGGTACCTCTGAGCACCATACCATTGTTCTGCATATTTGCATATTCAAATATGTCAAAGTAGGCCAACATTAAAGGGATTGTTCACCCAGAAATGAACATTTTGTCATTATTCACTTATTATTCATAAACCTTTTTGAGTTTCTTACCTTTGTTGAAGAAGATATTCTGAAAACTTCCATATTAGGTGTTTTTTTCTATTATGGAAGTCAACTGTTACAGGTTTCTAACATTCTTCAATATATCTTCACAACGATGACAGACTTTTCATTTTTGTGTGAACAATCTCTTTATTATATATTTTATTCTATATTATATTTTGTGTGAAAGGGACTAAGCTGAAAAGAAAATGAATGAATGAATAAATATTTTGTGTGAACTATCCCAAATTATATACTTGGCTCATTTTGCTTGAAGTTGTGGCAACAAAATACTAGGCTATAAAAGCTCTGTTGCAGCTGCAGTTATCTCATTTCTGTTTTGTTTTTCATATACGTTTCAATTAAAATGTTTTAGCATGCTAAGGATTTGCTATTTAATATATTGGTTATATTGGTAATTTAGTACAACTAGTGTAGACATTGTTCTGCACATTTGCATATTCAAATATGACAAAGTATTAAAGAGATTGTTCACCCAGAAATGAAAATGTTATTATTTTCTTACTATTCACATGAACCTTTTTGAGTGTCTTTCTTTTATTGAAGAAGATATTCTGAAAACTTCCAGATTAGTTGTTTTTTTTCTATTATGGAAGTCAATTGTTTCAGGTTTTTAACATTCTTCAATACATCTTCACAATGATGACAGAGTTTTCATTTTTGTGTGAACGATCCCTTTAATGTTATCATATGAAAACAACACTTTACCAGTGTAAACAATAGAAATCTGTTATTCAAAAATAATATGTAACGTTTGTTGAAAATGTGTGCGTTGTTTGGAATTGACTCATTTTTGGGCGTCAATATCAGCATACAAACTCCAAACTCACCCGGTCACGCTCGTCCACTCAGAAAAGAGCAGTTTCTCAGCAAGAGCTTTACCTCCAGCAGGAGATATTGATGAGGGCCTTCCTGAGCGCCAGAGGAGAACGGGACAGTTCATGACACTCCGCCGTCTCGAATGATGAACAGAAGCAGCTCCTCACAGTGTGGCGACATTGACAAGCAGGAGACAAACGCAAACCTACAGCTGTTCCTAATGGACAACATGTTTTCAAGGACTCCCAGACACTGTACGTGTAAACAGGGGTCAGTGACCGGCCAGAACGTCCCACACGGCCATTTCGGTTCCTCTCAAGCACATGCCACCCAGTTACAAATACCAGTCAGCGATTCGGAGATTTAAAATGCTTGTCTATTTCCATCCGATGCAAGGATTCTGGAAGCAGATTCGCAGTTCCCAAGAGAACAGTGTGGAGGCTTTACACGCGACTGGTTTTTGAGCAACTGTAGCCTCTCATGGGTTGTCACATCCACAGCCTGACAACATGGCTCTTGTCACAGGATTGGATGCGTGTCATTTCAGCCTAATAGCCATGTCAGATGATTTAGCCGAGGCTCAGAGGTCAACAGCCCTGATAAATCGAGGCAAATAATGATGGACCGCTGCCAATGTGAAGCATCTGGAGATTGTTCGGGTGAAGGAACAGGGCACAGGTGTTGATTAGCAAGTCAGAGTTATTTTGAGGCGTAATGAAGGCAAATTATCTTTACTTGGCTCATTTTGCTTGAAGTTGTGGCAACAATATTTGTAGGCTATAAAACTCTATTGCAGCTGTCAGTTATCTCATTTTATTTTTTTTATCTGTGTGTGTTTGAATTAAAAATGTTTTAGCATGGTAAGGACATGTTGCTTTTTAGTATGTTGGTAACATTTTAGTTGAACTAATGTTGACCATTGATGACATGTTGTTAGAATGTTCCATCAAAACGTTTTTGTTTTATCACATGGCTTAGATCAGAGATGCCCAAACTTGGTGCTGAATGGCCGGTGTCCTGCTAAGTTTAGTTCCAACCCCAACCAGACACATCTGGGCTAGCTAATCAAGCTCTTACTAGGCTTTCTAGAAACATCCGTGCAGGTGTGTTGAGGCAAGTTGAAGCTAAAATCTGCAGGACACCGGCCCTCCAGGACCGAGTTTGGGCACCCCTGGCTTAGATGTTTTACCATGTAACAAGCAATTGTGACCTTGTAACACAACAATTTATAAAACACCATAGTCAGGTATATTTAATATAAACAAGCCTGTAAATCTAGCATATATTGTTGTGTTACTTTTGTCCCTACTGAAGGGGTTAAAAGTAACAATGTGCAATTTATGTTTAAAGAACTACATGCATAATACCACCTGATATTGATAGACCACACTTATTATACACACTTATATAACCATAGAGTTAGTAACCACAGTAAAATATATCCCTGTCCATAATATTGTCTTTTAAATATACAGTCGTGGCCAAAAGTTTTGAGAATGACACAAAAATTAGTTTTCACAAAGTTTGCTGCTAAACTGCTTTTAGATCTTTGTTTCAGTTGTTTCTGTGATGTACTGAAATATAATTACAAGCACTTCATACGTTTCAAAGGCTTTTATCGACAATTACATGACATTTATGCAAAGAGTCAGTATTTGCAGTGTTGGCCCTTCTTTTTCAGGACCTCTGCAATTCGACTGGGCATGCTCTCAATCAACTACTGGGCCAAATCCTGACTGATAGCAACCCATTCTTTAATAATTAATTCGTGGAGATTGTCAGAATTAGTGGGTTTTTGTTCGTCCACCCGCCTCTTGAGGATTGACAACAAGTTCTCATTGGGATTAAGATCTGGGGAGTTTCCAGGCCATGGACCCAAAATTTCAACGTTTTGGTCCCCGAGCCACTTAGATATCACTTTTGCCTTATGGCACGGTGCTCCATCATGCTGGAAAATGCATTGTTCTTCACCAAACTGTTGTTGGATTGTTGGAAGAAGTTGCTGTTGGAGGGTGTTTTGGTACCATTCTTTATTCATGGCTGTGTTTTTGGGCAAAATTGTGAGTGAGCCCACTCCCTTGGATGAGAAGCAATCCCACACATGAATGGTCTCAGGATGCTTTACTGTTGGCATGACACAGGACTGATGGTAGCGCTCACCTTTTCTTCTTGACAAGCCTTTTTCCAGATGCCCCAAACAATCGGAAAGGGGCTTCATCGGAGAATATGACTTTGCCCCAGTCCTCAGCAGTCCATTCGCCATACTTTTTGCAGAAGATCAATCTGTCCCTGATGTTTTTTTTTGGAGAGAAGTGGCTTCTTTGCTGCCCTTCTTGACGCCAGGCCATCTTCCAAAAGTCTTCGCCTCACTGTGCATGTAGATGCGCTCACACCTGCCTGCTGCCATTCCTGAGCAAGCTCTGCACTGGTGGCACTCCGATCCCACAGCTGAATTCTCTTTAGGAGACGATCCTGGTGCTTGCTGGATTTTCTTGGACGCCCTGAAGCCTTCTTAACAAGAATTGAACCTCTTTCCTTGAAGTTCTTGATGATCCTATAAATTGTTGATTTAGGTGCAATCTTAGTAGCCACAATATCCTTGCCTGTGAAGCCATTTTTATGCAACGCAATGATGGCTGCATGCGTTTCTTTGCAGGTCACCATGGTTAACAATGGAAGAACAATCATTTCAAGCATCACCCTCCTTTTAACATGTCAAGTCTGCCATTCTAACCCAATCAGCCTGACATAATGATCTCCAGCCTTGTGCTTGTCAACATTCTCACCTGAGTTAACAAGACGATTACGGAAATGATCTCAGCAGGTCCTTTAATGACAGCAATGAAATGCAGTGGAAAGTTTTTTTCAGGATTAAGTTCATTTTCATGGCAAAGAAGGACTATGCAATTCATCTGATCACTCTTCATAACATTCTGGAGTATATGCAAATTGCTATTATAAAAACTTAAGCAGCAACTTTTCCAATTTCCAATATTTATGTAATTCTCAAAACTTTTGGCCACGACTGTAGGTTTTTATGAAACATTTTACTTTTGTCCCCACTCTTAAAAGTGCACAGCTTTTAAAAACTCCTCTGAACTCTGAACTTTTCACGCACAACTACCTCTACCTTGTTGATGTCAGAGGATAGCCTGGTTCGAGCTGATAGAATGGCAACAGTAACTCAAATAACCACTCATTACAACCGAGGTATGAAGAAGAGCATCTCTGAACACACAACACGTCCAACCTTTAGGCGGATGGGCTACAGCAGCAGAAGACCACACTGGGTGCCACTCCTGTCAGCTAAGAACAAGAAACTGAGGCTAAAATTCGCACAGGCTCACCAAAATTGGACAATAGAAGATTGGAAAAATGTTGCCTGGTCTGATAAGTCTTGATTTCTGCTGCGACATTCAGATGGTAGGGTCAGAATTTGCTGTCAACAACATGAAAGCATTCTTGGCACACTTTGGGCCCATTAGTACCAATTGAGCATTGTGTCAACGCCACAGCCTACCTGAGTATTGTTGCTGACCAACAGTGTACCCATCTTCTGATGGCTACTTTAAGCAGGATAACGCACCATGTCATAAAGCGCTATTCATCTCAGACTGGTTTCTTGAACATGACAATGAGTTCACTGTACTCAAATGGCCTCCACAGTTACCAGATCTCAATCCAATAGAGCACCTTTGGGATGTGGTGGAACGGGAGATTCGCATCATGGATGTGCAGCCGACAAATCTGCAGCAACTGCGTGATGCTATCATGTCAATATGGACCAACATTTCTGAGGAATACTTCCAGTACCTTGTTGAATCTATGCCACGAAGGATTAAGGCAGTTCTGCAGGCAAAAGGGGGTCCAACCCGGTTCTAGTAAGGTGTACCTAATAAAGTGGCCGCTTAGTGTATTTAACATGTTTTAGCATGGTAATAACAAGTAGCTAGCTGCTGTTGTGCACGCTGCTTATAAGATTCTAACATTTTACCATGGCTAACATGATTTAACATGTTACAAAAGCACACGACATGACATAAACAAACATTAACACATTTTTAGCATGATTTAACAGATGGCTACAATGTTTCATCATTGCTTGCATGAATTTATGTGACTTGTGACAAGAATACTTGAATAATTGCTTACTAGCGCATGACTTTTGATGATTTTTTTATGTGTGTTTTAGCATGTCAATATGCATGTTTTAGCACATTGCTAGTGTTTTGTTTTTTGCATGTTGCTTCTATGAATTTGTGTGTTACTTGCACTGTGACTTGAGAAGCAAGCATACTAAAATCAAATTGGTTTGATTGGGCAAAATTTATTAGTTAATTGCAGGAAATTGCTTTGTTAGAGAACACTGCTAATGGGCCTTGATGAAGAGGACTGGACGTCTCTGCCATGGCATTGTGCCATCATTTATTCCGTCGACGGGTCAACATTATGCCTATAAAAGCTGGCCCGAAGGCCTAATCTTCATCCAAACAACTGCTCCTCTGAAAGCTGCGAAACTTCATAATCAGGGTGTGTGACTTACCGTGAAATTTCGTTTGTGACATTCTGTCAGTTCAATTGTTTTATGGAGCTGATGGCACATGCAAATGGATCTGCTCAGTGCTTTGTGAATGACTGTGAATGTGGAGGTCAGTGGCCTGAAAACGAGAGTTGTTTTTCCTGTTTCCTTTACTGTGCCTCCAAGGAAAAGCATGTTCACTCCTTTTTGTGGATACAGGAAAGCGATAAGACAACAGACAGCAGTAGTAGAGGAAATGAGTCAAAACAACATCATCTGTGCGTGATATCATCTGCGTTGATGCTGAAGCTGATCGGCAGGGGAGACGTCTAATCGTATTTCACTGCTCCCTATTTAGAAGCTCATTTATTGTTTCCTTCATAAACTGGGATCATAAAAACAAACCTTTACAACCTTATCTACATCGCGCTTTCCAATTATTTTGGAGTATTAAATAGATTTTAATTATAGCAGGGATAATTTTAGTCGTGTTAATGCCCCTTCACACCAAGACTGATAACATATTAGCGTCCACACCAATAGACCAGACGTTGTTCATTAAGGAAAGATGGATGGCGTGTCTTCACTTCATTTTTATATTGTACAAACATGAACGCAAAGGCTGCTTCTGAACCTGCATATTTTGAATAATTTACTCAATTACGATTTACTTACTGTTCTAATTTACAAACTTATTTTGAATAAGTACTTCATGACTGCTAAAGAAAACCATTCTTTAGTCTATAGTATGTGTGTAGAATGAAAAACTTAGGCACACATTTTTAATCAAACAACTAAATCAAATCTAACTTTAGCAATACTAGAAGTACCTCAAATGATGCAAGACATGTTAAGTAAACATTTTTTAGTGTAAATAATTTGTTTTAGTTTTAGTTAGGCTCATTATCAAAGCCTATAAAAGCCAAGCCTGCAACCAAAAACAGCTTAAGCTAACAGTCCTTTTTTTTTAATGGATGTCAATGGAAGAGGCTTCTGTTACAATGTTGCCTGCCAATTTAAATGCTCAAGCTCTTTAAATTCAGCTTGATTCTGATTAGCCATTAATGTTTGTTTCACTCTTCTATCATTCTCAATAATATTATTCTTTACTGTTATATTAGTGGTGTGGACTTCCCTATTCTGAATTTTTATAGTAAATGCCCAGGTATGCTGTACTTCAAAACAAAGTTCTTTTTCATTCTTTGAGGTTTGAGGGCAAAAAGAAGCTGAGTGATGTTATACTCTTTTCGAACCTTCCAACAGTAGGTGGGGTTGTAAATGATGTGTACCACTAAAGACAACAACAATGGTGGCTGTGAGAGAAGAACAGTTTCATAGACATATGAAAAACAGGCTTCTCCACAAGAAACGCCACATCTTCTTTACATTGTTTTCTATTTGCCTCTGACAGAAACCAAATGGATCATGTTTTGTCTGGTGTGTGACCCCCTTCAAATCTTTAAAGACTCTTCACGAGCAATCGTACAGGTGTGGAGACATTGCTATTTGCTCTCCTACTCAACCCAACTATGGATATGCGCATAAAAAACGGTTGATGGAAACGTCAAGATGCACATTAATTTTGAAAAAGCGCATAAAAAACATGCACATAACTGAGTAGGATAAACTTTTTATTCAATAAGAAAAAATGTGCATAAACTATGATGGAAACACTTTTACTGAACAAATTCCAGTATGCGCATTAAAAAAGTCATGTGATTTTGTTATAAGAGATCTTGTGGTGATAAAAATGTGTGTGAATGGACAAACCAGCAGGCTGAACACATTGTAAAACACCTAAAATGTTGTTTTGGTCATTCTAAAACGCCTTAAGCATTTCAGTATTCGTGTTATTATATTATTAATTACCTCCAGAATAGTGAAGAGTGTCTGTGCTCCGCGTCTCACGCCTTCAAACGCCACCATTCGTTCATTGCATGTCGGCATTTGTCTTCTGAGGCGAAAGTCATTTATTAAATAAAGAAAAGATTGACGCAGCTTCTCCTACCACAGTAAAATCCATTTTTACTTTTGATATTTGGCACCAGTTAATCAGGAAGTGATGATTTTGTTCTCTTTGACTCATTGGATGAAAACGCTGCTTAATGTCTTTGCATGTCTTTTGTGCGATGTACCAGTTTTGTGCATTTAATTTGCATCTTTGGATGGAAACATGTTGTGTTGGACAATGTTCTTCTGTCTGACCTCCATTGATACAACCCAGGCTCATTCTGAAAATATAGCCATATATACATTTCTGGAGAGCACCAAATACATCCCAGGAGGTACGTTTTTTTTTTGGAGTTCTTGTTTTCGTGAATCCACCAGAGGCCGCTGTCTACGCTTTTTGAGATCTCAAATTTCTCTCGTGAGTGTCATTCACGCCTACTCTTCTCGCATAAATACACCAGAGGCTGCTGTCAACTGACTGAGTGACTGACCGACCGACCCCCCCTACCCATCCCCTTCCCAAAACTCAACCAGTAGTGTTTTAAAAAGCACAGATTGACCAGCGCGCACCCACTTCCCTAAACCAAACCGACAGTGTTTTGAAAAGCAATCCAGAAAAAGAAAAGCCCCCTGATTTTTACCACATTTTCAGATTTTACCACATTCTCACCCTGTTATTTACTTGTTTATTTTTTGGCTTTTGTTTTATATTACCTGCTTTCTGGAACCGTTCTTCACCAGACTCGAACCCTGTCATCGCGGTCCACTCTTCTCTGCATCTCAAGTAAGCGGTCAGCTGCTAGCACGAAAAGGAACGGCGTCATTCCGCCCCATATCGTTCGTTTGAAAGACGAAATGCAGCTATACGTACCCTGGCTACATAATTTCCGATCTCCAGAAATGTATATAGGGCTACGTTTTCAGAATGAGTCTATGTTGCAACGTTATGAGATACAATGTACGTCAAAAAAAGGCCAGATTTTGTTCGAAATTGTTATTTCAGTTTGTTCTGAAATAACATAGCACACTGAGGCCTTAAGTGTTGTAGTTATAATCCTTAGTGGGAAAATGCCTTTAGAATGTGAAGAAAATCTATGAAATGTCAACACTAAGTTCAACTGAGCTAACTTTATTTTTAGAAATTGTAGCGTAAACACACAACTTTACGTTTATAAAGTTGTACGTTTATAAACATTTATACTTAAAAAATTGGAATAGGATTGTTCATAAGTACACATATTGAACTACAAAAACTACACCATTTTCCGTTTTCATTTGAAGTACCCTTAATTAAAATAAAGATGTTAAAACAGAATCTTTACCAACTAAATGCAGAGAATGACTGAAAACCCTTTAAAACACCTTCCACATTTAATGAAAAACACCTCAATACAGGTTACAAGAAACATTCAGCAAAAACTAAGAACAACTTTTCAATTAAAACATTGCAGATGGTTAAATATAATAATAATAATAATAATAGAAGTGCACAACGTTATGGCCTCTTTTTTTAAACATATCTAAGTTTTTACATAATGTTTTTTTCACATACCGTCCTCCACAATAAACCCGGACACCCTCCTGTGGTATTTCATTCAGACAACACACAATTCCTTTGTGCCAGGTCTAATTAAAGCTCCGTCTCCTCTTCTCCCTCTGACAGTCTGATAATGATGCTGAATGCCCCTGCCCGTGGCATCTGTGTCACTTCAGATGAGCTCAACCTGGCACGTGGTGTCCGGGAGACTTTTCACTCTGCAGGCCGAGCTGTAAGAGATCCCATCTCCTCTCCAAACGATCGGACAGCCGGTGCAGCGTAGTTCCTAGAATCTGCTTGAGACAATAACAGAGAACAGAGCTCACACTGAAATGCCATGTTCATGCACTCGCTTTTGTCAGTTCACTTGACCTAAATCTGCGTCCAACTGTCTGCTGGATTAATTATCTGTTTTTCAGCTGAATGAAAAGAGCACAGACTGCAGGATTCATTGCAGCGTACGATCCTCCGACCCCAGGACAATGTGAGGCCAGCCAACACAAAAGCAAAACATAACACCGTTGACACCTTCTGCTGAAATGACTGATCAGCTGGATATGAAATAAAAGAGCTCATAATGTCGAGTCTTGGTTTGGTTTATCGCTGGAGATCTTTTTGTGGGGCGACCTTAACATTTATGCCACATGTTGGTTAATAAAACTCATTCATAAATCTCCTGACATAATAACGAAGAAATGAATTACATTCACATGCTAGAATATACATATCCTTATATCTCGGTTCATACTGTGGCTTTTCTTCAGGAGGAATTAAAGCAGGCTGTATAATGACATGATGCCATTATGTAACATTGCAGAGGAAAGATTTTTGCTTTTTTTTTTTTTTACAATCATCGCTTCACATTTGAGTTCATATCTGTGTTTTTAGTTCAGCTTAGAGTCTGTGTGTATCTAAAGTAAGACATGTTCTCCTAAAAATTAATCTAGACGCCTCCGGCAATAACTTCTTTCTAAAAAAAAAAAAAGTCACATTTGGGTTTGGTGTAGGGGTGACCCACTTTCGCATTCATCCAAGACATGTTCTTGCGTTTTCATGTTGATAGCATGGAGCTGCGTCTCCATAAAGCGTCTAAGAAACTGCTTTGGGGCTTAAGTAGCCTTTACATAACACCGTTACATAATCTGACCCTAATGCCATTCAATTATTTACAAAAAGCAACATATAGGTGATCTGCATTCAATAGAGATTGTGTTTTTCAATGGCATCTCAGAGGTTTGGCTTAAAATGTAGTTTTGGTGGTCAAATGAGATTTTGGATCGCGGTCTTCTGAATCCTCCATGTGTCTGTCCTGCACGTCAATCTCATGCTTCAGAAAGCCTCGTCCTCTTTAGCAGAAAGCTTTTGGAAAGTACTGAGTTGTTAGCCGAGGGCAGCGAAGAGCGAGTGTGATTCATCTAGCGCCGCTTCTGGATGTCTCACACCACGGTGGTCTCTGTCTGCAGGAAAGACTGGGCTCTGGTGTTTCTCTGGAATTGGGCCATATTTTCTGTGCCGTTCCTGGATATAGAGGAACTGTGCAGACGGTAGTCGCGGCCGATGTAACGCTTCAAACGCAAACTCCGCCACTTTCTCTTGAGTTCACTCTGGACCTGCAACATCAGGCAAATATAACATCCGTTAGCATGGACTTTAGCATTAGAGTTGGCACACAAAAGATGAATCAAAGCTTTGAAATAATCTTTGTCATATTTTTTATGAATTCATAATCAGTGAAAGCCACTAGATATGATGAAAACTTAGTATTTCACCAATATTAATCATAAGTAATAATTACCTAATCAGTAAAAAAGCAACTGTAATCTGAGTATGTTAAAATGTTATATAATTACTTTATTTTGGAAATCTGATTACATAATAGAGTTTCTGCCCAGAAGTGTCCTCCTTGCATTTTTTATCTCCTTCAATATCATCTTTAACTCAGAATTATGTCACATTACAAAAGTAAAATTGAACAATTAAGAAGAACTACTGCTCTGTTTCAAAACCTAGTGAGCTGCATAATAAGGTCATTATAGGCGTTAATCACATTGTCTTTTAAGTGTGTGTGGACATTTGTAGTTAATTTCTCTAGGTTCATTTGGTCTGTAACAAAGTAAATTAATAAATAAGAAAAACAATCATTCTCGATCACTTAGTGTTCACAGCCATTTTAAGACCAAATCTCAAACACCTAAAAAACATTTTTTGACAGAATTTACCAAAACAATGAGCTTAGCTAAACCTGTATGTGTGTACATATCATGGTAGTTTTATCAAAACTTGTAAAGACAACAAATATGATGAGAAAAAAACAGATGTGCTTATTAGGGTCATATCTTTTGACATCATGTCCTGTTTTGATTTGTTTAGATGTCTTTGGTCTGAGTTGTATTCATATTTCACTGCAGTGAGATTCACTTGAAAATGAACCAAGATTCCAGCCTGATCTTACGTGGAAAGGTAACTATTTTCTGTTTTGTCAGTTTAGTGGCTAATTCATGCCAATTCATTCATTCATTTTCCTTCGGCTTAGTCCCTTTATTCATCAGGGGTCACCACAGCGGAATGAACCGCCAACTTATCCAGCATATGTTTTACACAGCGGATGCCCTTCCAGGCGCAACCCAGTACTTGGAAACATCCATACACACTCATTCACACACATACACTACAGCCGATTTAGTTTATTTAATTCACCTATAGCGCATGTCTTTGGACTGTGGGGGAAACCGGAGCTCCTGGAGGAAACCCACGCGAACACAGGGAGAACATGCAAACTCCACACAGAAATGCCAACTGACCCAGCCGGGACTCGAACCAGCAACCCTCTTGCTGTGAGGCGACAGTGCTAACCACTGAGTCACCATGTCTCCCCCATACGAGTTCAGTCGTACAATTTTTAAAAGTATGCGTGGCACCAAACCCAAATGTTATTGGGGGATAAGCAAATTGTACTAAATCGTAGGAATGAGATCGTACGAATTCATACGAATTAGTCACTAAATCAAAAAGTTACGAATTGCCGTGATATACCGTTGGAGATTCATATTTTCAGAAGTCTCATCTGCTTTGTTTTAATCAAACCAAACCTCCAAATATGTGTTGTTCTGAAACAATTAAAGGCAACACTGCAAATTAGAGTTTAGATTCTCTGCCCGAGTCCAAGCCCAGACTTGACCCGAGGGTCGAGCCGATATTTCCTGCCACTATCTTCAGGCCGGGCCGTGATCAAGCATTTATTTTTTTATTTTAGTCATTACTTAATAGCCTAATTGGGTGGAAAGCTATGCCATAATTAGAAATATTATACAAATATTTTAGCAAAGTCGGCCTAAGCAACACGTGTGGGTCTACAAAGTTGCACAATTTGCAACGCTTGTCATGCGCAGCAACGCTCTAGCTCCTGCAACAGCATCTGCTCTGTTCAGTGCAGAAACAGTGCATAAAAATCAGTGGATCTTATCGATGCATTTATTGGGTAAAATTGCTACTTTTTAACTCTCATTTAATGTGTTTTTGGTCATTATCAATGCACTGTCACTTTAATTGAGCGTGAGCAGCGGCAAAAATAGACTTAGCGCCGAAATGATCGCAGCACTGCTGCTTCAGCTCTGCTCACGCACCGCACTGACGCGCTGCTTCCGCGTGCGATTTGAGAACGTCTGCTATAACGGCCCACATATTAAAGAATTGTCGGGTTTAAATCGGGCTCGGGCTCATAATTACAGTTAATGTTTCGGACCAGGTCGGGCTCGGACACAAGGTGCATGTGCTCAGGTAAGGTCGGGTTTCATTTTTTGGGCCCGATCTAAGCTATACTGCAAATATCTTACACAGAGAAGCTAATCCTACTGTGCACTGCAATTGCAAGCTCAGCAAAAATCAAATAACGGCAGACAAGATTGAAGAAAGTTGACCATAAATTGTTGAGTTGATCAATGCTTTTGATTTACCCAATATTTTATGCTTTTATCAGAATATCAAACTCTTCTTTGCACACCTAGCTCTATGTTGTGTGTTGTGAGTTTTCCAAATTGCTCACTAATGAGGTTCTTTGTCTGTGTAGGCAGTAAGGAGGTCACTAGGGTTTGGAACAGATCCAAATTGAGATACGTTAATAAGATCAATAAGATTGCAGACTGACCTCACTATTCAAAAAGCAATACAAAATCGCTACCACCAAGCCCTGTGGAAAGAACACAGAAAGTCAATGTGGCACAACACTGATAAAACAAAGAAACAAAGAAAACAAAGAAAAGTGCAGATGAAGCATTTACTGAATCCGAAAATAATAGTAATAAAACGGTAATATTTGGGAAATATGATTACAATTTAAAGGATGGTTTTACTACTATTATAATCAATAAGAATGTTTCCAGCTAAAGTTTCAAATTTAAGTGTCCATCCCATTTCAAGACCAAAATGATCACTTTCTAAGTAATTTAAGAAATCGGTGCAATTTACACTCAACCTGCCACTTTATTAGGTACACCTGTCTAACTGCTCGTTAATGCAAATTTCTAATCAGCCAATCACATGGCAGCAACTCAATGCATTTAGGCATGTAGACATGGTCAAGACGATCTGCTGCAGTTCAAATCAAGCATCAGAATAGGGAAGAAAGGTGATTTAAGTGACTTTGAACGTGGCATGGTTGTTGGTGCCAGACAGGCTGGTTTGAGTATTTCAGAAACTGCTGATCTACTGGGATTTTCACGCACAACCATCTCTAGGGTTTACAGAGAATGGTCAGAAAAAGAGAAAATATCCAGTGAGTGGCAGTTCTGTGGGCGCAAATACCTTGTTGATGCCAGAGGTCAGAGGAGAATAGCCAGACTGATTCGAGCTGATAGAAAGGCAACAGTAACTCAAATAACCACTCATTATAACTATAAAGTTATAACTATAAAGGTATGAAGAAGAGCATCTCTGAACGCACAACACGTCGAACTTTGAGGCGGATGGGCTACAGCAGCAGATGACCACAGCGGGTGCCACTCCGGTCAGCTAAGAACAGGAAACTGAGGCTACAATTCGCACAGGCTCACCAAAATTGGACAACAGAAGATTGGAAAAGCGTTGCCTGGTCTGATGAGTCTCGATTTCTGCTGCGACATTCGGATGGTAGGGTCAGAATTTGGCGTCAACAACATGAAAGCATGGATCCATCCTGCCTTGTATCAACGGTTCAGGCTGGTGGTGGTGGTGTAATGGTATGGGGGATATTTTCTTGTCAAACTTTGGGCTCATTAGTACCAATTGAGCATTGTGTCAACGCCACAGCCTACTTGAGTATTGTTGCTGACCATGTCTATACCTTTATGACCACAGTGTTCCCATCTTCTGATTACTACTTCCAGCAGGATAACGTGCCATGTCATAAAGCGCGAATCATCTCAGACTGGTTTCTTAAACATGACAATGAGTTTACTGTACTTAAATGGCCTCCACAGTCACCAGATCTCAATCCAATAGAGCACCTTTGGGATGTGGTGGAACGGGAGATTCGCATCATGGATGTGCAGCCGACAAATCTGCAGCAACTGCGTGATGCTATCATGTCAATATGGACCAAAATCTCTGAGGAATATTTCCAGTACCTTGTTGAATCTATGTCACAAAGGATTAAGGCAGTTCTGAAGGCAAAAGGGGGTCCAACCTGGTACTAGTAAAGTGGCCGGTGAGTGTATTAATAAAAAAGAGTTTCTGCAACCAGAGAAACAAATATCCTGTAATATGTTATTTGTTAACTAGCTAATGTGGAAACTAAATATACTAATAATACAGTGATACTTTTTTCTGTATTCTTTAATGAATGTAACATTTAATCAGCACAACTGTTTTCGAACACAAAGAATTTAATTATTTATTCAAATAAATAAAATATAATTTTTAATGAGTACCGAACAAACCATAATTTCTTTATTGATGAAAATAAAAATCTTAGTGACCCCAAACCTTATTAATTAGTACCAAATGCATCTTCTCTTCTTTTGCATCTTCCTCACCTGAAAGGATCCCAGACCGAGGTCAAAGAATATTTTATAGTTCTCCATCTCTCCATTTCCATCTATTATGTAAACGAAAACAATATAGTGGACGCCAAAAAGAGGAATCAGCAGAAGTGTGGACTTGGCTAACCTCCTGCAGACACAAAGAGGAGGAACAGGATTAGAGATGGAGGAAGAGTGATATAGAGAGTTATGATAGCTTGGCAACCTTTCTCAAAATGTACTGTATTTCCAAGCACATATGGGAGATCTCCAAACTCCAAACAAATCTTTAGACAAACAAAAATAGAAAAGAGTATCTGGGAGAGCCATTAAAATAGAGCAGAGCCTCTCATGCATTAACAACAGGCCACTCAAATGCAAAACGTGCTGCTCTCAGCAGAACAAAAACTAAAACTCCTACAAATCCTGACATAAATATTTCACCCCCATTTCAATGCAAACACATTTAGCACTGTACAACAGATAACTTGGGATAAAAATGGAAAGCAGCCATCCATTTCCAGCCATCTTTCTGAGCTTTATACTAGAATAGCAGCTCTTGATAAATTTAAAAGGACAATCTCAGCGATGACCTGAATAGCATTGAAGCGGGTTCAACCAATGGTGGCTGTTGTCATGCTATTAGTTTGCATCTATTCGCAATACCTGTACTGGGATTGATCGTTTCCACCAACGTCAGGACATCTCAGCTTCTGGACCAGGATTCGAATGATGCTGATGAACAGAATGAAGTTTAACTGTAGAGGACGGAAAAGGAAAAGAACAAGATTTTATATCACTCCTCTTTTTATATCACTCCTCTTTTATACAATGACATTATCCAGACTAAACATTAACACCGAGTCCTGTTCTCTGGATCTGACACAAGAACTTCTCAAAACATTCTTTAAGACTTGAACCAGATTACAGTATTATTGTACACACACACATACTTTAACATATGAAAAATGTGCAGCTGTTGCCTTAAAGGAACGGTTCGCCCAAAAATAAAAACTGTCATTGTCATTGTCATTTAGTACATTTCTGGCTGCTGTGTACTAAAATCTGGTTTGAAATCACCTGTTTCCTACCATTACAAACACGTAATCAATCCTGTCAGCTTGAAAATAATAAATATGCATATTAATGGTTCCACTAAATGGGTTAAGGATTTAGAGTTACATTCCAGCCATGGAATATAAATGTTAGAAAAAAACATTTAAATGTGTAATTTTAATGATCATAGATTAGTTTTAAGGAAGAAATGGATGCAGGGAGGCTGTACAGTAAGTCATTGGAAATCTATATGATATTCTTTCTTCTATGGAAAAGAAAACAATGTCTCAGTTATTTTTGTCTATACAATGAAAGCCAAATGGGTCCGGTGTTGACCCCACTGACTTTCATTGTATTGTTGTTCCACAGAAGAAAGTTCGTAGAGGTTTGTAATGACATGAGGGAGAGAAAAAGACTTGAAAGAAAAAGAGAGGATTTTTTTGGCTAAACTTTCTCTCAGAGTCTTGGGAGAATAGACACTGAAGGACAGAAATTTCTCAGTTTTCATAAAAAATACCTTAATTTGCATTCCAAAGAATGTATGGATAAAAATGATAAATTTTTCCTTGAATGCCAAAAATCATTAGAATATTATGTAATAGTATGAATAGTATGTAATGCTCTGTGAAAGAGCGATCCAAACACGTGGATTACCAGAACTGAGCACGTTTGGCAGAAAAAAAAGCTATGACGTTTTTTGTTGTTATTGCATTCTTGGCTCTGGAGGGTTGAGAAACAGGAACATTTTGACCTGGATGCAAATCTGTCAAACACAGCCATCACGCTGTCCAGAGACATTTGATCTTCTGCAGGTGAGGGGTTGCAAAATGGAAATGGCACAGCGGACGCAAGAGAGAGAGCTCTGGCACGTGTGCTGAGAAAGGCACTTGTGACAGCATGTTTGCTTTGCTCTTCCTGACATGCCTGCATTCATGTCTTATCCAGGACATGGAAAGTGTCTGTGAGACTCAGCACATCCCCTCGTCTGCTTTGCTGGCAGAATCCCTCCCTGCCTGACATAATGCATACAGTATGAGGCTGGTCTGTGTGTTTAGAAGTACTGGTGTGAGGTTATACTCACAATGACAGATGCCATGATTGGCCAGTTGATTACGCGCCAGGGAATCGGAGTGTCGATCCTCTCCCAGCATCTATTAAGAGGAGACATCAAAGAGTTACAAGTGCTTTCATAGCAGCGGTAGCAAACGAGGGAATGCGTTTCATCTTCTTTTGCCTCGTTTTAATCTCTCAGATTTAAATATCTGCTATTAAGTGGCTTGTGTGAGCTCTGTCACTGTCTGATTATGCTGGGTTCGACTGCTCACCCTGTGTCCTCGAGGTAAATCCTGCACACAATCCATGGAATCACAAACACGGTGGGGAATCCTGGGGGGAAGGAGAGGGAATGAACAAATATCAGAAGATGTTCTGGTGGCATTCCTTTACATATAATCAATGTAAATATAACTGAATACAGAGAGACAGACAGACAGACAGACAGACAGATATAGACAGACAGAGAGATAGACGGATTAAGAGACAGACAGAAGGTAGATGGCTAAAGAGGTAGAAAGATGGATGAATGGATGGACGGACGGACGGACGGACGGACGGACGGACGGACGGACGGACAGACAGACAGACAGACAGACAGACAGACAGATAGATAGATAGATAGATAGACAGAGATAGACAGATAGATGGCTAGAAAGGTAGAAAGATGGACGGATGGATGGATAGAGAGAGACAGACAGACAGACAGACAGACAGACAGACAGACAGACAGACAGAAAGATAGATAGATAGATAGATAGATAGACAGACAGACAGACAGACAGACAGACAGACAGACAGACATAGATAGATAGATAGATAGATAGATAGATAGATAGATAGATAGATAGATAGATAGATAGATAGAGATAGACAGATAGATAGATAGATAGATAGATAGATAGATAGATAGATAGATAGATAGATAGA
>CAIGQV010000641.1:9836378-9862728 GCA_903798115.1 Danio jaintianensis
GATAGATAGATAGATAGATAGATAGATAGATAGATAGATAGATAGATAGACAGACGGACGGACGGACGGACGGACGGACGGACGGATGGATGGACTGACAGACAGACAGAAACAGGCAGAAGGAGGGTCACTCTCTCCACACATTAGTAGAGCTGGAGAGGAAATGCTGGTAAACAGAACATGATTAAAGAGGCCATGTTAGTCGTCACTGTCACGATGAAAGAGAAGCTTAATAAAGTGTTGATGTGATGCGTCTAATAAGCCCCGCCCATCTGTTTCTCCTGAAGATCCCGCTCTCCTTTCTCTCGCCTGGAAACTCCAGGGACACAAACAAACTACAAAGACAAACTAATACATAATGTAAGACAAACAGACTGAACAAGACCGATGGCACGTCATGCTGTTCCCTTCGCTGTTTTTTCCTCCGAGTGGTGAGCGACATCTATTCAGAAGTGTTTGAATGAATTAAGGAAGAGACATTCAGGTCTACACCGTGAAGAGGTGTGTGTTCTTGGATGATTTTCTATGCACGAACGTGTTCATGTCAGACGGGATGAAAGCTAAAGCATCAAATGCAGCGGGAAGTGGAAAATCGCCAGACTCAAATAATCCTTTATTTACTCAACTACCTGTTTATATGCAAAAACACTGACATGAATAGCATTAAAAGACTGAGAAAAACACTCTTTATAGCCATTCTGAAGGGTAACAAATGATTTTGATGAAAGGTCAGTGTAAGTGCTTCTAATCAAGACTCACCCCATCCAATCAGGAGGTAAATGATGAAGTGTCTGTTCTCTGAGAAAATGACCATCAGTAGGGTGTGTAAATACAATCCTTCAACCAGCAACCAGTAGAAGTTTGCCATGATGAAGTAGTTGAAGATGACCAGACTGGCTTTGCAACCCATCTAAACAGAAGCACAGAGAATGTCATTGATCAAAACACATCTATGAAACTGTGGCAAGCAAACATGTAGAGATTTGGCATTTTAGAGTCTGTAGTGACAGAAATAGCCTGATGAAGCATAAAATGTTTTTAGACTATTCATCTGGTTTAGCATATGGAGACCCTTAAAGGTGAAGTGTGTAATTTCTTTGATGTTATTATACTGTCTCGTATCCCAGTTTAATGCACACAGAGAGCTAATAGTGAACCTTTTGTAGGTTTGACTTCCTGAAGAGCATCAGTGCTTCAAAAATTTCTGTTTGTATGAGATGTAAAACCAGTAATATTTTAACATGTTTTATCAATTTCAATTTAAATATTCAAAATAGCACCATTTATTTGAAATAGAAGCCTCACAAGCTTAAAGGGCACCTATTTTACACCTTTTTTAGGATTTAAGATAAGTCTTTTGTGTCTCCAGAATGTGTCTGTAAAGTTTCAGCTCAAAAAACCCATCAGATTATTTATTACACCTTTCAGAATATTGGAAATTTCAGCTCTGAGCTGTTTTTGTTGCTTGTGCCTTTAATGCAAATGAGCTAGTTCTCCCCGCCCACCGTTCCCACGTGCCTGTCAGAGTGTCTCCATCTCTTGCTGCTTCAGATAAACAGCACAGTGACAGACATGAAGGAAGCAGATCTCACGTAATGTTTGTGAGAAATACTACAGTAAGAACTTTTTGTTGTGAAATATTATTCAAACTTTAATGATTTGATTTCAAGTGTTTGATATATTTTACTGGCTTTTCTGAGAAAATTCAAAACCATTCATCATAAAGTACTAATTTAGCTATTTATTTATTTTATTATTACTTATATGACGATATTATATAGTATATACATCATCATAAGTAAAATATGAATATAAAATAAAAGTATTAACTGTACTTTTTATTTTATTTACTATTTGTTTTACTGAGCATTTTAAGAAAAATAAAAAAATAGGTAAATAAGCAATCAGTTTATTAATTTTAATCAAACTATAAAATCAGTAATATTGTGAAATATTATTTAAATTTTAATTAAGTATTTGATATATTTAACTGACTTTAAGAAAATTCTAAATCATTTATCATAAAGTATTAATTTAGCTATTTATTTTATTATGACTAAATTATTACTTATATGACAATATTATATAGTATATAAATACTTATAATTAAAATATAAATATAAAATAAAACTGTACTTTTTAAATGTACTATTTGTTTAACTGAGCATTTTAATAAAAATGAAAAAGTAAATAAGCAATCAGTTTATTAATTTTATTTAATTAAACGATTAAATCAGTAATATTGTGAAATATTATTTAAATGTAAATTAAGTGTCTGACATTTTTACTGACTTCGAGAAAATTCTAAATCATCCATCATAGGAATTAATTACGTTATTTATTTATTTTTTATTATGACTATATTATATAGTATATACATAATTATAAGTAAAATATGAATATAAAAACATTAACTGTACTTTTTTATTTTATTCACTATTTGTTTTACTGAGCATTTTATTAATAAAAATGAAAAAATTAGTAAATAAACAATCAGTTAATTAATTTTACTATAAAAAATTTTTTTATGCCAAATACTTTAGTATTATGAAAAAAAAGTAAAAAGAAATAAATAAACTATACATTTATGTTTTTATCTAATATTGTTGTAATCGCCAGCAGTGTTTTCTCTGTGGGAGATTACTTGCTGTATTCCTGCCAAACTGCAAATCCCAGTAATCATTGCACCAATCACTCCTGCCACAGCTGACAGTCATTTGGACACACACACACACACGCACACACACACACACACACACACACACGCACGCACACACACACACACACACACACACTCACAGCTGAAACTCATCCTCACTGATTACCTGGACTATTTAAACCCCTTAGTTTCACGCACACATGGTTGAGTATTGTCTAAGTTGTTGCATTCATTATATAAACAGTTTCCTTGTGTCCTGTGTTTTTGACCTTGGACTGTTTATCGTGTTTTGATTCTTTTCTGCCTATCCTGAACCTTTTGCCTGTTTTTTAATTATGCTTTTGGATTGTCTACTACACTGTATATTCTGGTTTTGGAGCCCTGCTTGCCTGACCATTCTAAAATAAAGCTGCACTTGGAACTACCCGTCTGCACGTCTACCATTCGCAACAAATATACTGTATAAGCATTTTAGTACTATGAAAAAATGTAATACTTTCATATAAAAATAAATTATATATATTATTTTTTATTTTACTTATGTATTTTAGCAGAATAAATTAATAAGTATTACAATTCATTTATTTATTAATAATTAATCATCTATTTATTATTTACTAAATTATAATTTAATAATATTTTAGAATGACTGACTGAATGAATGAATGAATGAATGAATATATATATACTTGCACCTATATATGATCAGATGCATTCACTCACCAAAGATGGCTGTACTGTACACTCCACGTTCTCGTGAGAAAACAAAATGGCATCTTTGACCAGCACCGCGATGGCCCTCAGTATGAACGAGAAGAACAAGTTCAGATGGATGTAGTTCCTGGTGCAGTGCAGTTTTCTGATAGAGCAAGAACAACAAATAAACACGGCCTCTTTCTATTTTAATTGTGTTCATGCTTAGTTTGTGAGAAGAATGCAAAGGACGTCTTGAGCGCTGTTCCATTTATCTCATCTCCAGACAACTCCTTAAATTAATAATTTCATTCCAGCTAGATAAACACTATCGGGTTAAAGCTCTGCGCCAAGCAAAATGTTTATCCTCTGTGTCAAAACGTTTAAAATATAGTTCAGAAGCCTGCCAAATTCAACTCCTCGATGATTACAATTAATATAAGGCAGGCTCATCCATCCACACAAAGTGCAGAGTAATACAAAGCAGACGCAACTACTGGAACTATTTAAGGCTCTGTTTCCAACCTGAAGAGACAGAGGATGGTGCTGCCGGTGATGAGGGCGATGAGAGAAAGGCTGTGTCCCAGTGTGTAAAGAGTCTTCATCACCGTGTAGAAAACAATCTGGACACACACACACACACACACGACAGAAATTAATCACTTTGTACAATATTTCACTTTTAGTTGGACAACCTACATAGGACTCCTTCCAAAAGATTTCTATAACCCACACTGTAAAAAAATATCCGTAAATTAGCAGTTTTCCATATTTTGTTATTAATGTTTTATTTGAAACTTGACCGCTGCACGTGTGTAGGAAAAGCTGATGGTGGCCATAGCAATGACAAACGGCAGTGGAACGGGAGCTCACAAACGCATTTAAATCCATAAACAAAGCGGCATGCATCGCGTTTTTAACGTGGCTTTAGACGCGATGAGAGAATATAAAGAGTTAACCAGATACAGTACAAGCGGTTACAAGTAACAAAACACAATTAAATACATAATTTGCAAGCTAGAGAAAACAAGGAGGCAACCATTTTAATCGCACTTACTTACACTTGTGAAATGGAGGAACAAACTGGTCCATGAACTGTGTACAGTAAAGTTCCTGACAAGCTCTGCAAAGTCCCATACATCAATAGTCTTTTCTGATCCTTCCTTTAACAAACGAATCCCCCGTTGTAAGCGTGTAGATTGCTGAAGCACTCGTCAGAAACACACCACAAGGCCTGGGCTGTAATGGCGAGGTATTTTTGCAAAAATAAACTTCAACCACTGACTCTTCAGTTTCATCTTTGGGTAGAGAAAATAACACAAATTTTCCCTCACACTTCCAATAATATCCAGCTGAGCACAGCGTCTTCGCGACATGATTGAACCGGGGTCTGCTACAGTGTTCTTCTTTTTCTTGCCACTCTGTTTGTGGGCAGGGCCGGAGGTTTAAATTTTCCCGGGATTGCGCACGCAACAAACGGCCGGGCCTTAAGTTCCGTATCGATGTCGGCTAAAGACTCATTATCAAGACGATTCATTTGAAGCACTATGAGTCGACTCTTTTGTAGATGAATCAATAGTTTTAAACACTGCGCACTTTCAGATTTAAGCCTTAGCTGGATATTTTACTTCACTTAGAGCTGTGTTACGCACTACATGGAAGGTCATTTTCAAAAACCCATAATAGCGGCTCTTTAACAACAAACAAAGGCGGTTTTTGATGATGCCATGACTGAGTGTGGAATCATGGGAGTTGTTGTCTTTATTATATCTTACAGCACTCCTGCAGAAATCATGTTCATGGATGAGCTAAAGTATTCTTTTACTTATATGAATACTTATTCTAAAGTAAGACTTCTTATCATGATAGTATGAAGCAGTGTAATGGGGCGTTCACACCGGATGCACCCTGTGCGAGAAAAATTAGCTATTCGCCCGTAATTAGATGCTTGAACATTTTTAGTTTTCTTGCTTCATTTGCACATGAAATTCACTTCACAACAGATGCAAAATCATTCCAGTTTTATTGCAAAATGGCAGGATTTTGTTGAGAGGGTAGCTGTGCTTTACGTGATATGGAAGGCTGAAAAACAGCACGGACTCTTTCTGTGCTGTTTCTGGGTCCCATCAGATTCTTCAGAGGCGCACCTAGCTTGGTGAATTTCCCCAACTCCTCCAGGAGCTGCGCATGGATGACAGACAGTACTAGAGAAAACTCCTCACTGGATGACGGCTGCTAGAGCAAGCTCCTGATTGGTTAATGCAGTGCGAATGTCCACCAAATTTCAGATTTTTCAACTTGAGTGATTCACATGCGTTAAGTCAATGTCATGGAGGGACACTGGACAACGGAATTGAGGATCCTCTGTTAAATAAAAAATGCATTTGGATGGTCAGACAGACAAAGGTCAATAACAGGACCAAACGGGTATGAAGGGTACAGTTGAAGCAAAAGAGTGGTCACGTCACAGGCAAAGAGATCGGTCCAGGCAGCAAACTACGTAAACAAAAGTAACAAAGCAAGGGGTCAAACACGGCAAGGCAAGGCAAGGAGAATGTGCCGTAACGTTTTTAAAGTCCATGTAATCAGTAATCAGTTCATCATCATCAACGAAAAACCAAAACAGGTGTGTGTGAGGTGCATGACAGGATTTGTAGTCCATAGGGTGACGGGACTGTAGTTCGAATGAAAGTGAATGATTCCCAATGATCTACAAGCCTGGGTCGCTGGTGATCGTGACAGTCAAATGGCCAAAACTTTCAATTTGCGCCACCTCATATGTGTGAATAGCACCACAGGATGTCTAATCGTGTCTTTGCATTGACTTAAGATGTAAATCACTCAAGCTTAATGCTTCATCCGCATATGGTATGAACGCACCATAAGGCTGAAAACTGACTTTTATTATGCCACTGTCCATCGCTTCCAGTTTCTTCTAGTCGTGATCACATGGGAAAGAAGCAGCACTGTCTTATCACAATAAATACATATTAAGATTCTGTTGTAATGCTGCTCTGTGCAGTCTAATGACATATTAGAGTACAGGTGTCAAAGCGAGTTTCTGGAGGGTTCCAACCCTAATTAATTACACCTGATCAAACTAATTGAGTCCTTCAGGCTTGTTTGAAACCTACAGGTAAGTGTGTTGAAGCAGGGTTGGAACTAAACTGTGCAGAGCAGAGATGCGGCCCTCCATGAACTGGCTTTGACACCTGTGTATTAGAGTATCTTGGTGTTTCCCTGTTTTCTATAAAACCAAATGAGAAACTGTGTGATACAGGACACGGTCCCGGTAACTAGTTAAAACTGCTTACTTCTCTGGATTTGAACATTCTTTGAAACATTTGGGAGAATATAAATACAAAAGTCAGCAATTTTACTGTATATATTACTGTATTACTGTACATACTATGCCTTTAATAAAAGTTTTTCTATGTTGTTGACACTGGAATTTTGTTTTATTCCAGAGGATTTAGAATTTTTTTAGAAACATTGTTTGAAAATTATGCACCTTGATTCTAGAAAGAGGAGTGTTGTAGGATGTGTAAAAGTGTTTGTGTAGATAGCTATGGCACAAATAACATGTCTTCATTTGGCTAGTCAAATCATGTTGTACATTCCCCAGAACATTTGAATTCTGTCATCATCAGCCCACGCTCATAATGCATACAAATTTCTGCTAGAACAAAATGTCAAAGCTGCCTTTTCCATATAAGAGAAATGCATAGCTAACTCTTACTGCAACGAGTATAGTGTATGCTTGAGCCTCATTTTATAAACATGAAAACAATAAATATGAAGGGAAATATTCAAATTATATTGAGCTACATTATTTATTTCAGATGCATAATCTGCATCTCTCCCATTTTAACATGCATCAAAGATGAGGTGTCTGCATCAAAATTAAATTGACAAAAGTCATTTTATATGCATATAAAGCATATTAAATACAAGTGTCTACTTTAATGTTTCAAATAACTTTTGTAAATAAAAAACATATTTGGACTGCTATTAAAGCTTCTTGCTGATAATAGGGTAAGACCTAGTGGTTCGAAGGATAACGGCAAAGTATAAGGATTAAAAATGACAATGAATTAGTATTTTCAGGCTGCACTGTGATCCTTAAAATGAGTCATTTAACACTCTGAAAAGACTCAAATCATTCTTGTTCTGAATGACAAGATAATTTGTATATAAACTATTGTTACACTGAATCAGTGTCTTCTAAATCATGTTAAAAATGTTTGAATGTCATTATTTTTGCTCAGGAAAATAACAAGATAGCAAGAAAAATAGCAAGAAAGAAATGACATTCATACATTTTTAACATGATTTATACAAGACACCCACTAAAATGTGAATTTGTGAAAAATGTGTTAAAATGTGACTTAATCCCTTTATTCATCAGGGGTTGCCACAGTGGAATGAACCACCAACTTATACAGAATATGTTTTACACAGCGGATGCCCTTCCAGCTGCAACCCAGTACTGGGAAACATCTATACACACTCATTCACACATACACTACGGCCAATTTAGTTCATTCAATTCACCTATACCGCATGTCTTTGGACTGTGGGGGAAACCCACGCAAACATGGGGAGAACATGCAAACTCCACATAGAAATGCCAACTGACTTAGCCGGGACTCCAACCAGCAACCTTCTTGCTGTGAGGTGACAGTGCTAACCACTGAGCCACCGTGTCGCCCTATATATCACCTATATAAATGTTAATTTGAATAGTTTATTAATCATTTACTTATGCATTCTGAATGATCATAAAAAACCCCACCTATTCTTAAATAACTGGTTTGTAAATAATGCAATACTTAATTCAGTAGTGAAAAATTAATAATTAACAAAGTATGAAAACACAATCATTAAGCACATTATAAATGGCCTTATAAAGCAAGAACACAGCATACAGCATAAAATGTATTACGGAAAATTTCTGTAATTTAATGTCTGTTATTTTCCTTTTTTTTAAATTACGGAATTTAAAGTCCATTATTTTATGGGTTTTTTCCAGATTTTTTTTACTGTGTATATATACAGTTTAAGGCAAAATGATTAGCCTCCTGTAAAATTGTAATTTTTGTTGAATATTTTGCAAGTGCTATTTAAAGGTGCAGTATGTAAGTTTGACACCCAGTGGTTGAACTAGGTATTGCAATCCTGGATCAAAACAAACGCAAGCGCAAGTTGCTAGATTGAGGACCAACAGGAGCGAGTCTGACGATTGAGCATAAAGGTTAATTTTAAACCGTGTTCTATATAAAAAAAGTAACGGCACGCGATAGAAGGAATATTCTCCATTTTAAAAGGAGTTCTAACCAACTCCTCGAATTTATATTTTAGAAACAGCTTCTATTTATAGCAGTTGAACAACAGAAAACTGACAATGATCACCTCAGGTGCACCTCATGTGCTTTACTCAGTGTTAAATGCTAACAATGTCATTTTACATGACATTTATTGCCATAATACTGAAACCAGCAGCAGATAGTTCACCTCCGTTTGAAATTGAACTTTAGAACTGTGACTCAACACATATAAGTGATTCAGCATGTGCATTTATTAATGTTAAAGAGGTTTAATATGTATTAATTAGATTATAAACCTTACCATTTCGTGAGTGAGTGCATATTATGTGCTTCTGAATGGCTGTATTTACATTTCTGTGTGTTTCGTCTGGTGCAAACAGCCAAATTGCTTATCACTGCAAATCTCGTCACGCAGTGTGTTGTTAGGACACGGGGTCACAATGTGACCTGCTCACCTAATGTTTACGTTTGCAATATTTATATTATTTGCTAATTAATAACCTCATGTGGAACTCTGAATCTGCGTCTCATTTCGAAGTCTGCTACTGTCCACCGAAGGTCGCATTTCAGTCACGGACGCATGCTTTGAGAGCCTTTCTGAATGAATGAATGAATGAATGAATGAATGAATGAATGAATGAATGAATGAATGAAATACATGGTTTTCCATCAAGGCAACCCGGGGTGCTGAAATATAATTGGTTAAAGTGGCATTGGGCGGGTTAAAAGAACCAAAACAAAGACAGCTATCCGGCACGTAACAGACATTTTCAAAGCAGAATATCTGACTTCAGCATTGTTTTTCAGATAAACAAGAATGTTCACTTAGCATGTTTCTTATCTGCAAACATATTATGGTATATTAATGGTTTAGAAGAGTCAAAAACTTACATACAGCACCTTTAATGGAGAGATGTTTTTCAACATATTTTTCAACATAATAGTTGTAATAACTCATTTCTAGCAACTAAATTCTTCTGTCTTTGCCATGATGACAGTAATACTTTGTATGGTACTATTTCACACTAAACATTTAAGAAAACAGTGTAAATAATACTTTTTTTCAACATACACTTAAAACAAATACATTTGCTGCTTGTTCAAATTACTATTTAAAATGTGTTTTTTTTATTGGGACAACCTAATTGTTTTATGTTCAACCCACTTAAATGTGTAAAAACAATTAAGCTAACTTAATCGATGTGTGTTAGGACAACATAAAGGAATTTTTCTGCATTTTTTACAGTGTAGGGTTTAGAGACAAATGACATATCAATAATTTAAAAGACATGAATCATTTTATTGATTCATCAATGACTTAAAAAAAATAAATCATTAAGTGCACATAGTATTTTGTGTATAATCCGTACTAGCACTGTTGCTTTAAAATAACGGGAACAGCACATACAGCAACTGGTGTACAGCTGGTGAAAGAAATGCACACAATGTAAATGTGAATTATCTGACAGATGAAGGATCACAGGGCGACTAATAACCATGGAGATGGCTTGTTGAGCAGGCGTGTTTGGTGGTGTTGAGTGTAAAGAAGTTCAGACAGACTCATCCCCATATAAACAGCATTCCTTCAGTCTGACTTATACTACCTGGCACACAGGAGCCACAGCAGCACCCACTAAAACCAGCGGCAGCATATCATTCCTGCTGCCAGACTTCAATCTGACAACTCAAAGACTCATGAGCCTGACATCAGACAGATATTTTATCTTAACTTTTGCTTTATCTGTATGTTAAGAATGTTTCTTTCTCTCTTATTTTTTGGTCCAGGAGTGTGCATGAGTGCATTTTTGCTCTGTGATTTGACTTCAGAGCTCAATGACACGATATATTCATGAGGTATGAAACATAGTATTTCACCTGTTATATATTAATTTCATATGTATTTCAGTTATAGAATTACACAAAATGTTTATTAAGTATACCTGAGGTGTTTGTCTTTGTGTGCGTCTTCTCCTTTAAATTTCTAAGGAAGCTTAAGTTTTAATTTCCTGTTTTCCTCCTCCATCTTCCTTTTTTGCACTGATTGCACATGGAAGAGGTGGGTGTCTGCTAAGCTCCTATAGTCATCCTATTGTCCTACCAGAATGGGGGAAGTCCCAGAGTAAAATAAGAAATATGATACACCGGTGTTTTGGAATATGGAAAAACTGTCTCTACGCTGTTTTCATCTGTTTTTATATTGTTTGTTTTTATTTTATTTATACTTGTCTCTTTTATTCCTGTTTATGTAAAGCACTTTGAATTGCCACTGTGTATGAAATGTGCTATATAAATAAACTTGCCTTGCCTTGCCTTGCCTATTGGCTTCAAGTGTTTTACTGCCATTTATTTTAGTCATATTTTTGGAACAAGGATTAAACAAAATATTTATATACAGTACAAAGGGCATTTAAATAATAATTTTTTTTTCCAATTTTATTTATTATTTAAAAACCAAGCTAAATAAATAAATGAATAAATGAATGAATGAATGAATAAAAAAAAGAGATTTAACTTTTTTTCCAAACCTTTTTCTCTGTGCTGTTATTAATATGTGTATTTCATACAAATTAAGACTGTAATAAAGCAATGTGCAGGATAACCTGAGCCTTAACAGTTAAAAGCAGACAGAAACCAGCCTCTGCACTGGCTTTGAATGAGGGGAGCGATTGTTTCCTTCCTCAGACAGTGGTTTATTTACTGTTGGATGTGTTTCAGGGAATGCCCATGGAAAACTTCTGGAGAACTTCAGATTAAAAGTGACATTAATATGGCACTTGGAACTTAACATGCGACGCGATACACAGGAAATGGTGAGTATTATTTAGACAATGTCTAAGTAGTCTATTTAGACTTTAAAGAGACGTGTGTATTTAAATTTTTAAAACACTAGATACATTATCTTGAAAAGTACATTATCAAACATTTCTCTGTCACTGAAATGCAGGCTCAGCTTTGGTGTATTTTCCAACCAACAGTAGATCATGTTTGAGAAAACCATATAGCCAAATAGATTTTTTTAAATCAGAAATTATACACAAAACCGAATCCAGAAACTATTATAAGCCTTCATCTACATCTATTTATTTAACATACATACATTTTTTAATTGATTAAAAAAATTATTAAAATTACAATTCTTCAATCATTTGCAACTCATTCATGTCGCTCCAAAACCATAAGAAATTCATTCTTCTTCCAAAAATAAAATAAGTTGTTTTTAATAATGAAATCTGAGAGATTTCAGAGTCCCTTAACTGAAAGTCTATTCAGTAAAAAAAAAAAAAAAAATCCATATCAACCAAATGGTTTCAATTGAAATCTTGTGAAAAGACATACTATGTGATAAACAGATTTAATTTATCCAGAGTTTTTTATCCACACATATAAACATTGATCAGTGACCATACTGTACCTGATTAACATAACAGACCTCATTGGCTCATGCAGAAGCTCAAATGTGACATGTAGCGCAAGAACGAATCTCAACTTGTCCATTTAATATACAGTTGAAGTCAAAATTATTAGCCCTGTTGTACTTTTTTTATGGTTCTCATGCGTCAAATTAGCATGACTGAGTGACTGTGAACAAAGCTGTTGTCTCCTACCACTGAAAAAATTATTCCTTAAATGTGCAAAATTTTCTTTAAGGTAAGGGGTTGCAAACATTTATATGGGCTGAATTTAAACAAACAAATGAAATGTAGTAATTTTCAACTTCATTTGTTTGTTTAAATTCAGCCCATATAAATTGTTTGCAACCACTTACCTTAAAAACATTTAGTAAATCCAATGAATCGTTTTTTGACACAGCATTGTCTAACTTCCAATCTTTCTGGACATCCAGCATTGAAGTATCAATTGTTTGTAAACAAATCCATGGTTAAATGAAGTGGTAACACTTCAGTCAGTTACAGTTTGCGCTATTAACTACTGGCTTATTACTTGCCTATAACTGAGATATTAACTGTATTTTAGAAGTTAGAATGTATGCTCTTATTCTACATCCCTAATCCCCAATACCTAAACCCAACTACTACCTTACTACCTATTAATAAGCAGCTAATTAGAAGTTTATTGAGCTAAAAGTCTTAGTTAATGGTTAGTTAACATGGTTAACATAAAAGTTTTGAAGGGACAAAAATCTCTCAGATTTCATTAAAAATGTCTCCACTTGTGTTCCAAAGTTCCAAAGTGGGTAAAGAATGACATGAGAGTGAGTAAATGTTTGCTGAATGTTCATTCAGGGGTGGATTAACACAACATTCACGTTTGTGTACTAAATCAGGTGTGAAAGAAATACTTGTCTGTCTATTTAATATACAGTTGAAGTCAAAATTATTAGCCCTGTTGTACTTTATTTATTTTTCAAGTATTTCCCAAATTATGTTTAACAGAGCAAGGATTTTTTCTGGAGAAAGTCTTATTTGTTTTATTTCGGCTAGAATAAAAGCAGTTTTTAATTTTTTTTAAATCATTTTAAGGTCACTATTATTAGACCCTTTAAGCTATTATTATTTTTTTGATTGTCTACAGAACAAACCACTGTTATACAATGACTTGCCATAATTACCCTAAATTAATTAACCTTTTTAACCTAGTTAAGCCTTTAAATGGCAGTATCTAGTAGAATATTATGTACTGTCATTATGGCAAAGATAAAAGAAATTAGTTATTAGAAATACTTTTCCGTTAAACAGAGATTGTGGAAAAAAATATACAGGGGGGCTTATAATTCAGGGGGGCTAATAATTCTGACTTCAACTGTTTGTGTCCATCCATCAAGCAGAATTGCTTCCAGTGAACCCGAAAACTAATACCAGGTGTCCTTTCAAACAGAATCAATACCCCAAGGTTATAAGATCAATGTGCGATTTAATTCGTCACTGGGCTTGTTTTAATTTCTCTGAAGTGTCCCGGGGCAGGACTTCTTTGAAGCGAAGCAGGACGGGGCTCAAAAAAATCAGGTTTCAGACAGGTTTGGCTCAAGGTCAATCAGTGTTTCTACCAATGCCTCAGGAGGACGACTTTAGTCATCTCTGCTAATTTCCACGAGAGAACAGGGCGAGGATGAGAACGTGCCCTCTGCTACTGTCTCTCTACCCTTCAGGAAATTGCTTTAATGTTTCATTTCCCCAGACGCAGGATCAGAATGAAAAACAGCAAACTGTCCCCTCATTGCTCAAACGAGCAGCGCCGCGTCAACTGGGCACCGTCCCAAAGCACTCGACTGCCAGCCGTCTTACTGAGGAGCACGTGCTGGATGGACCCTGAGTGTTGTCAAAAGTCCATCGCAAAGACTTTTGATGGAAAACATAACAATAAAAAAAGAGTTGATCTTAGTTGATCTTTTGAAATGAAAGCGTGAATGTGACTCTGATAAACAATAAATGCAAGACATTAGCCAATGATAACAGAACTCGTTATCATAGCATTAAAGGTGCAGTAGGTGATTGTCTTCAGAAACATTTTTTGTTGTGCTGGTTGAAAGTCTCTTCACATTCCAATAGTAATGATTAGAGTAAATGATCTAAATATATTTATATGTATTTTTATATTCTGGGTAAGGCATAAAACTAAAAAATGTTCATCCAATTAAATATTGTCGGGCGACAATTCCCATAATTCTGATAAGTAGCCCAAACTGTCTGTCAACAAATGTAGATTTGTACAACGGCGCATCTCTGTTCACGCAGGTCCGCCATTTGCGCGTGCACACGTCGCCTGCATGTGCGCCGCACGTTCATGTGCACATGAGACAATCACAGTCACGGTAAAATCAAATGGTGATTCAAAACTTTTTAAAATCCTGAATCAATATTAGAGTTACTGGAGAAAGGATGATACCATGGCTGAAGTATTTCTTTTAGACAGGTAATGTAATGTTTTAAAACAATTTTAGTCAAGCAAAGCTTATGTAGATTGTTGTTTTATGAATGGGTTATATGCATGGAAGTGTTGTTCAGCCACTGAAATCTTCCGGCAAAAGATCGATGTGACTCTTTTCAATTTCTTAAGGTACCGTTTAAAGCATCGATAATGTAGATTTTTATTTAGTTTAACAACAAAACATAAGTAAATAGCGCTATTCCGCCTAGCCTGCTTTACTGAGGTGAAGTTGGTTTTATATTCACATTGGTTCATTTTTGAACAATGGCAACCTGTGACGCGCTCACTATATTGTTTACCATGCTACTTTGAATATTCGCTCTGAAATAGCATATAAGTATGGCTTCGTAATAAGCGTAATTCCTGCACCAACCACTAACTACATTTCTAACTGGCAAATGACATGATCTAGTGGGTTGTCTGCTGTCTGCGCGTTCGTGATTTCAGGAGGCGTGGTTTTGGACGGCAGGGGAGGGACTGTGTTTCAAAGATATTATGCTAACCGGTTAGCATTTTGGCAGATCACCTACTGCACCTTTAATTTAAAGGTACAGGTTGAGAAAAAGGTTATTTTGTGTGTGTGTTTGTGTCTAAAATGGTCTTGTTAAGTACAATTTACATACTTTACAATAATAATTTTTTCCTTGATTTTAAGCTTGCTATTACAGTAAAAAAAAAAAACCAGGCTCATTCTGAAAACGTACCGCTATATACATTTCTGGAGAGCGCCAAATACGTCCTAGGAGCTACATTTTTTTTGCAGTTTTTATTTTCTCAAATCCACCAGAGGCCGCTGTGTATGCTTTTTCAGATTTCAAATTTCTCTCGTGAGTGCCATTCGTGCCTGCTGTTCTTGCGTAAATCCACCAGAGGCCGCTGTCGACTGACTGTCGACTGACTGAATGACTGACTGACTGACTGACCGACCGATCGTCTGACCCACCCTCCTCCTTCCCTAAACCCAACCAATAGTGTTTTCAAAAGCACAGATTGACCCACCCACCCACTTCCCTAAACCCAACCGACAGTTATCACAGTGTGATTTTTACCACATTTTCAGATTTTACCACATTCTCAGAGACATGGGTCATCAGTGTTGCGTTTATAAATGTGCTGCAACGAAGGTTTTGTTTTCAATTTTCCACTATGAGAGCGCAGCTGGACTCACGTGTGGATTACAGTGCACGCAACAGAAATACGTTTGTAAGGAATATTTTTTACCCGAGAGCTTTTCGCATCTGGAAATGGTGAAATCCGGATTTGCTACTCGTCTTCTTTTAAAAAAGATGCGGCTCCAGTTCGTGTTGATTGTCCTGTCTCTACAGATTTGGTAAGTGTGTGATGAATGTTCTTTGTCTATGTTTATTCAGATGGCAAAGTTAGTTAGTATCGTCAGCAGTTTTCTTTCAGTTTTTAAAGACATACCTTAGTCAAAATGATTTAGTTACTACGTTTACAGTACGTTAACATCACTACAATATTATGGGCTGAAAGATCCGCTGTAAATGGTGCTCTCCGAATGTAAACATGTAAACACCTTCATCAAACTATTACCGTCGTGTAGAATTTTCGCCGCATTTTGTGACAGGATAGTCTATACACACACAGCTTTCTGACGCTACCTACCAAGTGCATCTACGTTTTTTTCTCCCATACAGCGTGCGGTATCAAACATTCCATTAAAACTACACTCTTCCAGCAGTTCCTTGCATCCAATATCTTGTTTGTCACGGGGGGCATGCATGAAATGTTACTGAATGAAGATGAAAGTGCCAAACTGCAGTTAAAGTTGACAAATCAATAATTTGGCAAATAATTCGATTACTGATGTCCATGTAAATGCAGTCACTGTCTATCTCTGCATCTGTGTGTTGTTTTGCCTCTGTGAAAATCAGCATGTGCTTGAATCAAAAACTCCCATTTTTATGCAAAACCTTCCCTCCTTCCCTCCCCCGACACTCCCACTTAAACATAGCTGGACTCACCCACTTTCCTGATTTTTTTCAATTTAGAGGTGTGAAAACACCCGGCTGAGACAGGGGGGGTTTCATGGCCCTTTAAGGTAGTAGGTTTAGGTATTAGGTAGGATTAGGAATGTTGAATAAGATCATGCTGAATATGTACTTTTTAAGTAATAATAAAAAGCCAATATCTTAATAATAAGAAAGTAATAAGTCACTAGTTAATAGTGAGAATTGTTACCAATATAAAAAAAAATATACAAAAAAATAACATTAAATGATATAAGGTAAAAAGTCTAAGAAATTAAGTTGCAATTGGGAGAAAGTCACAATAACTTATTTATCTTTTCTCTGATTCATATATTTTTTTTACTTATCAGTGTTTCCCCAAAACTGCACAGTCTACTGTATGCATGCAGCAAATCTGTTGCTCTGCTCACTGAGATGTCAAAAGGTTCTAATTATATCCAGTTCAAATCCAATTGATATGCTGGATCATCCTGTTTTTGTGTCTATAGCCTTAGACAGGCTGATTTGCAGCATTTCAAGGCTGTTTCAGTCACGGCGCGCATCTCTTTTCATCATAGAGGCGATCGGAGCAGGCCCATGTGTCAGCACGTCTCCTCTGATCCACGCTTTCACCTCGAGTCGTGCTGACAACTCACTACGCTTCACACGGCTGTTTATCCAGCCATAAGAGCCGTTTGCCCTCGCTGCTGGAGTCCACAAATACTCCAAACCACAGTAAAGCAATAGAAGACACACAAGCATGTGTAGACACTTTTACAGAAAACCCCTCTAAAAACACTGATTGCGTTTCATCTTACTCTAGCTGAAGCAGATTTGAGTGCTGTCATCTTCAAGTATTCCTTTTCTCTGAAAGACAGCATTCCCCACGGTGCAGTTTAATGTCATTTTGGTGTATAACCCAGACTAGACATTTCTGCATCATAATTTATTAACTTGTACAATTTTGCATTTGGAATGGCTGAACTTTCACTCTTGCCAGCTGCCTTATGTTAATCTGGGACATTTTAATACTTAATAAGACATTTATTCGTCATAATAACTTAAAGGGGGCATAAGATACTTAACTTTTGCATTCAAAGCCTTATTTAGTTTCTTTTTCTTTTGCTTCAGACGACTGTTTAAGTTAGTGTGCCGGGGAGGTTTCATCTGATTATGTTTGAGACGGGTCCTTTTTGTCAAAATGACAGTTTCTGCATAGAGCCTCCAACATATGAAGTGGGAAGCTTAAAGTTCCCAACGTTCCGGTCATTCCCAGCATTCCCAAAGCTCTCTGCTCCTATAAAATACACAGATCTATTAAGAGCATTTGTTTTATAAATAATGCCATGAAGGCTTAATTATGCTACAAATCTTATGGCAAAACCGGTCATGGGTACAAGCTAAAAAAACATCTCATGACTTATGTTTTGAATATAGGCAAAAAAAATGGGAAAAGATGGGGAAAAATGTGCATTTTTCATTGTTATTAATGATGGAGAGTTACGTTTATGACATGTCCTCTGATGCCCTTGTAATGGCAATGAAGAGAGAACATAATAACATTGCAAAGTGTTTCACTGGCTAAAGCTTATGTATAAATGTAAAATAAGCAAGTGTAAACTCAGTTTCAGTCCAGCTCATTAATTCATTTAGAGAAAAGTCTGTTACTAAAAAAAATCTGATTGATCACAATTGACAACAAAAACAAAACAGTAGATTACAACGGCAGATTTCTATTTACAGCAACTCAAAAAATCAAGTGACTGTCTTTATGTACTATGTTGATTGCAGTGTTGATCGATTAATTGAGTGAGTCACTTAATTGCAGACTCAATTAATCGATCAACACTGCATTTTTTATGGGTGACTGACCGAGTGAGTGAGTGGGTGAGTGACTGACTGACTGAGTGTCTGAATGAGTGGGTGAGTGAGCTACTGACTGAGTGAATGAGTGACTGCGTGAGTGAGGGACTGAGTGTCTGAATGAGTGATTTAATGAGTGGGTGAGTGAGTGTCTGAATGAGTGATTTAATGAGTGTCTGAGTGAGTGAGTGACTGAGTGAGTGATTGATTGAGTGACTCAGTGAGTAATTGTGTGAGTGAGTAATTGAGTGAGTGAGTGACTCAGTGAGTGACTGAGTGAGTGATTGAGTGAGTGAGTGACTGAGTGAGTGATTGAGTGAGTGACTGAGTGAATAATTGAGTGAGTGATTGATTGATTGAGTGAGTGACTCAGTGAGTAATTGAGTGAGTGATTGATTGAGTGAGCGATTGACTGACTGATTGAGTGAGTGAGTGAGCGATTGAATGAGTGAGTGACTGAGTGAGTGATTGAGTGAGTGAGTGACTGAGTGAGAGTAATTGAGCGAGTGAGTGATTGAGTGAGTAACTGACTGAGTGAGTGATTGAGTGACTGAGTGAGTGAGTGAGTGAGTGATTGAGTGAGTGAGAGAGTAATTGAGCGAGTGAGTGATTGAGTGACTGACTGAGTGATTGAGTGACTTATTGAGTGAGTGACTGAGTGAGTGATTAAGTGACTGATTGAGTGAGTGAATGAGTGAGTGACTGAGTGAATTAGTGAGTGAGTGATTGAGTGAGTGATTAAGTGACTGAGCAGGAGCGGCGCAAGCCTAACTGGTGCTCTAGGCAAATGACGACCATGCCGCCCTCACAGTGCACATGCTCAAAATTGAATCGGTGGGGGGTGGGGAGGGTCTCTATGCTGCCCCTAACAAGATGCCGCCCTGGGCGATCGCCCATATTGCCCATGTCTAAATCCGCCACTGGACTGAGTGATTAAGTGAGTGAGTGAGTGAGTGATTCAGTGAGTAATTAAGTTACTAATTGAGTAAGTGAGTGATTGATTGAGTGAGTGACTGAGTGAGTGACTGATTAAGTGACTGACTGACTGTCATTCTAACTGCATTTTAATAGGTTTCATTACAAACTCAATGCCTTTTGGAGTCTCAAGCCATGTTTTTGTTTTGTTTTTTGCAAAGTGAGTGACATAATAATATCATCTTGTGCATGTTTAAAACAACGGTCCCACTTTATATTAAGTGGCCTTAACTAGTGTACTTACACTGAAATTAATAATTCGTTACAATGTGATTACTGTGTAAATGCATGTTTTTATATTGTACTTACACTTTACATCTGTAATTAATTTCTGTAATTACATTTATAATTACACGTTTGATCATCCCTTACACCTTAGCCCACCCTTAAACCTACCCATACCACCAAACTTTTCCCTAACCTTACCCATATCCCACCTCATTAGCTTCAGAAGTCTTCTGCAATACACTATGAACACATTAAGTACATTGTATTTATATTTTGATGTAAGTACATATTAGTTAAGGACACTTAATATAAAGTGGGACCAAAACAACTATTGCAATGTTATCATAGACGATAAATATTAGCCAGCCCTACTTGACACCAACACTGACATGGTTCACTTCCCTAGATTCCCTCTATTCTATTTTCTAAAGCACAATCACAGGACCAAACTGTCAATTTCATGGGCAAGTGGTCACTTTATGACAAACCTTTTAACCAACTGAGAAAATCGAGTGCTATAATGAGACACAAACTGTTACATCACTACTTTTTTATGCCAAAAAGGAACAAAAAGCACCTCATTCTGCTCTGATTCTTTTTATCATCTCACTCTTTTTTTTGGCTCTCCGGCACTCTTCTCAACTTCAAACGCATCTAAAAACATTTGTCTCCAAATTCGGGATTCAGAGACGAAATATAACACAGTTCAATTTGGTTGAAAGCCCATGAAAATACACTTGAGCCAGCTGCTCGATTTCTTTTAAAACTCCAGTGCTTTCTATGACTGTTTGTCTCTGTCAGCCATACGCATGAACACACACATGCATGCATGTACGCACTCACATCTCCAAATGCACACAAACACAGTCTCTACCCCAGAGGCCATCCCAGCTGGCATAGATGCAGGCACTAAAAGGTTCACGGTCCTGAAGTGCCCTCAGCGTCCACAAACGCTGATTTTTTGTGTGTGGTTGTAGCACATGTGGAAGAAACAACAGTGCCTTTCAGACAAAATATCTTCCTTTGCTCTTTCTATTCATGCGTAGCTCCTTCAGGATGGTTAGTGCAATGATCCTAAATACAGTGTGCAATTAAAAAGCTGTTTCCAGAACATTTGACAGCCTGAATTGAGTCACTCACCATGGTTGTATTTGAGGTGGGTTCAGAACACACGCTGTGGATGCTGGGATACACGTTGGACCAGCCTTCCGTAGTGCAGTTCCTGCTAATGATCCCTAGAACAAACAGACATTGCTTCGTTAACAGGCAATTTATCACACTGATTAATGGCAATTTAGACTGACAAAAAGCATTGGTGACATTTTTGGTAGGTAGCGGTTTGCAACGCTGCACATCAGAGATAGCTCAGAGATAACTAAACACAAAAATGAGCTAATTTATTAAATTTTTCAGAAATAGAGTGAAGCTCAACAAAGCCTGTCAAGACACGTTTCATCCAAAGTCAAAAGAAAAACAATATCTTGCATAATAAGAAAATTAGGTTTATTTACTTTTACAGAAATATTTATTCTGTATATAATTATTTTCAGGGGCTGCACGATGGCGCAGTGGGTAGCACAATCGACTCACAGCAAGAAGGTCGCTGGTTCGAGCCTAGGCTGGGTCATTTGACATTTCTGTGTGGAGTTTGCATGTTCTCCCCACAGTCCAAAGACATGTGGTATAGGTGAATTGGTTAAGCTAAATTGTCCGTAGTGTATGTGTGTGAATGAGTGTGTATGGATGTTTCCCAGTGATGGGTTGCAGCTGGAAGGGCATCCGCTGCGTAAAACATATGCTGGATAAGTTGGCGGTTCATTCCGCTGTGGCGACCCCAGATTAATAAAGGGACTAAGCCGAAAAGAAAATGAATGAATGAATGTGTGTACGTCATTATAGTGACCCAAGATATTTTAAAGTGTAGGTATATTTTTTGTCTGTGCAATTCAACTAAGCACAATTCACATCAAAGTGGAATCGTCTACTAAAAAGTAATGACAATATGTTTCACTTTTAATAACCATAGGCATAAAATAAAAGTATCAGCAACATTTGAAATGCTTTGAATGGCTTTACTACGGAGCAATGACTGCATGTATTCAAATACAAGTGTTACTGTCAGCAGTGGATATTTAAGATGTTGGAAACATTTTTTTTTTATTATCTTTGATGATGATGGTAGTAATAATAAAATTACTTGCACAAATTGAATCCTTTCAATTTTCAAAAGGTAAGAAACTATGTTTTCCTGTTTTCTTTTGTGTCTGTGATTGAAATATCAAGTGAGTTGTATGCAGTTGCAGCAGTTCCATCAAGATCCATTCATGTTAGATACACTGTATAGATCTGGGTCACTATAGACCTAAATGTGTAATAATTATTGGCAAAACGTTTATGCATTTAAAGGGTTAGTTCACCCAAAAATGAAAGATTTGGTTAATGACTCATGTTGTTCCAATCCCCCAAGACCTTGGTTTATCTTTGGAACACAAATTAAGATATTATAGATGAAATCCAAAAGTTCTCTGGCCCTCCAGAGACAGCAATGTTCACAAGATGTCCAAAAAAGGGACTAAAAACTTTCCATGTGACTTTACTGGTTCAACTGTAATTATACAAAGCTCCAAGAACATTTTTTGTGCATCCAAAAAAATTCGAAATATGACATGGTTTGCCTATATCTTCCCTTCCACATCAGGTTAGGGTGCCAGTTGGTAATTCCGTACTATAGATTAGTAAAACAGTACTATCGGCAATACAACATATTGCCAAAAGAGTCAAAAAAGTGCAACTTGCAAGCATTGTATTGCCCATGGTAACCTCGAACCACATAAGGGTGGAACCACATAAGGGTGAGCAATTAATAACAGAATTTTAATTTTTGGGTGAATTAATCATTTAAAGCTTAGGCAAACTATTCCTTACATTTTTAGTTTGGATTATAGTGAATATGTTTTTATTCTGCCTTAAATGCAGTTTCCTTTGCTTTTCTATCTACATATGCTGCGCTCACTCATTACACTTGTAAATCCATATGGCATCAGTGATAATGGAGCAGTTTGGTACATCACTGATGCATTCAGTCAAGGCTGAGAGGCAGAGGCTGAGTGTGAAGTAGGAATACAGTATATTTATGCTTCGTGCACTAAAGTATCTGTATGTAGGCTTGTTAATACTCTCGGTAACGAAAACAGCCTCCTACACGCTGAACCGCATCAATCAGCACCATTACACCTGGAGAAGAGCAGCTGGCAGGATAACAAAGTGAACATGAACACATTTACACATCAACCCAACATCAGAGAACACCCGACAGACCCCTGAAGAAGACACAGAGTAGGCTGAAAGAGATTTTCACAAACCATATTTCAAAAGAGTGCTGGACAGAGTGAAGACAGAAGATAATGCGTGATACAATACTTTATTGTATGTTCTGAAAAAATGCTTGTTTTGAAGTTGTAAGTAAAGCAAACATTATTCAAGTGAGTTTTACTGATAAATACTATTTTTGTTCTTGAAATTCAAAAATTAATATCTAATTTAATGTTGTTTTTTTGCTGTTTAAATAATTTTGAAATGTAATAATTTCTGAATGAAAATCGTTTCTAAATCTTTTTTGTCATGCATAAAAACATTAAATGTAAAATATTTTGATATTACATTTAAATGCATCACCATGCTCTTTCTTTTTATTATATTATTTAATATAAATATAATAATGATATTGCAATGTTATAATTATAATATAATAATATTTTTTAGCATTAAATTTTGCTTTCTGAGAATTCTTTAGAAAATATCTCTTTTTAATTAGGAAGAAACATTTTCTGTATTTTTCCCTTGTTTTTATTATTTTACTTAATAAAAATATAATAAATAATATTGCAATACATTCATTCATTCATTTTCTTTTCGGCTTAGTCCCTTTATTAATCAGGGGTCGCCACAGCGGAATGAACCGCCAACTTATCCAGCATATGTTTTACGCAGCGGATGCCCTTCCAGCTGCAACCCATCCCTGGGAAACATCCATACACACTCATTCACACACATACACTACGGACAATTTTAGCCTACCCAATTCACCTATACCACATGTTTTTGGACTTGTGGGGGAAACCGGAGCACCCGGAGGAAACCCACGCGAACACGGGGAGAACATGCAAACTCCACACAGAAACGCCAACTGACCCAGCCGAGGCTCGAACCAGCGACCTTCTTGCTGTGAGGCGAACGTGCTACCCACTGCGCCACCGTGACGCCCAATATTGCAATAATATAATAATATTTTTAGCAATAAACTTAGCTTTTGACAGTTCTTTAGAAAAGATCTTTTTTTAATTAAGAAGAAACATTTTCTGTATGCTGTCCTTGTTTTGTGTTTTCTTTCAAAGTGTTTTGTGTTTTGATTATAGTATTGATTATCTTTTGTGTTTTCCTTGTTTTGTGCTTTCTTTAAAAAAATACTTTCAAATAATTAAACTTTCAAAAAATGTGTACTTAAAAATGAAATATTTAAACTAAACCAAGAATCTAACATGGGCGACACGGTGGCTCAGTGGTTAGCACTGTCGCCTCACAGCAAGAAGATCGCTGGTTCGAGTCCCGACTGGGTCAGTTGGCATTTCTGTGTGGAGTTTGCATGTTCTCCCTGTGTTCGCGTGGGTTTCCTCCGGTTTCCCCCACAGTCTAAAGACATGTGCTATAGGTGAATTGAATAAACTAAATTGGCTGTAGTGTATGAGTGTGTATGGATGTTTCCCAGTACTGGATTGCAGCTGGAAGGGCATCCGCTGTGTAAAACATAAGCTGGATAAGTTGGCGGTTCATTCCGCTGTGGCGACCCCTGACGAATAAAGGGACTAAGCTGAAGGAAAATGAATAATGATTAATATTACAATAATATAATCATATTTTTGTCAGGTTCTGTGTTTTCCTTTGCCCCAGTGTTCGATGTGCTTCTGTTGTTGTCATGTGATTCCTTTGTTCTGTTTCCCGCCGTTTCCTAATGTTCATTAGTTTCACCTGTGTTCCCCTCCTGTGTCCCATTAGCGTGTGTATATCTACCCTTTAGTCTGTCTCCGTCTTTGTCGAGTATTGTATTGCCACCACCATTTGTCCATGTTCCTGTGTCTCCGTCTTCCCGTGTCTCCAGTTTCCAGTGAGTGTTGTGAATAAATCTTCGTGTTTGCTAAATTCCGTGTTTCGTGCCTGTGTGAGTAAAGCAACCGTGACAGAATACTCGACCTAAAAACAAACAAGTGCGGCGTGTTTTCCCCCGTTTTATTTTTATAGTCTTTTTTGCCCCAGTGTTTCCTTTTCCTCTCCCCCGTGTTCCCATGGACCCCATCTACAGCCCCGAATTCCTTCTCCTCCTGCTGGAGCAGGGGGAAAGCAGCCTCGAGGACCATACAAGTTTGTACTTATCTATAGCAAATTCCACCAGCTATCCGGACAACGTGCTCTGCGGGTTTTTCAAGACCAGCCTTAATCCCGCTTGCAGAGCACGGTTGTCCGAAGATGGTCCTCGGGGCAATTTTGCCGCCTATGTGGAGTGGACACTGGCGAGGAATGGTTCGACATTCACCGTCTGTGTAGAGGAAGAGCTCGCCAGTGCCACTCCTGACCCAGTGACCAGCCCAACACCACCGATTTGCAGGGAACGTTTGCCAGAGCCCACCGCAGACGGAGAGCCACCCGCGGTGCGCGAGCCATCGCCAACAAGAGCGACAGAGCCAAATACCACCGTGGAGGAGGAGCTCAAGGATCCGTCTGACCAGGTGCGAGAGCCGGCAACATCACCCAAGGTGGGAGTCCTGGTGGAGATAGAGGAACCGAGCGAGGGTCCCATCCACCCTCCCACTGCTAACGGTGAGCGACCGCTGGACACTGGGAAGTTACTCATCGACTTCTGGAGCGAAGTCAAGCCCCTTCCGCTGTTCCCAGACAGCAAAGACTCTTCTCCAAGTCAACTGTTTCCACACAGTCTTTTAATTCCCGATGCCCCAAGCTCCAGAGTCATGAGTGACTTCCCACCCATCCCACCCTCTTCGCCTCTGCTCATACCTATGACTGCAGCCAGTCAGCCAGCTCCAGCGCTGCTGCAGTCAGCTAACCCCCCAGCTCGCCCTCAAGCTCCAGAGGTGGAGCTCGCTCGGAGGTGCTGCCTGCCAGCATCGCCCTCTGGAGGGTGTCACCCAGCGTCAGCTCCTCCAGCCTCCGAGCTACAGACTCCACCTCGGCCCTTCGACCCTTGTGCTCCGCCTTGGCTCCCTCCTCCCTCGTCTCCGCCGTGGACCGTCAGTCCACCAGCTCCACCAGGCTCCCTCGTCCCTCCGGCTCCGCCTTGGTCAGTCGTCGCCCTTACTACGCCTCTGGACTCCACTCCTCTGGCTGCGCCTCGTCACTCCGTCCGTCCAGCTACGTCGAGCTCCTCCTTCCCTCCAGCTATGCCTTGGTCCTCTGTCGCTCTGGCTCCGCCGCGGGCTTCCGGACCCCCGCCGTTGCCTCGCTCGGGTGAGCCGTCTGCTCCACCCCGGCCCTCTGGGACCTCGGCGTCACCTTCACCCTACGGCTCTCCGTCTCCTCCTTGGGCTCCACCACCATCAGCGGCGTCTCCCTCGGTCGGCCCCCTGGAGTCGGCGGCCACTCCTCCTCCATGGCTCCTCCCTTCCTCGACTCCGCCCTGGGCCGTCCTTCTGGCTGTGTCCTGGGTCTTCCTGCTCCAGCTCCCTTCCTGGTTCCTCCCT
>CAIGQV010000641.1:9862738-9887012 GCA_903798115.1 Danio jaintianensis
GTTCCTCCCTCCTAAGACTCCTCCCTGGCCCCCTCCCATCCTCCCTTTTATGATGTAAAAGGCGCGAGGACACGCCTTCAAAGGGGGGGGGGTAATGTCAGGTTCTGTGTTTTCCTTTGCCCCAGTGTTCCATGTGGTTCTGTTGTTGTCATGTGATTCCTTTGTTCTGTTTCCCGCCGTTTCCTAATGTTCATTAGTTTCACCTGTGTTCCCCTCCTGTGTCCCATTAGCGTGTGTATATCTACCCTTTAGTCTGTCTCCGTCTTTGTCGAGTATTGTATTGCCACCACCATTTGTCCATGTTCCTGTGTCTCCGTCTTCCCGTGTCTCCAGTTTCCAGTGAGTGTTGTGAATAAATCTTCGTGTTTGCTAAATTCCGTGTTTCGTGCCTTTGTGAGTAAAGCAACCGTGACAATTTTAGCATTAAACTCTGCTTTTTTATTAATTCTTTAGAAAATATCTTTTTTTAATTTTTAATCTTTTTAATTAGGAAGAAACAATTTCTGTATTTTTTTCCCTTGTTTTGTGCTTTAAAAAACACCTTCAAATATTTAAACTTTCAAAACACAACAAATATTTGTTCTTGACTTTAATGCAAATTTAATGGATTAAAAATAAACAGAACTTTTCCCTCAATAAATCATAAGTCCAGCACACAAATCACCTGAAAATAGATTTCTATGATGATCTATCTTTTTCATTTGGATGCTATTATTTTGTACTTTAAATATTTAAACTAAACCAAAAATCCAACAAACACAGGGTGAAAACTATATGCTCATCCATCTTTTTAATAGGTATCTATTTTTTGTTTTATCCTTTGTTTTTCTTATCTTTTCAGTTTTTTAAAAATCATACAAACATCTTTTCCACAAAAAGTGATAAACTGATCTCAGCGTTGATGTGAATTCAATGGCTTAAAATAAAGCAACGATTTCTTCCCCCCTCACTTAAAAAATCCAACACACCTTTGTGCCGACCTGCAAAAGACAACTCAGCTAGCCAATACTCTATATTTACTAACATGTAAATACTAAGAGCTTCTTGTGACATGACTGTTTATTTTAAGACTAAGAGAAAAGCAGAATGAATATTTAATGGCATTTCATGGGGCTGAATATGCAGGAGAGCACAACTACATCACCGTAGAGCACTTTTGCGTGCGCGCGAGAGAATGTAAACTTTCCTGACATGTATCAACAAGGAGATTTATTTTTGTCTGTGTCCAGCCGTGAAACAAATCCCCAAAAATACAAAGCCGCACAAATCCAGATCTGAACATACACATGCGCACTTAAACAAACACACACACAAGCCCGAAACAAAAGCGCCTGTCTGTACAAACACACCGATTCAGGCTTTATAAAGGTGCTAAGTTGAAAACTTAGACCACCTTATTACTTCTATTCACAGCGATCTGTTAATTTGCGTCATCATGCGAGCTCTTATCTTGAATTGAAATTGTCAGAACAGTAATCAAACATGCATTTGTCCAGGAGCATGTAAGTGCTTTGCGGGAGCACAAAGCAAGACTGCTTCACTGCTCAGAAACTGCCATTCAGGGACACAAAAGCAAAGGAGCTTTGTGTTGCACAAGCCTGACAGAAAGTACAGTGCACTCCACGCATGGCCATCAGTCCAAAACCCTCACGTCTCACATGGCATTAGAAACAACGACAGAGAGACATGCGGAGTCATTTTATACATCCTGCAGCAGGCTACTGTAGAGAAGACAGGTGTACTACTGTAATGTTGTTTTTCCTTTTTACTTTATTACTGCTGAATTGGATTAATACCAAAAAAAGGAACCAAAAGATAAATTTCTACAAATTTTTGTTACATTTAATATACAGTGCTCAGTATAAATGAGTACACCCCATTTTGAAAATGAATATTTTTATTTACACTCAGTGTATAGGTAATATATGTTGATGCATTTGAATAAAACAGATTTAATAATTGGATATATATTTATTAAAATAATATTTTAGTCACTGAACATCTTTAGAAATAGAAAGATAATTCATTTAAATTATTGCAAAATATTGCAAAAACAAATTACAAACTACAAAATTTCAACAAAATTGTATATATTTTTTGCAAATTTGAGCTACAAATTTTTGGGCTGTTATTGTAAGTTATTTTATTAGATTAGCTCCAGATTTGGCTTCAGTGCTGACTAATCTAATGTATATTCACAAATATAATATTGTAAAGCATCCTATAGAAAATATTAATTTAAATGAGAGATTTGTGAGGGGTGAATTCATATATGCTGAGCACTGTATACAATAGTAAATGTTTTAAAAGTATTTTTCATTGCAGGTCACTTTCTATTTAGGAATATTTTTGGTCTTTTTAAAAAATTTTATTCATTCATTCATTCATTTTCCTTCGGCTTAGTCCCTTTATTCATCAGGGGTCACCACAGCGGAATGAACCGCCAACTTTTCCAGCATATGTTTTACACAGCGAATGCCCTTCCAGCTGCAACCCATGGGAAACATCCATACACTCTCATTCACACACATACACTACTGACAATTTAGCTTACCCAATTCACCTAAAGCGCATGTCTTTGGATTTGTGGGGGAAACTGGAGCACCTAGAGGAAATCCACGCGAACACGGGGAGAACATGCAAACTCCACACAGAAATGCCAACTGACCCAGCTGAGGCTTGAACTAGCGACCTTCTTGCTGTGAGGCAACAGCGCTACCCACTGTGCCACCGCGCCGCCAAAAAATTTATTTATGTATCATTAATATTTCATAACAAACATTGCTCCAAAGCTAATTGTTCATTCATTCATTTTCCTTCGGCTTAGTCCCTGATTTATTAGAAGTCACCACAGCGGAATAAAGCGTGCAAAGCTAATTGTAGTTATTAATAATATTATTAATATTGAATAAAAAGAAGAATACTTTTTTTTCTAAAATACTGAATATAATATTCATCTCTTAGTATCTCTCTTGTCAAAATTAAGTTTTACATTAATTGAATAAAAAGCACAGTCTTTAAATGTCATGAAACAAAAATTTAAAAAAGATACATAAAATAAAAAACATAAAAGATACATTTTTTCACACTTTCTTCAAAACCCACTGATGTAACAGACAGACGCTAGCTCATCTGAAAAAGAACAGAGCAGAACCCTTCACAGCCCACACAGCCTTGCATTACCTGAATCAATCTGATATCTATATATACGTACATCTATCTATTCTGCCCCTTACAATCCATTAACCTCTGTCAAACGACTGGCAACACATCCCTCCAAACAGGCAGCAAGCAGAAAAAGTGCAAATGCATCACTTTTTTCCCACCGATCTACTTTACAGACCAAAAAAAAATCACAATAATTTCTGAGCTAACAGCTAAAGGAGCATAAATGATGCTGCGGCTGATGATGACAGTGATTCATCTATGAAAAGTTCAGCCGTACATTAAGAAAGCTTGATTGAAAAAGATCATCGAGCGCCATAAAACCACAGGTCAGCATGTGTTGCCCAGATGTTCTCAGCTAATTTGGCTTCTTAAACTGAGTGGATTTTCCAGCGGCACCATGTGTTCATGAATTCCTGCTTGACCTCTCTGTGCCAGCAGGTTAGAAAGCGCACAAGGGCTGAAAATAGACTGATCAGGGGGGAAGTGAGGGCTGCATGTAGTCCCACACTCTGGAGCTTGACAGACAACTTCTCTCTGTAGGGAAGCAAGAGTGTGCTGGTTCTGTGCCCTCGGCTCGGGGTTCACGGGTCAGTGAGCATGTCCGAGCAGAAGGGGAAAGACATGATTCACTCACTCCAGCCTTCAGTTTACTCCCTTACTCATTAATTTACTCACACTCACACACATGCATGCTCGCCACTGCAATCAGGACAATCCGCTCTAGTCTATCACAAGAAACAACAGCCTTTAAGTACACTGTAAAAAATGCTGGGTTCCGCACAATCCCCCCCAAAATCCTCCCCAAAAAACTCAAGAATCATGTTGTTTCAGCTAATTTTAAATAAGTAGTTTGAACAAACAACAAATTCCATTTTTTGAGTGTAGAAAAAAAGAGTTTATGCACCTGAGAGTCAAAGTAATCATTAACTTTCAACAATAAAGGCTTTGAAATGGAGTTTTACAGCTTAAAGGGATAGTTCACCCAAAAATGAAAATGCAATTTGCTCACCGCCAGGCCATGACAATATGATTTCAGCCTAAAATCTTCACCTACATCTTGGATGGCCTGAGGGTGGGTAAAATTACAGCAATCTAAACTTTTTTTGGTTAATTATCCCTTTAATGTCTATATGGGTGACCATGTTTAGGTTTCTAATACATACCAATGAAACCCATTATCACATAAAGGGCTCTCTGATCAACTGATTTATATGTTATTATAAGACTTTTAATAATTTCTTCAGTAACCTACAGTAACGGGCGACGCGGTGGCGCAGTGGGTAGCACGTTCGCCTCACAGCAAGAAGGTCGCTGGTTCGAGCCTCGGCTGGGTCAGTTGGCATTTCTGTGTGGAGTTTGCATGTTCTTCCCGTGTTCGCGTGGGTTTCCTCCGGGTGCTCCGGTTTCCCCCACAAGTCCAAAGACATGCGGTATAGGTGAATTGGGTAAGGTAAAAATTGTCCGTAGTGTATGTATGTATGTGTGTGAATGAGAGTGTATGAATGTTTCCCAGTGATGGGTTGCAGCTGGAAGGGCATCCGCTGCGTAAAACATATGCTGGATAAGTTGGCGGTTCATCCCGCTGTGGCGACCCCAGATTAATAAAGGGACTAAGCTGAAAAGAAAATGAATGAATGAATGAACTTACAGTAACAGTGGATATATTTCTCTTGCTTTGTACTGAAAACTAGATGTGTGTGGAAAGTAAAATGTACTTAAAGGGACAATATGTAAAATTTTTTAATTAAAATATACGAATACTGCTAGAACAGTGTTATATATTTTGCTGACTTTCACACCATTCACACAGGGCGTTAGCGTCAACGCTTCCCATTCACTTTGAATGGGTGATGTCAAGTGCTGCCAAACTGAATTGTGGATCCGTGGCACTGCAGAAGTTGGGGATTTTTCAACTTTTCAAGCGCCAACGGAAGCTTCAGCCAATCAGATCGCTTTATGCAAATACCCCAGCTCAGACAGTAGCCGATTGCGGACTAATTTCATTGGCTGATGCTGCTATGACGATCGCGTCAGCCCCAACTTCAGACATGCCCTCGGTCAAGCGTGTGAATGCACGGTTATGTACTTGCATGATCCTAAATGTTTTGAAAAATGTTTAAATCCAGAGAAATAATCAAGTTGAACTAGTGACATGGACGGTGTCCTGTATCGCCAAGCAAATTATGTCATACACCCTTGATTCCACTCTCAGTCATGGCATCATGAAAATAAGCCTTTGTTTGTTGTGAATACACACCCTCTAGTGGCAAAAATAACATACTGTGGCTTTAAAAGTGTTTACATGTACACAAACAAAAAAGTCCACCTGGGTGGTAAAAAAAAGAAAAGTCTTACGCTGATGATACACTGGGCAACTTTTTGAGCAATGTTGCTGGGCAACTTAGGGAAATTATATCATAAATGCAACCCAGGCTAATTCTGAAAATGTACCGCTATATACATTTCTGGAGAGCGCCAAATACATCCCAGGAAGTGCATTTTTTTGCAGTTTTTGTTTTTGCCAAATCCACCAGAGACCGCTGTGTACGCTTTTTGAGATCTCAAATTTCTCTCGCGAGTGCTATTCTCGCATAAATCCGCATCCACTGACTGTCGACTGACTGAATGACTGACTGACTGACTGACCGATCGTCTGACCCACCCTCCTCCTTCCCTAAACCCAACCAATAGTGTTTTCAAAAGCACTGATTGACCCATTTCTGGCTACATAATTTGCAATCTCCAGAAATGTCTATAGGGCTACATTTTCAGAGTGAGCCGATGTTGCATAAATGGGCAACCGGGTGAGACACAGGGTAACTAATTAGGGCAATGGGCCACAGATACAACAATGTTGCTCATTCTTAATAGAAAAATAGCCAAGCAACATCACTCTGCAAAATTGCCAGGCAACAATGCCCAAAATGTTGCCCTGTGTATCATCAGCATTAAATTCGGTAGTGTTTTAAGCATTATAACATGACTTCTAGGTGGACCTAGGTGGTTACTAGGTGGTTGCCCTATTGGTCTAATTAAACTTCAGCTGGTTCAAAATGCAGCTGCTAGAGTGTGTTCTAGAACAAAGAAATATGATCATATTACTCCAGTTCTTTCATCATTGCATTGGCTCCCTATTAAATATCGTATAAATTGTAAAATTTTATTGACTACCTACGGAGCCCTGAATGGCCTAGCTCCCCAGTATTTGAGGGAGCTCCTGGTGTATTATGTGTATTAGCATACACATAAAACACAAATGCTTTTGAAATACAAATCCTTTAAAGGATTTTTAGTTTGCATTATTTAGGGCAACCGGAGCCGGGAACACTTCCCAAAAGACATTATAATTTGAATGGCATCTGCGCTTATGTTAGTCTTTTTTTTTTATTGCTGAGGTTTCCATAATCCTGGACCAGGCCGTATTCTGAGCAGCTGCTGTGGTGGTCATGAAGGAGTGGAGAGCATGAGACTGATTCCTGTAAAACCCCAGTGACAGACGAGTCTTCGCATTAACCTGAAGGGCCAGCCTGTACACCAGCCGGTGACCTCTCCCACCGGCAGCATCTCCACAATGGACGTCCAGCGTTCTCCAGCATCCGGCGCCTAGACTGCAGCTCTGCACAAGACGTTTGGCCATAGGAGAAATGGTCGTGCCCAACTGAGCCTGGTTTCTCTCGAGGTTTTTTTTTCCTTCACTTTCGCCAATTGGTGAAGTTCGTTCCTCGCCGCTGTCGCCACTGGCTTGCATGGTTCGGGACCTGTGGAGCTGCGCATCGATGGATTTGCTCTTCAGTGTTTGGACTTTCAGCAGTGAAAATTAAACCACACTGAACTGAACTAAACTGAACTTAAACTCTGAAAACTGGACTGACACTGTTTCAGTTTACTGTACTCTTCTATGTTAAGCTGCTTTGACACAATCTACATTGTAAAAGCACTATAGAAATCAAGATGAATTTAATTGAATTGAACTTCATTGTCCTTTTGGGAGTTATTTAATTTGGGATCAGAAAACAGGAATCTCATACTGATTAATGAGATTATTAAACTTCAAATGGTTTGCTTAAATGAATAAAAACTGCACATTTTAGAGTAAAACACATTACTAACTTCAACTTTCTCAAAACTATTATGTTGATAACAAAAACAGTATCTAGCATATAAATAGATTAAAATGTAGATAATTCAACAATTAGTAAAAAAAAATACACTACCTGACAAAAGTCTTGTCGTCGATCCCAGTTGTAAGAGCAACAAATAATAACTTGACTTCTAGTTGATAATTTGGAAAAGTGGCAGAAGGTACATTTTTCTGATGAATGTTTTAACTGCATCCTAATCATCACAAATACTGCAGAAGACCTATTGGAACCCGCATGGACCCAAGATACTCACAGAAATCAGTCAGGTTTGATGAAGGAAAAATTATGGTTTGGGGTTACATTCAGTATGGGGGCGTGCGAGAGATCTGCAGAGTGGATGGCAACATCAAAACATTTGTGCTGCCCATTACATTACAAACCACAGGAGAGAACAACTTCTTCAGCAAGATAGCGCTCCTTCTTATACTTCAGCCTCCACATCAAAGTTCCTGAAAGCAAAGAAGGTCAAGGTGCTCCAGGATTGGCCAGCCCAGTCACCAGACAAGAACATTATTGAGCATGTCTGGGGTAAGATGAAGGAGGAAGCATTGAAGATGAATACAAAGAATATTGATAAACTCTGGGAGTCCTGCAAGAACACTTTCTTTGCCATTCCAAATGACTTTATTAATAAGTTATTTGAGTCATTGCAGAGATGTATGGATGCAGTCCTCCAAGCTTATGGGAGTCATACACAATATTCATTCTTTTTTCACTGCACCATGACTTTATTTTCTATACTGTACATTATTTCTGTTAAGTGACAAGACTTTTGTCTAAGCAAAGTCAGTCCTTACTGTCCTAATTAAATAATTACAAATCAAGGCATTTTGGTAAAATAAGCTTAATCTAGAGGCCTTTGCCTTTCATATAAGTCACTTCTGATAGCAAATGATCAACAAGAAGTCAAGTTATTATTTGTTGTTCCTAAAACTTGGATAGGCGACAAGACTTTTGTCAGGTAGTGTATACATATCTTTTAAAGCAGAAATATAAAAAGCTAGACTAAAAAGTGAATGTTTCGATGAAGATATATCAGGCACCTTCAAAGCAGCGACTACTGATTCTGAGTTTGTAACAATTGCAGACTTTAATGTATTGTATGATCTGCAGATTCTGAATGGATAAATGAAAGTTTGCAAATATAAAAATGAAATTACCATCTCTGGTGAAAAAATTTTTGAGGGCAGCAGGACAGTTATTGACGACCACCTCTCCAATATCAGCATGGTGCCAGCAAGAAATATTGTCCCATATTCCTCTGCAACCTGAAACAGAAAACAAAACAACAGTTTAATACACCTGGATCTCAAAATATGCTTTAAAAAAACATTGCAGCCAGTGCACATGAGAAACCTGACACATGTTTGACAGGAATCAGAGAAAACGCTGAGCTCAAGATAAGATCCGCACTCATTTACCAATGTTTTAGGTGATGAGTGCACCTAAACAGGTTTTTGCTTTTAACTTAAAACCACAAACAGTGCATAAATCACACCTCGAGTTTGACTTTGATTTAACATTAAAGGTACTACAGTACAACCAAAAAACCCAAAAAAGGGGAAAGTCACTGCGTCTCTTGAGACCTGCCCACAGGGACGGGATGCATTCCGGCATCTATGGTCAGATAAGTGTTTTGTGAAGGTCTGGACATAAATAGAAAGAGGTTTGACAATGACATCACACCACCATTCATCATCATCATCTACAACTTCATACACTCTCATAAACACTGCAAATAGAAAATTACAGCAATGAGGGCATTTAGTTCTTTATTTGTATGAAAGGGACAGTTCATCCAAAAAAAGGGACTTTCAGGCCAAATAGTTTTTAGAACAAAAGGTTTTTTAAGGTTGAGCCTATTGAGCCGAACGAGTGACGTTTAATTAGTGCTCTTCCAATGTCAGATTTCAGCTGTTCATTGTCTATGTACACAACATGGATAAACTACAATTAGGCACAGCTCAAACACAAATAAACTGATCATCTATCAAGTGATAGGTCAATTCACCTATACTGCATGTCAGTAACCGTGTTAACCGTGCTAACCACTGAGCCACCCATGTCTTGAAAAAGATTTTAACCGCCAAATTTGCATGTTTATATTTCACCAACCAATTGAAATATTGAAATGTATATAAAGTAAGTGCAGTAATTTTTTTGAACAAAATAAAAATGATCAAATAAATGTGTACTGTTAAATCTGTTAACATGGATGCCGAAAAAACACACATTGCTTATATTCTGCTTGTGCGTATGGTATGAAAAAGGGCTTAGTGTTAAAGGTCCCTTGAAAATTAAAAAGTTTTTAGATGTTAGTATCAGTACGTTAGTTTTAAGGATATCTATAAGCTAGTGTGCTCTAAAACAGTGACAAAATTCACATTTAGAAGATAAAAACCTGATATAAACATCCAAAGCTTGCAGTTTGTCACTTCTGCCTAAATGGATTTTTTTCTCATACTTCAGTTTCTCATCAAATCTTGACCAATCAAATGCTCTCTAGTATCTGACATGTCCTGCCCACTTCAAGATGCTTCTCATTTACTTTCATTTGATGCGTTTGAGCTCAGCCACTCTCACTGGCAGAGCGGTGATAAAACAAAACTGTTTAAAAAAATTAGCTGTTTTTTTAAAAGGGGAGGAGCTACTCTGTCTTCATGTTTCAGTTGAGATTACGTCAAACATTAAATGAAAAATGCACATTTCAAAGCACTTTACTGGACCTTTAAAAGAAGAAGATGATTTCATATGTAAAAATTATCAATATTGATCAATTGAATGCATCCTTGTTGAATAAAATGGTTCAAAAACAAATCTTTCTGACCGCAAATGTTTGAACAGCACTGTGCTCCTAAGAATAAAGAAAGTCATGCAGGTCTGAAACCTCATGAAGGCGAGCACATAATGACAGAGTTTTCATTTTTGGCAACTTTTGCTTTAAACAGCTGCATCTTCTCTAAAACAGCTGGCCAGTTCGGAGGGAAAATAAGGAATCTAAACAAAGAGAAAACATGTCACTCGGCAAGCATTGTTGAAGGAACAGTAAACACTTTCTCTGATTGTTCAATGCTCCGTCCACTGTGCCCTTTTATGAACCATCAGAAATGTGGGAGACATTAAGTGGCCGAACTGCTTTTTTTTTTCCACTCATTTCCAGAGGGACTCATTTACCCATTGGAATGGTCAAGACCTGTTTGCATTTGCTGAAAAATAATTACCATTAATTGGAACATCTGTGTGTTAATGGACATCTTCCAGCTGTCAACAAAACAAACCAAAGCAAAGCATTTTTTTTCCACACTCCTGATTTTGTAGATGCAAAACAAGAAGAAATAAACTTCGCAAATTTATGAAAGGCTGTCTATGAATGAGTGCATACCGATTCTGCCAATTTCTGCTTTTTTGTGTGAACACAGTTGTTTAACATTGAATTTGTTACATAAATAAACAACGTTGAAGATAGTCCCTCACAGTTATTGACCGCATGTTGTAAGATTACAGCCAGCGAGCAGAGAAAAGCAGGGGAAAAAAGCAGGAGAAAATATTCAAATCTCATTTGAAACAAACATCAGTTACACTGAGTCATCATGAAAACATCTGGGTTGTTAAGAGCTTCAAAAAAAGATCTGAGAGCTGTCATCACAAAACCATAAGTATCTTTGTAAGAAAAATAACAATAATAACAATAATAATAATAATTTGTAAAAAAAAAAAAAAAAAAAAGTTGGTTTAAACTGCAATATTATTACTGCGTTTACAGTAATTTCTTTAACAAAATGCAGTCTGTTTTCATTAATAGTCAGATTTTTTTATTTATTTCCAGTTTTAATTTTAGTTACTGTTAGTAATTTTGCTGTGTGTTTGTCATTACTATTATTATTATTACTATTATTATTATTATATTATATAATTAACATAATAATATAAACATTATTTTATTATGCTAATTATGTAATAGTATTGGCGACGCGGTGGCGCAGTGGGTAGCACGTTCGCCTCACAGCAAGAAGGTCGATTAATAAAGGGACTAAGCCGAAAAGAAAATGAATGAATGAATGTAATAATATTGATGATGATAATTCATTCATTCATTCATTTTCCTTCGGCTTAGTCCCTTTATTCATCAGGGGTTGCCACAGCGGAATGAACCGCAAACTTATCCAGCATATGTTTTACACAGCGGATGCCCTTCCAGCTGCAACCCAGTACTGGGAAACATCCATACACACTCATTCACACACATACACTACAGCCGATTTAGTTTCTTCAATTCACCTATAGCGCATGTCTTTGGACTTTGGGGGAAACCGGAGCACCCGCAGGAAACCCCCGCAAGAACATGCAAACTCCACACAGAAACGCCAACTGGCCCAGCCGGGGGTCGAACCATTGACCTTCTTGCTGTGAGGCGATGGTGCTATCCACTGTGCCACCGTGCCACCCCTTGATGATAATAATAATAATAATAATAATAATAATAATAATAATTTGTAATTAAAAACTTTTTTTTTTAAACTAAAAATACAATGTGATTACCAAAATTCTTTTTATTATTTCTGAAAGGTCATGTTTACCTTAAAACAGTTGGTTTAAATTGCAATATTATTACTGCTCTTACTGTAATTTCTTTAACAAAATGCAGTCTTGGAGACTTCTTTAAAAAACAGTTAATTGTTATAGAATAAGTTTAACATAAGAAAATAAGAGACACAAAGTTATTCTAAGAGAAAAGCTGTCCTCCAGATGTGGGTCATGTCCAATTCAGACAATATAAGTATCATGTTCAACATTGACCTTAAAAAGCTGGAGCCAAAGCGACTCAACCTCTATGAGGCAACAGTACATGTGATTCTACATCTGCCAGAGCAACGCTGAACAGAAACAATGAGACATTCACTGATTATGCAGGACAAACAATGTGCTGAGAGCTCATTTCAAAGTCTTTTATTATCCACCCTTTTTCCCCACTGTTTAAATGCATCTGAAATTATGGGTTTCACGTACAAAAGAACTGAAGCAAATAATTTCAAATAATAAGGTTGCGCTACAAATAATCCAAATATAGGTGTGAAAACTGATTAAGAGGTACGTTTGGCTTTGTGCTTTGCTTTTATCTATCATGAAAATAACATTACGCTGTTTCAATGTGACATTCAGTGTGCCTCTTTTGAGATAAATGTCCCATTTTAATTCAACTCCTGTAATATTGCTGCAGAAAGACTCGATTTGAGTTTTATTCATGGTCTGCTGAAAGTCATTTGTTAATTCTAATAAGTTTTCTTATAATATAGGATGGATGAATGGTGAGAAGAATAATACCAGCTCATTGTGCCACGTTTTTTTCAACATATTTTTTTACAGTTTATGGAAGTTACTCCTAAAACTCACGCTAAACATCATGGGGTGTAGGAAGAAGGTGGATAATGTTAGTAGAGAATGAGATTGCCTACAGTGAATGTCGCTTTAAGATACTGTACACAGAAGATGTTGTAAGTGGATTTAGAGAAAGATGTAACATGCCTGCACAGACACACACAGTAATGTTTTACCTTCAGTGTGCAGAGGAGGCTCGTCTGCCAGATTGCCCAAACATTCCTTCTCTGCCATCTGCAGCTCATACAGAAACTGACAGTTTGCATGTCTCCCGCTGACCTTCAGGGGCAAGAAAAGAAAATCAGCCGTCGTATGATCTTAGTCCTACTGCCTCCAAAGAAACAGTTTAAAATGACTAGCACGGAGTCACTGACACTACAAAAACTGACTTATTTAACAAAAAACTACTTTAACATTTTTTAGTAAATTTAACAAATAATTGCAATTAAATGGCATGTAACAATATTTTATGTTACATATATATATATACATGCTTATTTTAATAATAGTTTTACAGTGCATGACTGTAGTCTATATTGATATTTTGAATAGTTTATTTTTATATATTCCATTCATTCATTCATTTTCTTTTCGGCTTAGTATCTTTATTAATCTGGGGTCGCCACAGTAAAATGAACCGCCAACATATCCAGCAGTTTTACGCAGCGGATGCCCTTCCAGCCGCAACCCATCACTGGGAAACATCCATACACACTCATTCACTACGGACAATTTAGCTTACCCAATTCACCTATAGCGCATGTCTTTGGACTGTGGGGGAAACCGAAGCACCTGGAGGAAACCCACGCGAACACGGGGAGAACATGCAAACTCCATACAGAAATGCCAACTGACCCAGGAGAGGCTCGAACCAGCGACCTTCTTGCTGTGAGGCGATTGTGCTACACACTGCGCCACCGTGACGCCCTTATATATTCCGTTTTCTTTTTAATTTTTATAATTACGTTTTTTGATTTTGCAGTGTTTTTTTAGGGCAGCACAATATATCGAAATTAAATCAAAATCGTCATTCAGCAAAAGCTACTATTCTTTTGCACATCTTGTCAGAAAAGCACGGCTCTGTGATCAGTAGTAAATTTCCTTCAAAGGCCAGAAGGCGCTTTTTGCATAGAAACTGCAAATATGCCACAAATATTGCCATGTACGAATAATATCCATAGACAACATTGGAGCACACAACTTTGAGGTATTTAAATGTTGAGGAGCAAGCTCATTGGTTAATGAGGCGACAGTAACTAATAACCACATGTAGTTGGAAACAGATTGGATAGAACAGCCTGTGCACCCCATAGAATAGATGACAGAACTTATGTAGATGACAGAATATATATATATATATAGTCAAGGCTGAAATTATTTATACCAATGGCAATTTCTGACTTAATCTGAAATGTAAATTCTGAAATGTAAAAAAAATGCAGAGAAATATCTTCTGGGAGAAGCCTGTGCCATTTCCGATTAAAAAAAAACCCAGCTTGCTGGCTAAATAAAAGTAACTTTAAGTCAGAATTTGTTATATAATTTCTTATATACAGAATTAATTATATATTAAACATTTTAATCTCTGCTTTTTTAAAATGTGAACATTTTTATTTCAGTTTTAGTCATTTAAGCAAATGTTGCATTGAAAAGCAATTTCTGAGTAAAATTCCTTCTACCCTAAATTTACAAATATTTTGTTTATTTTTTATATTTGATTTTATTTCAGTTAACTTTCCATGGTTTTAAGTATAATAACGAAATAATACATATTGATAGACAAGCATCCTGCAGCTTGGAGATCTACATAAACATCATGAGGTTTATCACCACCGAAGGCAGCAGCTATTAATGTAAAGCAGTGAACTCGGTTAAGATGGCTTCCTGGTGACATCATCTGAAGTGACTGACCAACACTCAAAGCTGGTGTGATCAAAGAGTCGCCACAAAGCCTGTTCTAGCAATGGACGAAAAATCCTCTATTATAAGAACCGTAATGATATCAAGGGAATTAACCAGTCACATGAAGCCTTCAGTTGAAGGTCTCAGATGCTGTTTAGTCATGGACTGTTTAAAGAATGTGTGGGAAAAATATCAATGTTTTAAATTTTCAAATAGAAGCACTCTATCTGACACCAAAGACTGTAAGAACAAAAGTCGCACCAAGTCTTGAGTTAAAGATATGATTAATGGTGTTTAGTCTTGGATTGTTTAATGACTGTGTTGAAAATATTGCTTCAAAGTAACTGACATCACAAGAGTTTGACATTTTAAATTTGAATTTTTAAATTTTTTAAATACAAACATTTTATTTGACTTCAACAACAGTAAAGAAGGAGTAGTTTATTTTGGAGGGAAATTGTTAGCATGGCGTTTGACATCAAAAACTATTAAAACATAAAGAGTGTTTAAAATCCAGATGTTTAAAATGCAAGATCGTGTATGTGTGTGTGCTAGTCACTTCGGCTTCTGTTTTTTCCAAGCTAACATCACAGAGACAAATCAGCCCCAGATCAGAAAAGGACATAAGCCAACACTTAAATTCTGTCATAGCTCGTCTCTTTCAAAAAATCTTAAGCTAAATCGTTGGTGAGAGAAGCCCTTCTCAGCTTTCTTCTCTATATATATCACAGATAGCCACACACACTAATAATATGAATGATTCTATCAGGATTATTCTGGATCATTACTGTCAGAGCGAACTCACACTGGCTGAGATTAACTCAGGCTGAGAGCAATTACAGCCGAGTCCAAAACAGATCTGACATTCTCACCGTTTATTTTTATTTTTTGTAGCTTACCCTTGAGAGAGCAAATATAAACTCAGCATGTGGATTACCCAAACTTTGAATCCAAATTTGACAAAAAAATATCACAACGCGCTTCAGGAGTTTGTCACATTTTAATGACATTTGTGAGAAGAGCGCATCGCATATATCGGTGCTGATACTCTGCTGTCCCGGTTTAGCAGACATCAGCCGGTCGCGCGGCTCATATCTGACTCATCCTTCTGCTTCATGGGAATTGACACATTTTTCAAAAATGATTTGTTGTGAAACGGAATGGAGGCTTTGTAGATGAAAGGGGAGCATCTGGTGCAATAAACATGTAAAACAGCTCCACCTGCTTTTCTAAAAGTAAACTAAGTGACAGGGATGCAAATGTCAAAATGAGACGACTGTTTCAGATGATGAGATAAATGACACTTATCGGGGCTTTAAAGGATGAGTGAGGAAAATAATTCCAGCTTTCATCTTGAAAGGTCATTTTAAATACCGTATAGGCAAGACTTTGAGTTTTGAATTTTCAATTCACAGTTTAAAGAGCCCCTATTATGTGTTTTTGAAAATTACCTTTCATGCAGAGTGGAACATAGCTCTAAGTGAATGAAAACATCCAGCTGAGGTTTAAATCTGAAAGTGCCCCATGTTTAAAACTATTCATTCTCAAATGAACCAGCTTCTTCTTCCTCCAGATCACAACCTGTAAGTGTGATTAAAATGGTTGCCTACTTGTTTTCTGTAGTTATCAAAATACGTATTAAACTGTGTGTTGTAATCGCTCTACGCGGCTTGTACTGTATCTCTGGTTAAATCCTTATTGGGCTATAAATGTCACACCTAAAACCATGTGGAAAACGCAATGTGTGCCAATTCCTTTATCGATTTAAATGCAATTCTGAGTACACAATCCCCTGGTGTCTGTCGTTGCTATGCCACCATCAGGCGTTCTTACTAAAACTATTAAAAACACTGCTTTTGCTTTCATTTCATTGGTTTGAACCGCCCAAGCAAAACGCACCTCCATCGAGCTCATGGGTGCCACGGTCAATGTTCAAAATAGTTCAACATTTGCTAATGGCTCGATTAATACTGAATATATATTGTTGTTTTTACTGGGGATTTGGTTAAGAATAGAGGAATATGCTGGTGTTTAACTGCATTGCTTTAATGATTTTCTGCATTGGGCTCACACATATACTCTGTACTCTGGCTGCTTGTTGCATTAACATAAGCCGTGGTGGTGTCCTTTCCACCACGCACTGAACACAGTCGACCAATCACAATAGACTGGGTAATCGGACCAATCACCGCAGATTAGCATCACGTAGGTGGGTTTTTGAAAAAACATTTTGAGACAATAAAAGTGTTTTTGGACCTGCATGCATAGCAGCCTGTTGTTGGAGACCCCCAAAATCCAAATTATGACCTTTTATTATGCATAATAGGAGCTCTATAAATAAAGCATAGTTCACCCCAAAATGAAAATGACTCATTATTTACTCACCCTTAAGTTGTTTCAAACCTTTATGAGTTTCTATTTTCTGTTGAACACTAAAGAAGATATTTTAAAGAAAGCTAAAAGCCTGTAACCATTGACTTCTATAGTGAAAAAATATATACTACGGAAGTCAATGGTTACAAGTTTCCATCTTTCTTCAGTATATCCTATTTTGTGTTCACCAGAAGAAACTTAAACTGGTTTGGAACAAATAAAGGGTAAGTAAACGATGATATATATATGTCATTTATTCTCGTGATGACAGTTTTTGACTCTTTCTGACCTTCTAACAACTGGAGTCAATACAATGAATATGGATCAATATATAAAAACATGAGGGTTTTTCATTAGCCACTTGAAACAAACTAAACCAGTGTTATAGAAAACACATACATTTAATTATATTTTAATAACTAGTAAACATATTGATATATTATTGATATATATTTATGAAAAGTTATAAGCTGAAAAACGCACAAAAACTGCACAAAAACACTTGTCATGCAGAAATTACTAGTAAATTCATTAAATATTACTAGTGCTGGGTTAAAATTAATCGAGCTTAATCTCATTCCAAAATAAAAGTTTGTTTTGACATAATATGTGTGTGTGTATTATACATATTTATTATTTACATGTGATAGAAACAAAATTATACAAAACAATTTTGTTATAGATCATTTAAATGTATAGATAATTTGTATCATATACATATATATTTTATATCTAAATATTAATAAACATTTTCTCAAATATATGCATGCCTGTGTGTATTTATTTATTCATTCATTTTCTTTTCGGCTTAGTCCCTTTATTAATCTGGGGTCGCCACAGCGGAATGAACCGCCAACTTATCCAGCATATGTTTTACACAGCGGATGCCCTTCCAGCCGCAACCTATCACTGGGAAACATCCATACACACTCATTCACACACATACACTACGGACAATTTAGCTTACCCAATTCACCTATACCGCATGTCTTTGGACTTGTGGGGTAAACCGGAGCACCCGGAGGAAACCCACGCGAACACGGGGAGAACATGCAAACTCCACACAGAAATGCCAACTGACCCAGCCGAGGCTCGAACCAGCGACCTTCTTGCTGTGAGGCGATTTTGCTACCCACTGCGCCACCGCGTCACCCATGTGTATTTATATATACATAATAAATAAACCCAGTACAGGCAATTTTTGCCCGGCACTAAATATTACAAAAGAATCTGCAAAGTGTAATTAAAGTAAGAAATGTACAATCCTGCAAAAAACATGTCCCAGTAAATAATATAAATATAAATCGTTTAGTGCACTTATCCAGTGCATTTTCATCTTTAACCAAAGCTGATCTTTAACTTCAGTGTCAGTAATGTCATCTAATCCTGTTTGAAATATTGTTCTGCGTCCTGCTGTATATGGCTGTTCATGTGTGACACAGTTTCCTGCTCGCTCATGTTTAAACCCCACTGGAGTCACCACCACCACAAGCTCATTTCCACAAGTTTTTTAGGGATACAGATTCATCTGAAGGGTATGAAGGGAAATTTGCTTTAAAATGAAATGCGGCTGCAGACAGTATATTGCACTGAAACTGTTGACAATGACAAACGGCAACAGAAATAGCATCTGATTAAATTGAATTGTGGGTGTTAGGGAATAAAACACACCGAAACACCACATACAAAATTGGTGCACTTCATTTTGTAAGTTCAACGCCTACCATTATGAACATCTTTTGCTATCTCTTCTATGATTTGACGATTTGTTTTGAGCTACTATCTCTCTAGTCAAGAAGATTTAAGCAGCAAGAGGCGAATCTGGATTCTGGCAGTCTGCTAGTGAACTGGGTCAGCTGGAAAGCATGAAACTTTGCAAATGTCATCATCTGATTATCTGAGAACGTGTGGTCTTGTGTTTATGCTGAAAAGCAGTTGTGCAACTGTTATCAGTGTGCAAGCCAACTTCCCATTTCTCACACTGCAGCATAAAGCATCTTTCTTGGTGTAATTAGACATTCATAATGAGAATAAGAATTGCAGTGTAAGGTCAAAACAGTTCTGAGAGTTTGCTTTGTTTAAACAGTTGTGCTCCACACAAAAAGCTGTTATGATTATTATGAATAAAGTAGAAACTCTTTCATTTTCTCACCCTCATTTTATTCCAAAGCAGTACGAGTTTTGTTCATCTTCGTAAAAAACAAATGAAGATTTCAAGAGTTCACACTTAGATATTGTTTGATAAGAATAGCAGGTTTGGCATGCTGTCCTGGGAGAGAACCCTAAGCTCGGAGATAATTGAGCTCCTGGTCAATGAGCATGTAAGGGGGTACGAGATCAGGTAGTTCTCGAGAGCTCCCCCTGGTAAAGGAGGAAAAAGGGGAGATGGAGTGGATGGGGGGGATTCTTCAAAAAACCAAGATAAGGGAGTAATGCTAGACGGGATATTTATTGTGAGTTTGGAATAATCTCCTCTGAAAATTAGTTTGTGAAACTTCACTCATAATCAAAGGTTCTGTCCCTCCAAAACATTATGATGAATTAAAATGTTCACAAATAGATAAAAATAAATAAGTCCATATTAATCTAGAAGGTTCATTTTTTTCTTTATATATATATAGTGCCAAACTGATTTAATTTAAGCTTTTAACATATCACATATAATATTGATCAAACATATCTGACTGACACTCAGAAACAAACCTCATTGGTTCATGTTGAAACTGTGCCATGTGAAAGATAAGAATGAATCTCATTGGTTCTCAGGAGTCAAACTAATGCTTATATGTGAATAAATGATAAGTTAAAGTGATAGTGTCTCAGTTAGAAAACTGATGCTGGGATCACACCAAAAGCAAAACTGAGTATTCATAGATATATTGTATACATACGAAGCCACTGCAAATGTTTGAAAATGTGTTAATTTCTGAATTTCTGAATATGCTGAATGATGCAGAATTCGTCTCAATCATATCTTTCAAGCAAACAATTTGACGCAAGTGGAAAATTCTTGAGTTCAAAAACATACCATGAATAAACTAGGGCAAGTGCTCCGCATTTGTTATGAAGCCAACATTAGAATAATTGCTCAATTCAAATGGATTTTTTATCCCTTTTGTTGAAAAAAAATCTTCATTTGTGTTCTGAATATGAAAATATATTCATTTATTGGTTTGAAACAACATGAGGTTGATTGAATAACAGAATTTTCATTTAAACTTTCCCTTTAAACAAAGGGTAAACTAACCCTTTAAGAAATATATTTAGTTACTTATTTTTCTATATGGGGCTGCACGGTGCCGCAGTGGGTAGCACGTTCGCCTCACAGCAAGAAAGTCGCTGGTTCGAGCCTCGGCTGGGTCAGTTGGCGTTTCTGTGTGGAGTTTGCATGTTCTCCCTGTGTTCGCGTGGGTTTCCTCTGGGTGTTCCGGTTTCCCCCACAGTCCAAAAACATGCACTATAGGTGAATTGGGTAAGCTAAATTGTCCGTAGTATATGTGTGTGAATGGGTGTGTATGGATGTTTCCCAGTGATGGGTTGCAGCTGGAACGGCGTCCGCTGCGTAAAGCATATGCTGGATAAGTTGGCGGTTCATTCCGCTGTGGTGACCCCAGATTAATAAAGGGACTAAGCCAAAAAGAAAATGAATGAATGAATGAATTTTTCTATATGGTCATTTTGTCCTGTACTGATGGTAGGATTTTTCTTTTTATTATTAAAAGAAAGAAGCCACTAAAACATGGTTTTCTAGATCCACAAATGCCTGTCACAGAAATACAATACAACACAATACCACCAATTCCCAGGAGCACGAGGAGTAGCTAAATAAAAAATGACATTAAATGCTGCTGTATGAAATTGGTCCGGGATTGAATGGATTGAGCACAACCACACACAACTTCCTCCCGGGAGCTTTGATGGGATCTCTGTGTAATATGTCTTCAGTATCTGATGAAACCTTTTGATCCGCGGATTGAAAACCTAGTTTTAGGGACATTTGGGGGCAGATATTGCATGAGCTCTACAAATCATTGGAAATTTGAAAAGTAGTAGAAAAATGCAGTTTGATCATAAATACAAAACAATTACACTGGAGCTCATTCTCAGCGCTAATCTATGACAAAGACTGAGTGGAAAACATCAAAGAAAGTAATCTTGGATTCAAATCCATACAGAAGACAGACCGAACAGATATATGATACAAATGGAAAATTCTGGAGTTTGTCTGTTACACGACGTCTCTATGCCTCTGGGGAGATGCAGCCATATGGACCCAGAGAGTTGCACTTTAATTAAGGCCATAAAGAGATGCTCTGGGATCTAAAAGATAAGTAATTGAGTAATGGACTTTTGAATAGATAAGCTTTGGCTTATTTAAAACGAGATTAACAGCGGAGCTTGTAAACAATAGATTATATAAGTTTATTTATGGTGCATCGCTTTCCCTGCAGTATCTAAAATATTTATCTTTCACCTTGACATGTACAATGCCAAAAAAAATCACATTTTTGATCAGTGACATTTCCGCATACTGAAAAAGATTTCAATAAATTGTAGGATTAACAAAAAAAATCTCATGGCAATTTGTAATCCGCTCCGACAAAATTGAATGTTGAAAATTTAACTCTACGGTTTAACAAAAATTATTTTTATCTGCATTCATTTATTCATTGAAAACTGTATTACATAAGAAATATATTCTTAAATATTATATAAAAGTAGTATATTTAGAAAGCCCAATTACTGCCTTTTTTTTTTTTTGCTGTGCATGCAAAATTGGAGCATTATGAGAGTTCATAGGTTTTATAATTATAAAAGTGGGTAACATTTTAGTTCAGGTCACAATTCATGCTATTACTACTGGCTTATTACCTGCATATTATTAAGATATTAACTGTTTATTAGTAGTTATAAAGTATGATCTAATTCTACATCCCTAATCCTACCCAAAAGCTAAACTCAACTACTACCTTACTAACTATTAATAAACAGTTAATTAGTAGTTTATTAAGCTAGTAGTGTTAGTTAACTCCTCTAACTGCCTGCTCTACCAAATGGTTGACCATGTTTTGACTGTTTTAAATAATGACTGTTAAAGTCATTTAAAGAATGACCAAAAATAATGGTTTACACTACACAGCATTGTTGGTTTACAAGAAAATCAAACAAACATAATCCTGTTGCACTACTACACTTGATTTTGGTTTTATTGTAAACAAAAACAAAAAAAAAAGAAACAAGAAAATATTTTATGGCATACTTCAAAAAATAAAGATGATTTAGTATTCAAAAATGTTTTATTTTGATTATTGTTTAAAAATAAATTGGTCTTGCACTTCATATTTTTAGATTTTTCATAGTATATGTATTAATTCCGGTACGTTTACCATAAACTGACACATCAACCTTTACCAAATGGTTGATATTTTAGAAATTATGGGATGTGTTGAAAAAAAATGCATTCAGTGTGTTAACTAGCAATATTAGGAGTTAGGAAATGCACTCCAATTTTTTTTGTTTTGTTGTTGTTGGTGTTGGTGGTGGGGCAGTTAATGGTTTGTTAATACCGTGAATTGTGACCTAAACTAAAGTGTTACCTAAAAGTGCATTAGATTGGGTTAAGCCACTTTTTAGCAAGACTGAATACTGTTCTTCTCAAAGATCAATACATTTTTAACACTAATTGTCAGCTTGCTCTGTAAATAACATTTTCATGGTTGGAAAATAAGCACTTTTAAATAAAGAGAGCATGGCTTGCTATCACAATTTTTACTCAAGAAATAATTCTAAGTATATAATTTATGTGCACAAACCTTAAAATGTTTACAGCAAATACAAATTTAGTGCTCAAGAGTCAAGGAAAAGATATAATTCAATATGCGACAACATGCCCTATTAGCTATGAGTGCTGCAATGGATACATATACTGTAGAGACAGTGTAGCTTGACATTTAAACAGCCTCATTTAAGCTTCTTAAGAGGTAAACAACTTACGAAGCACAAGACGATTCACGAAACAGAAAAATCTTAAATATAGACAGTGAGTTTTTGCTCTGATAACTGCCTTTGACATGGTTTCTATCTACTACAAGCTGGTCTTTATGGTCAGTTTGGTTGGTTTAAGCTGGTAGACAACCTTTTACCATTAATACAATATATTATACAATACAATAATACAAGCTATTACTATCTAGATATAGACATATGCTGATTTACGTTGATTAAATTGTAACTTCTACCATTTTTGTGCAAATATTTGATCAAAATTTTAAATTGCGTCAACAAACACAATAAACAGATTTAAGAGATCCATTAAATAAACTATCTATCAATATAAAAAAAATCGGGACCACTTCACATGACCCCAAGTTCAAGGTAAAATTTACTTTTATAATTGATAAAAGTATCAAAGGTTCAGGTTTTACCACGTTCCCTGAATTGAATTGAACTTAGCAGTTTTTGCTCAAATAAGCCATGTAGTCAGTTTACTATCATTTGTATCGTTAATGAACTGTGTAAAACCACCATACAAAACCACAACTAGTGAAAACTTGCGGTTGTTGTGATTTAACTGTTCTTTAAAAATCTCTTATTTACCGAAACACAACATAGTGAGAGTTAAAAAGCGCACACCTGAGGCGGAAAAACTCATAACTACCGGTGCAGGGTTGGTTACTTACCGAGTGCGCGTGCCAAACTATAAAAAGAACCAAACAGTTGACGAGGTACATGTTCATTTCCCGCTGCTTTCATAAATAATATCTCGTTATTTTAAGTTCCAGTCAGTCCTCTGCATCAGGAAAGAGAAGTCATGCCGGAGGACAAAAGAAATCACGCACTTGTGTCAAGACGTCCGGTGAAAACACTTCTGAGCGCGCAAACATTCATGTGCGGTTTTCAGTCATGTAGCGTTGAGCGCGCGCTGAGGGGAGGCTGTTGATTCCGTTCCTCCTCCTCTGGAGCATCAGATGCGCCTTGTGCACACATCATACACACTGCCAGCACTTGGACAGATATTAAACTGGAATTCATCATATGCTTTGAGGTCACTCAAATCAGTGTTATCTTGCTAATTATGGGCTAAACAGGGCTAGTTGTAACACTTTTAAAAGCGATTGAACATGAAAAAACATGGAGGTCATTGAACACATTGATCATTTGAGACATCATGCTCCAGTTTAAGTTGTCCCAATAGAGACTGCCTTTATAGGCTTTTCAGCTACATTTAAACCAACTGCTGCAACATTTAAACAGTAAATCTATTCTATAGATAGATAGATAGATAGATAGATAGATAGATAGATAGATAGATA
>CAIGQV010000641.1:9887022-9897034 GCA_903798115.1 Danio jaintianensis
ATAGATAGATAGATAGATAGATAGATAGATAGATAGATAGATAGATAGATAGATAGATAGATAGATAGATAGATAGATAGATAGATAGATAGATAGATAGATAGATAGGTATTTAAACGTGTCACCTGGCTTAACTTGAGTTTATACAAAATAACAGTGCCTTAAAGACAGAATGCATAGACTTTTGAAATTACAAACAAGCTTAGATCTTTGCTTGTTTATTTGGGTGTGAAAAGCATAATGCATTAATTATCTATTCCAGAAAGAAGAACGCTTGTGTAACAAGCATGAAAATGACTGTGAAAATAAGATGTACTGTAACTGTGAAGCATTTCTTGCATCCTAACAGGAAAATGTGATAATCTTTTCACTTTTTAAATTAAATCAAATAACTTTGCTGATTAGTCTAAGTATAGCGTACTCCATTTGATAGCGCTTGCCTGACACAACACTAGAAAGAAATATTCTTGTCCAATGTGTACATTTCATGCAAATTTGAGCCATGCACGGTGTACGCAGACCAGAATATACAAACACAAAAGGAAGTATACTTTGGGCTTTAAAGAGGAAGGCTTGTGGGTAAACCTAAAAAAAATGTTTTTCTTTTAAAGTCAAACCACAAGGTATAGAATTGACATAGCGACCATGCACATGAACAATATGCTTTCTATAAATGGAGGTTGTTGTTTTTTTTTAAAGTAGCGTAGTACGTGTAAAAGAACAGGAATCACATTTATTTTTAATGTACTTATTTGTGCTTATTAAACTTTTTCATCGTGAACTGAATGTTCACACAGTTATTATTTGTTTTACACTTTATAAGCTCATGCACCTGTCAACCCAGGCTCATTCTGAAAATGTACCGCTATATACATTTCTGGAGAGGGCCAAATACGTCCTAGGAGCTACGTTTTTTTGCAATTTTTGTTTTCGCGAATCCACCAGAGGGCGCTGTGTAAGCTTTTTCAGATCTCAAATTTCTCTCACGAGTGCCATTTGCGCCTGCTGTTCTCACGTAAATCCACCAGAGGCCGCTGTCGACTGACTGAATGACTGACCGATCGACTGACCCACCCTCCTCCTTCCCTAAACCCAACCAATAGTGTTTTCAAAAGCACCGATCGACCCACCCACTTCCCTAAACCCAACCGACAGTTTTTTTTAGAAAAGCCTTCGCCTGATTTTTACCACGTTTTCAGATTTTACCACATTCTCACCCTGTTATTTACTTGTTTATTTAATTTTTTGGCTTCTGTTTTTGTCTTACCCAATTTCTGGAACCATTCTTCGCCAGACTCGAACCCCGTCATCGTGGTCAACTCCTCTCTGCGTCTCAAGTCTGCCGACGTACACAGCAAATTACTGGACAAACTGGTAACAGTGGGAAAGCCGTCCATACGGAGGTAAGCAGTCAGCTGGTAAGCGCGAAAAGGAACGGCATCATACCGCCCCGTAGGGTTCATTTTAAAGACGAAATGCAACCATACATACTTCTGGCTACATAATTCGTGATCTCCAGAAATGTATATAGGGCTACATTTTCAGAATGAGCCTATGTTGGCACCTGCTATGTTTATTAATTACAGACTGATAAAACATACATTCAGAGCAGCTAATATGTATTTTTTGCTCTGACCAGTGATTGACATAGTCGGCGTGTGAAACAGGTCAGTCGAGCTAAACAGTAGCTTAATAAATCATAACTTTCTCAACACTGAAGTGCAGTTCCAGGAAATCAGCTCATTCCTGTGTTTGTTCTCAGTCAAGTAATTTGACTTAACTAACATGAAGTGATGGAGTTTGGAGACCTATGTGGAAATATGCAAATTAGACAGCAGCCTTCGACCCTCTGACTGTTTTCCATTGTCTTGAGTCGATTGGAGGAAGAGAAAGATAAATATATTACAATGTATGACATATACCGCACATGTGCATGAAAATACATGCAATACAGTGCAAGAATTTGCTCATTAAGGACTCTGCAGTTGTTCTGGAGATGCGTGGCTGGAGATTTGACATGACAGTGACCTCTTCTGGTTGTCCTAGGGCTAATGTGACACATTCTAAATCATCCTACCATATAATGAGCTTTGGATGAAACCGTCTCAAAATTCTGAAAATGCATTTCATTCAAATGAGAACCAGACAGAAGCCTGACAGATAAAAGCACAAATCTGTGTGTTTTGAGATCTGTCAAACCCCATGGGATATTATGATGTCTGAATAAATGCATTTCCATAAAATATGAGCAGCAAGTTTTATTATGCAGCAAGCGGGATGATCGCAGACAAAGTGGAAAGATGAACAGAAGTCATAACTTTCTCAAATCCAGACCATCTGCACTGGAACGCTTCACAAAGAAAAAACGCTGACATGATCATCATTTACGGCTTTTGATTCTGGTGTCTGCTTTTGCATTCCCAAAAATGCACTTTGCGTCAGATGCGTAAATTTAAAATAAAACCCAGACAGGTTTTCTCCATCTATGGAGATTCAATGGTGTATCATTTCCAAAAAATTCTGAAAAAGAAAAATTATTACACTGAATAGAGTCTAGATTAAGGGTCTGCACTGATAGTTCCTACAGATAATGGAGACCAGACAGAAATCTGAAATTAGACTGATAGTCTCAAACTCAAAGTATCCCTACGGGTTTTAAGTTTATCTGGGTATCTACACAGTGTAAGTGATGTAAAACACAGTATGTGCAGGCAAAAATGAGCTATCTCCATACTGTGTTAATTACTAAATCCATCATGTGATCTGAATGCATACCTCAGCATATGGAAGGCAATAAGGGACAAAAGTCTTTAAACAAAAGGCCAAAGTTTACTTAATTTTTTTACACATACACGCACAGTGGAATTCACAAACTTTTAAAGTAGCTATACTTCATTTGAGTTGAACGTACACAGATGTTTACATTGAAGGAAGTAGAAGTAGAAGTATTTGCATAATTTCTCACCATTTATAACCTCTCTCATTTTTATGGGCATCCGCAAGTAACCCTTTTTGCTTATTCAGTATTTTTGGACTTGATGCCTGCAAGATGAGGCTTCTATAACAATGGGCAACTCTGGTCCTGGAGGTCCAATGTCCTGCAGAGTTTTGCTCCCACAATAATCAAACACACCAGAACAAGCTAATCAGGTGCTGTTTTTCAATTTCAGAAAACGGACTTGCATTCTCGTGGAGACCATTCATGCCAAGTTAGTTTGGAAGAATAAACTCGAGAAACTGCAAGAACAGAGAACGGTTCCTATGAGAAATTAGTTGCTGCGATCTTCCTGATGGTCACATGGCCTTCACGCATTTTAACGAAAAATTATTTAAACATTACAGCATTCATACAACGAACCTTTTCTATATATATATATATATATATATATATGTATACACATGCACAAAAGCCTTACAAATATTAATAATTAATGTGTTTTTGCCTTTTTTCATGTTAATGTTTACCTTCACCGTCTCATTAAGGGAAACTCCTGACATAAATAAGTCATATCTCTGAACTTTAATAACAAACAGGTATAAAATGCTGCGCTTCCCACATCCTTTATCTTCTATAGCTTTATTCTTTCGGGACTTCTAGAGCGAGTGCTGTGGTCAAGTTTGCATCAACGCATCCTTGATATCAAGAAATCATCCGGGTCCTTTCACGCATCCTCCATTCTTGTGGTCTTGAGTTTTGGAACTGAACTTTGGCGGTTGATCATGACAATACACAAGGAAGCAAGATTGGTTAAGAACGCATATTGAGAAACAGCCAATGTCTTCAAGATCACTAGAAAGCTACAGCCAGGTGTGTTTAATCAGGGTTGGAGCTAAACTCTGCAGGACAATGGCCCTCCAGGACTGAAGTTGCCCATCCCTGTTCTAGGGAAATTTTTAAAACTGCTAAAAAAAGAGAACAAAAAAGCACGAGTTAAAACTGCATGTACAAAGTTCAGCAATTACAAAAATACACTGGATCATGTACAGTGCGCTCAAAATATTTTGATAACGAAATTCACATCATGCACACTGTACGCCGACTCTCATGTCTATATGAAAACTGAAGCAAACTTTGGCCTTAAATGTATGAAATGTCAACACCCAGCCACTGTAAAAATCCAATTAGTTGACTTTACTTTAAAAAGTGAGTAAACGTTGCCTTAAAATTCATTCATTCATTTTCTTTTCGGCTTAGTCCCTTTATTAATCTGGGGTCGCCACAGCGGAATGAACCGCCAACTTATCCAGCATATGTTTTACGCAGCGGATGCCCTTCCAGCTGCAACCCATCACTGGGAAACATCCATACACACTCATTCACACACATACACTATGGACAATTTAGCCTACCCATGCCTTAAAATTAAGTAAATTAAATGATAAAAATTAAGTTTAGCCAACTTAACAGTTCCAAGTTACAACAGGTACACTCATGTTTTATAAGTAACATAACCAATCACTTTTACGGTGCAGTTTGACTATATGTTAAGATGGTAATTTAGATTTTTGTGTTTCTTTAGTAAATGTAGACACAGAGAATGATTATGATTTTTTTTACGGAAGGTGATATAATGTCTAATGATTGCATACATACATGCCATTACCATTACAAAATCCTTCAAAACATGATGTCTAAATACGTTTGCAGATCCTTACAGTATATGTTTGTTTTTGTATATCCCAAAACACCATCACATCACGTATGCAAATACAGTTTTCAATACCGTTTCATAGACTGTTGTGATTGTTGACGTTTTGACATTCAACTTTCACACATTTTAAAGTCTTTTGGTTCTGATGGTCTTCCATACTATGAGTATTGTACATGTAAAAAGTAATAATAATAACAATAAATAAAAAATTAATCTCTCTCTGGGATATTTAAAGGGATAGTTCACCCAAAATAAAAATTCTGTCATCATTTACTCACTCTTTACTTGTTTGAAGCCTTTCAAGAAGAGTTTTTTTCTTCTGCTGAACACAAAAGAAGATATTTTGAAGAATGCTGATAACTTGTAACCATTTATTTCCATGACATTTGTTTTTCAATGTGCTGTCAATGGTAACTGGTTTTCAGCTTTTCTTCAAAATATCTTCTTTTGTGTTCAACAAGAAAGAAACTCAAAAATGTTTGGAACCACTCGAGGGAGAGTAAAAAGTGAGTACATTTTCATTTTTGAGTGAACTATAGCTTTAAAATCTTAAGAAATTAATATTTATCATCGTGTACTCTATTCTAAAGCTTTTTGTTGAAAAAAAAAACATTCCGCCTAGCAACAAGATGAACACTGCTACAATATTACAAATTTTTTTATACTGAAAATAAACATGACTTACTGATGGTAACTTATGCTTAACATAAGCATCAACAGTTAGTCTTTGCATAAATAGGACTTCAGCAGTGATCCATGGAACAGTATTATTTAGTGTCTTCTGAGTGTTCTCATTACTGGTAAATTCTTTCTTTAAAAAGGACATATACGCAGACTTTGCGAGAGTAATAGGACTAATGACAAACATTTTGTCAAGCATTGAGATGTGTTTAGACTTTTCAATATTTTGTTGTAATATTAAAGTGAGGGAAATGTAAGCACACACAGCAGATCCAAATAAATTTGCTCATGCAAACCTTAACAGAGAACTGTGAACATTTGGTTTTCACAGCAGTCTAGCCCTCGTAATGGTAAAACAGTTGAATATTTAACATTTTTACGAAATTGTCTATGAATACGAGTTCAGATCTCTGACACAGCGGCTCATGGGGACGTTTACATGGCTAATTCAAGCTCAGACTACACATTCACTGCCCAAGACTTATCTCATCCTGTTATGAAATACTTTTGTAAATACTAGAATCGTTCAACTCATGTTGTGTAATAAAAAGATTACATGAAGAAATAGTATCTAGCATTTGTATGGACAACACTTTATTATGGGGTCCACATATTCATTTTTGGAACTACGACTTTTGCCTCAATAAACAACTATTTTACTGTTTATTAATAGTTAGTAAGGTAGTTGTTGAAGCATATGGGATATGAATAAGTGATCTAGAACATGTTCATGCAGAATAAGGCATTAATATGTGCTTTATAAGTATTAATAAAACAGCCAATATGCAAGCTAATACTTAAACTAAAAGGTGAGAATTGACCCCAAATATCCCTGATACATGCTATACATGTAAACAAGAGAAGAAACCTTTATTTCATTGTATGTGGGAGTGTACTAAAGTCAATTTCTTGGGGGTTAAAATACTAAATATTTTAAGTCAAATCATTGGTAAAGTAATTCCTCTTGATCCCAGCTTGTGTATATTGCATATTTGTCCATTGAACTTTAATGTGACCAAACATGAAAGATTGCTGTTAATTTATTTATTTTTAGTTTGCTGGAAGCTTAACATGTAATTGCGTGTGCTTTGAAAAAAGAAGACAGTCCTGGTGTATGTCAGTGGATAAATGGGATGACCTCTTGCCTTGCCCATATAAAAATAACCTATTTCTTGAAAAACAAAATTCATTTATTTTGGTTTATTTGGAAAATATTCTATGACGTTTTGGAGAATCTAGATGGTGACTCTTTTGTTGAATTGATGGACATTGAAAGTAAGATTAGTCAAATATCTTATTGCTGTATTATTTAATATTGGTATTAATATTTATTTATTGTCCTTTTATTCTATCAAAGTGTATTGTTATTCTGAGTTTATATTATTCTTGTTGTATTTTTGTTTTTGTATTTTTATTGTGTTTTGTTTTGTTTTTGGGCGGTTCATTCCGCTGTGGCGACCCCAGATTAATAAAGGGACTAAGCCGAAAAGAAAATGAACGAATGCTTTGTTTTTGTTTTTTTGCTAAACTGAAAAATTAAACCTTTGTCAATTTGTATGACAATGTTTAAAATAAAAATTGTTGTTAAAAAAAAGTGAGAATTAATTGCCATACTAAACTGTTACATTTTTGAGTATATTTATCTTTATTTATAGGTTGCGGATATGTTCTGTTATTAGGCAAGTCCTGGTGCTGTTTGTTCAGCCTTTTGATTGTTCCAGTGTTGATTTTTCTGTTAGTCTATATGTGTTCTTTTAGCACCATCTGCTGGAGTTGCTTCTTAAGAGCAATGAGAATTATCATTAATTGATACCACTACTGATCAAAAAGAAAATATCTATCTATCTATCTATCTATCTATCTATCTATCTATCTATCTATCTATCTATCTATCTATCTATCTATAATGACTGACCTGTTTAAACAATGAAATTATGGATAATTATTTATCTAGAATTTCTTCTTATTATTAATCATCATAACAAATTTACAAACAAACACACACATACATACACACAGACAGTTATGTATTTGGACACATTTAGGCATGCAGTTAAACCACGTTTTTGCAGTAAAAGCTAATAATTAATAATTAATTTTTAGTTCTACATTTAGCAGTTTTCTTTTTTAATGCATTTTTAAAATGTTTTCTTAAATGTTGATGTTTATCAATCACAAACCAACTTTTGTTTGTGAATTTACCAACTGTTATACAGTAGTTCTACTTTACTATATTAGTATAGTTTTTTGTATAGATTTTTTATATTTTCACTTTTTCTTTACCTTTAAGTGTTCAGTAATTTAGTAGTGTTCATTTAGGTTCTATAAGTTTATTTAGATTTGTTTTTTAAATACTTCAAACTAAACAAAAAAAATTTGTAATTAATAATAACCTTGATTCTTAAAAAGAAATAAATGAATGAATGAAAATTTAAAGACCTGTTGTAATTTTTGGCCACTTTTTTCTGTGAAGTCCTAAAACCAAGATTTTAGATTTATATTAAGCATGAATTACAGAGATTTTTTAATTTTTAAATAGATAATTTACCACGTATATTATTACCGACTACAAAATGTAAGAAATATGTCAAGAAATATGACAGATAATAATATTTATGAATATTCAAAAAGAGCTTCAAGGTGAGACGTGCAGAGTAAAACGCGCAACTCCTATGTCCTGCCACTAGAGTTCTCCCACAGACTGTGACTGTGTATGAATGTGTGTATGTGTATGTATGTGTGTGTGTGTTTACCCCCTCCGAGCTTCAACTGTGGCCGGGCTCCTCCAACCAACCACTATTCTGACATTTAACTCCGGAAACACAAATGTAAGCAGCGCTGCGTTACATCCTAAAGTGAGACGGAACGGCGAGGCGCTTGATCAGCTGTCAGACAGCGGTAGGTACGCGCATAAACCGGGTCGTTTTCATGACATTCGCTGGAAAGAGGAACAAAAAATCCACTCCCAACTGGTTGGTTTTGTCTAGAAGCGAGGGAGGGATATCAACATGGCGTCCATGTAGCTCACTAACCAACCAACAAGAATGTGTAGGCACCGATGAAGGGTTTTCCCTCCATTTGCAATCTGATGTGTTATTAATCGTGATTTCTAGCAGTTTGGTCTACGCGAAGCGCGGGTCAAAAACAGCTTGCGCGTTTCCGATGTCTTGATGTTTATAGTTTAGCGACTCTTAGCCGTTTGTTGTTTCTTTTAGGCACTGCGTTTGATTGATTATTAATAAGCCACACAGCTGTCAAAGTCATGATGTTTTTTGGACGTACATTATTTCGATCGTTTCATTAACATAATCGGGTTCTTAATGATTTTGCGCCATACATTCCAGCACTCGAGCTGTGTACCACATGAACTGTTGTAGAGGCATCTGTGGGGGGTTTAAAAACCACTGGCAACATTTACACATTAACAGTGTGAACTAAAGTTACGGCTGTCACAAAAACTTTCAACGTTGTTGTAATGTTCGATAAGGAATCGATCGGTTATCATCTTTTCTGCGCATGTATTTATTGCGCAATAAAGCGAGCAGGTCTTCTTGGCGACATCAACGCCGCAATCAGTGATTTTTTTTTTTTAAAGATCTTTACACATTAAAAAAATAATGACATAAAACTCGTGTAAATCCACATGAGATTAATTGTACTGTATATATCAGTCTGCCGCAAAAGCTGTTTAATTCTACATTGAGTGTGTCGCCACTTCATGGATGCTGCCATGTTGATGTCACGTGACCAGTCATAAAACTGACAAAGTTGCTAGTAATTATAATCATGTTTTAATACATATTAAGGAGTGTAATGACAGTGGATTGTTGTGGACCAGCAATACTTATGCTAATTGGAGCCAGTATAACCAACACAGAGTGAGAGTTCACCCAAAACCTCACCCATTTCCAAGTAGGTTGCCTTTCTCTTTAGTAGAGCATTAAAGCAGAAACCGTGGACCTTGGCGCTTGCCTATTAACTTTAAGATGACAAAAAAACAAACCTTATGAATATAAGACATATCTTGTCTTATGAAGCAAAACAGGTCTTCACAAGTAACTGACCATTATATTTACATCATAACCTTTAATCCACTGCCTCAATAGACAGTTTGGACAGTCTTTAGTACACATCCTGGATGTTGCACTTGGGTAAAAGATGAAAATTTAGTTTGCATGCCTGATCTCAATCAGAAATATCAATTTTACCCAGATTCACAACTTTTGATGTCATTATGCGATAGGAAGCTCATGCTTCAGAACGCAAAGGACTGAGTGGAATTAAACGTAATAAAGTTGTACATAATGTTTAGTTTCTTCTAGAGACCATTCATTTTGCTTAAAAATGCCACAGTGTAATGTCAGGAGACCGTTATTAATTTTTTTGTGCATGAATGTTTATTATTATTATTATTATTATTATTATTAATTCTTAATTGTACTGGTAGCCGTTGACGTGCATTTTATTTGTCACCAAGGATCACAGTTTCCGTTATAAACCCTCTAATGTTTTACTTGAGAAAAAGTTACCTAGATCTAGTTTGGGACTTTTTCGTTTGTGGGTAAACTGTCCTTTTTTTCTATTAAATTAACAATTTAACATTATTACATCACATGTCACTTTTACATTCTTTACAGGCCCATTTTTTTATTAAAATGAAAGTAGCAATTATCAACTAG